>CAUJRU010000212.1:0-377762 GCA_963277665.1 Viscum album
GCTATTGCCACGGACCTATAGCCACAGTTTTCAAAACTGTGGCTATAGGCCATTTTTCCAAGGGCTATAGCCATAGTTCTCAAAACTGTGGCTATAGGTCTCCCGCCCTTGTGTGGAAGGAAAAATTTCCCATGGAAAATACAGTGGTAAGCTCTATTGCCACGATTTTTAGGCTACCGCCACAGTTATTTACAATATATATAACTTAATATATATTTATATACCCGAAGCTCAGTGTGGTGCAGCGATTAGGTGGTTGAATTCTATAGGTGAGGTATAGAGATCAAATCCAGGTGGTGATAAATTATTTTTGGCCTATAACCATGGTTTAAACAGTGGCCATAGATCAACTGCCACGATGCACAATGATGAGACCTATTTCCATGGTTTAAACCTTGGTAATAGGTCAGGCCCTACTGCCACGACGATAGTGGCCACGGTTTAGGAAAACTGTGGCTATATGCTATAGACATGGTTTTGGGCCTTATTGCTATGGTTTTCAACCGTGGCAATAGGCCAATTTTCTAGTTGTGTAATTTTTTTCGGTATCAGTGTCACTTTAGGGAAAATATCTAAAAATATATAATGTTGTCGATATATTCATTTTCCTCTTCAGGAAAAAAATATATTTATTACTTTCTACTCATGATGAATAATGATTTTATATAATCAGTTCAACCAACTTCTCGTATGTATAATCAGATTATTGATTTTTAAAACTTTACATTCATGTAAGTGTTGTGAGCATCTTGTTAATGGTTCTACATGATCATTTTGTATATAGTATGTAATTCTTGATATTTATTTTAATCATCATGGAATATATACTCACCAGTATCTAATAATACACATGATCATTTAGCATATGCATATTTCATATAATATTTAAATGGATCACATGGTTAGTGGGTGCACCTATATATACTTCATAATTTGTTCTTTATAAATATATGGGAAATTCATTTCCAAAATAGCTACTGATGATATAAATAATTTATCTCAATAATAAATACATTAATAATCAGTAACTCATGGTAAATTATTATATAGGGGGCATTCATAATAACCTAATGCGAATGAATTCTTTGATAATATAGTGGACATACATCCATTAAATAAATTCACAATTCTCCCCAAGATGGACGTCTACTATGTTATCAATAAATTGATGCTCATGTATTCTTGAATCGACATCTTTCATTATAATTGATCATGGATGGCCCAAACCATCATATCATATATTTAAAGTGTCAGGATCAGTAAATTTTGGATTTACCATTATGGATTCGATTGTACATAACAAATTCCTTATAATCACTTTTTATGAATGCTTGTTACATATTGAGGTACCTTTTTTATCCAATGTCTCCATATGATATTCATTTTCAAGAATTCCATTGATATATCACATCGAGACTTCAGATTTAACAAATCATTAAGAATTTGTACTACTATATAAGAATATATTAGCTCTTCAAAATCCATTGATTTTATCTACTGATAAATGTAATTTCATGAGAATATACTCACTCATATATGAGTTCATTTGAATCATTTAATCTAAATAATATTTATAAATATTTTACTTCAATACATACTCATATTTTCCATTATAATTTCCACTTATGGTGGTTGATTAATTTATAATATAATCATAATGGGTTTGCCTCATCACCAAGTGAATTATTGTATATTTTGAAACTTATGACACAAAATTGATTTTACAATACATCTACTTGGGAGCGGTGGCCCCACATATTTTGAAGCAGGTGAATGTAGTAGTGAGAACAAATTTAGAAGAATATTCTAGATTTTCGATACACACCTCCTCACCATAAAAAATTATAATTTACAAAATAATTTTTATAACAGCATCCACTTTAATAAATGAAGGAGAAATCATTTGATCAAATTTCATCAAATCTCAAATATTCATGATAAAATTATAAGTATGAGAACTACAAATCATATCAAATTTTTTATGAATAATTTCATTCTCTTCAAGGAATGAAATTGAGTAATTAAAACTATATTCACACCAGGGAATGAATTAATTACTAATTTTATTTATCATGATGATCATTGCTTAACCACTTCAGGTGGTAAAATCATTTTCATAAAATATATTGGATTATAATTTTTATGTAATTTTGTTATCTCTTTTATGAAATATAATAGGAATAAAATATGCTTTAGTGGATAATATCAAATGAATTACATGAGATGATATTAATAATCCATAAGCACATGATAAATGATAATGTCATTATTTGATATCGTTGCTACAATAACAATAATTGATAAATGAATATATCTTTTAATACAATTTCAATGAACACTATTTTCATATCCTCCATGGATGAATTATTTTATATTCATTATTAAAATTCATTATGTTCTTTAAATGTTTATTGTTATCAAACCACTTTTGGCGGTTATATTGTTATTACTTATTATAAACAAATACAACACAATGATCATTTTCAAAACATCATATTCACCTTGAACTTGATTTAAAATAAAATCATGTATATTTTCATTTACTTATAGGAATTAAATAAATATTTTTTCAATAAATATTTTTATTTACTTCAGGGAATAAAATAAAATTATTTGTTTGGGTTTTATAGTGACTTTAAGACAATAACATGAATATTCAATTCATTAATTTCACACTACTTCAGGGGATGTGTATTAATAAAATAAATATCATCTATGTCATGAATTATTTAAATATCATAATCAAGTTTTACACATTCAGGGTGTACAAAGAGATAATAAATATTAAATTTTATTATGTTTCCATAATTTTCACGGCATGATTAGTAAAATTTACTACAACACTTCGACATACAACAAGTAAACGATGTTCATCATTCAACCACTTCGAGTGACATTATTTCATTCTTTTATTTGATGAATTATGTTTATCTCAACATCAAACTTATTAATCAGTCACATTCACTTCAGGGAATAAACTAGAATTTTAGCAGTCATGATTCATTACAACTCTTCAAGAGCTCATTATTTTTCTCATAGTAAAATATTAATAAAATCATATATTATTTTCAAATTTACAAAGAGTGTATAAATAAATATAACAATATCTTACATAGAAAATAAGACTCACTTTTTGATGTAACTCTTCAAATGAGTGGATTTGATGCATACACAAAAGATTATTTACAAAGAAAAATGTTTAGATAAACATGTGACATACCTTTTTCATGTAATAATTATATTATATTGATGATAGTGTCGTCACGATGCACAATGTGAAGAAAATGATCGTGCTGATAACGTGTTATGAAATCGATCAAACACTGATTGAAACTTTAAATAATTTTGAAACCAAAAATATAAGACTGATCATGAGAGAAACACATCATTGATGAAACATAATGTTGAATATTCATATGGTGATGATGGAAAACAATATTGATGAAAATAAATAGACAATATAAGTAAATACAATGTATAGGGGGCCAAAATTCATCACCATTTCATTAACATATCATCATATATATATAGTACATGAGATTTGTTCCAACGATTGAGATTAATCCCTACAATATCTAATCCAACAACTGAAATTCCAAAGATTAGGGAAACCAAAGGTTTGAGAATATGAATGGTTTTGTTTGGAAACAAGGAGTCATCATCATTATTATCTTTATGACATCCACACATTAATATTGTTGGTACTGGGGAGCACAGTGGAATTCGGTGGGTTGGATATTTTAAATTTTTTATCACCAGAGCGATGGAACTTGTCATCTCCATAAATCTGAGTCTCAGTATGATCCGAGGATCTCACATGAATTAAATAGAGAAAAAAATTAAAAATGAACAAATACCTTGTTCAATATGAATCGTGCTCAACTACAGCTCATCACCGATGACCATTGCTTGAAGGATCCAAAGTCGAACCCCTTTAGATCATCCAAACATGCTTCAAGAATCCGTGTGCACATTGTTCGTCAAATTTTAGGTGCTAATACAGAGCTCTGACAATCTCTCCAATGTTTCGACGATCACCACGATCATGTGCCTTCGATCCGTCAAAGGCATCTTGGATCAATCACTCAGGAGATACTTTCTCTATCTAGGCAGTAGTAGAAGAGAGATACTCTCATTCCAAATGAATGAACAATACATGGAATGAGTCTCTCCTATTCTATATATAGTGGATGCTCAAATACCTAGAAAGGGTTCTCCAGCCCCCTGTATATTTAGCGTCCACTAAATAAGGAATAAATAAAAAATTATGACGAACTAACTACATCATAAATATTACTTATATTTTATTAAAAAAAATTAATATATATTAAATATATTACATGATAAACCCGAGTCATTAATTTGACTCGTAATTCATGCTAATATTAAACAAACTTTGAATATTAAAATAATATCCATTTGTATAATATTATTCTTTGTATTTACTTAAACACTTATAAATGATTTTAATAAATAAATTCAACTCAATTATTATTTACTTGAATAATAATTAATTAATTTATTTATCAGTGATCGATAATTCTCAGACAACTCTCAGGCCCCGTGGTGGGTCCCACCATGTCTTATATACCTATTCCTCAGAATAGGGCATATTTTTTAATACGCTATTGTGTGTGACCCTCTAGGCCCTTATCTCGATAGTAGTTAATAGTATTCACAGACTAAGAGAGGAGTCTGAAAACTCATCAAGACCCTTAAAGAGATAAAGAATAGTCATAGCAACGACAACCAACCTACGAACACGCATTGTGCAATATAATCTCTTTGTCTTTCGATATCTCATAAAGCAGTAAACACACTTTTGTCATAGTTATTTTCTATTTTATTATTTGTTGATTTATCTGGATGGATTTACCTTTGACTCTCATAGTCATGGATTTATGAAGGTACTACCATCCTGATCAACCTGGTCCGAGATATAACTTCCTCAACTCAGAAGTGAAAAATTCTATTTTGACTATTCAACCAATGACACACCACTAATGATGCACCCAACACAAGATACCTCATCATGATTTCATTATCATGTTTTTTTCCTTACATCAAAGTACACGATCAAATGACACACATTGATAATGATCTTAAGTCAGGAGACCAGTACGCATGTCTGTAGATAAGAACTACCAATGGAACCCGAAACGTGTGTTGTTCCTATTAGAGGGCCTTCCCTCATGATCTCACCTACCATAGAACACTAAGTGTGAAGTTTAATGAGATGAAGTCTTAATGTTTCTGAGCCCCCATCACCTGATAGTCAGACATCAATTGTGTCTAGTTAGTATGATGCGTCTAGACCATATGACATATATTTAAGATTAATGTCATAGTATCTCGAGATTCTCAATATAACCTGGGATATGCTATAACTTTTTGATATGATAATTAATCTATGGAAATTACCATTTAAATATTAGACACAAAAATATATACACTAAAATGGTAAGTTTATATCATGCATAACTCACTGTATATATGATTTGGTAATCACAAGTACTGATAAATTTGGGTCTAGGGCACCCATTTTTACAAAGCTCACATTTGCAATAAATCCAACTTGCTAAAAAACCTTATTAGTTCACACATGATAAATATAATGTTTCTACTAAGTCATGGCTTTATTTGTTGGGTCTGCCATGTCTCTGCTGCGTGGCTATTCTGCTATGTGTGACCTCAACTCCTTGAGTAAGACTTCTCAAGAAATGTAAACCTTGAGTGTATTCATTTTTTTCCATTTACAAAACTTGAAATCTTGGCTTGTAAGAGTATCATAAATTATATTATGACAATACTTTACTTACTAGGTGTGATTTAAATAATTGGAACAAATCATCTTGTTTAATACACTGCTTCTTAGTTTCCTCAGAAGCTACAATGTACTTGGTATTTGTAGATATGGATACCACTATCTTTTATGAGATTGTCTCACTCATCACCTTAGCCCAACTATGATATAAGATCACATTGATCTAAAGAAAGACTAGTTTGTATCCCCTGAAAAAATGGTATATTTTCCTCTCCACAAACCACATACATATATTTTGTACTTGCTCAAGTACAATCAAATAGTTCTCCCCGATTTCCTTACAGTTCTCCTAGATATAACTGATAGTTTTCAACTATAAAGTATATGTTGGAAATATTATATTTTGTACATATCAAGGATGTCACGACCCCCTCCCTCCAAAGATACCCCTCTTGGGGAAAAAACGAAGAAAGGGAGATAATGACCCCAGAGTCCTGCCTCTAGTAGGCCCCAGAGTGGTGACTAGCACCAAGGGTATATATATATATATTCTCACAAAATGGGAGGCATTACCCTTTTTAATTTGAAAAATAAGATCAGGAGATAAGATTGTCCATCCCAAAACAACTCCAAGACATATATATAAAAGAAATCCAAAACTCATCCCACATTCATGTTTAAAATAAAACTGTTACAATGCAATAAAACTCTAAAGTACCAAAAGTAAGGCTAAGCAACAACACAACAACTGTCATAGAGTTTGAGCTAGTAATGTCCAGCATGGTCCACGTAGTCCTCCTAGAAACCTAACAGTAGTTTTATAATATAGGGTGAGCATAAAAGTATACTTAGTAGGAAAACCAAAGTCTCTCATTCAAAAGTGGGAGAAGCATACTAATTCTCCTGTGAGAAAACAGAAGAACCAACATCACCTAAGAAGGTATTCTATCCATCCTCACCTCACTAAGGCATTCTCACCAAGTAACTCAAGTTAAGTAAAGTAATATAGTAAGTACGTCGATAATAGGGTACCTAGCACCACTTTCCCACTGATTAGCCGATCTCACACCCTAACAGAAAACATCCTAGAGCTCCCACCCCTTCCAAAAGTACCACGTCACAACCTTCCCACACACACCTAGGTCTCACAGCTAGTTCCATCACCTAGGAAAACAAAGAACATCACATCCCACCCGCACACACCTAGGCCTCACAAATAGTCTCATAACCTGGGAAAATAAAGAACATCACATCCCTCCCACAAACACCTGGGCCTCATAACCACATCACATCCTGAAAACACCTTGGAAAGCACAACACATCTCATCCCAAAGATACTTGGGAAAACACAACTCATCTCACATCGAAGAAACCTGGGAAAGCACAACTCTCACACACACACCTAGGCCTCACAAAAAACTACCTACACAAAGAATATTGGGCTATCACCACCTAGAAGAAGGAGCAGGGAAGAGAAGGTGGACAACCATCTATCCTCCCACTGAGATTTTTTTGAAAGACACCCTCCCCCGTAACGATGGGGCTGTTTGTCACATAGTGCTCAACTAGGGTGCGTATAGAAATCAAAATGGAAATACATACATACATACATATATATATATAATACCAAAAACTGAGGCCTAACCTATGGGTTCTCAACCAACACCCAACTCATGATACTACCTTTGTTTCTACCTCTAAATACACAACAACACAGCACATGTCACAAACCCAATTCATACCCCCATCCAATTCATTTAACCAATTATAATTATTTATTAAAAATTTAATTTATTCATTCCATCTCTACCTGAAAAAATACTAGGCAAAACACACAACAAGACACATAGAAAAAGTCACACATAGGAAGAAGAACCATAGTAAAATAACCCACTTCACATTTCTCTTCGTTTAACACCACGCCAACCATTTCCATCATCATTATTCAAAGTCATTCCACTCAATCCATCCTCTTAACAGAGCAAACCCCCAACTCATAGTCTCACCTAGTAAAACAAAACCATACAACCCGATCACATCCCTATTGTACAAAACTTCTCATCCATTCCACAATTAAACAATCTCTCAACCTGAGATTCCAACACACCTTCCGAACCACCCCACATCACACAACCATGACCACAACCCTAATACATCAAAAGTTAGAACAATACCAAACACAACACACCAATGAACAAATAAAGTAAAGGAATATTTAGATTTAATAAGGAATTCCTCACTAAATTTTTGCTTGTTAATTCAAGGGTTATCACAAAAATAGTTTGATCCTCAGACATCTATTTATTTTAGCCGAGTATACATGGTTAATAAATTCCTTGTATTTGTTTAACTAGAAGTAAAAAAACATGCATTCATAAACATTCTGTGTTCAACCAAGGACCCCCAATGACCATGATTTTCAGTAGGCATATAACCCATACAATTCAAAATATTGATAAAAATATCAAATAAATAGTATGATCATACGTCACTTTTCCCAGACCCTGCAGATTGATCTTTTCGGTTTAATTATATTTGTTAATTCAGATTTGATTGTGTTCTTGAAAAACATTGATACACACACCCCACATGATGCACAAATAAAAGAGAGATTAAGGAACCCTACTTGGAAGAAGAAGTGATCGACACTTCCTTAATGTGTCAAAGCAAGGGGTGCGCATGCAGTAGGAAATTCCAAGGAAAACATAAACCAAATGGTGCATCAAAAAGGCACAACTCCTCGGGGGTAAATAAAGGTTCTATGGATGTCTGGTATCAAGATAAAGGGAAATACACAAGGAATAGAATATATCAACTTTAGAAAGGCCAGATCTTAAATCAATGAGAGAAACGGTTTTTAAAAGCCATTAAAGGTGGATATTGACCAAGACCACACAATTTAATCATTTAAAAGGATATTTCACTTTTAAAAAATTAAAGATATGATCCATATCTCTTGAAACGGATTCAAAACCACTTAAATATGGTATTAAATTCATTTTACGTCAAAGAAAACGTTAAAGGAGCAAAATTGGAAAAACTGGAGAAATTATGGAAAAATGGAAAACTGTTGAGAATGACTCACCATTGGATGAGTCACCGGTGCGATCTACCAGTGAGATTCATCGGTAAGAGTCACTATTGTGACATACTATCGTGACCTACTGGTGCGAGTCACCGTTGCGACTCACTTTCGTGAATTACCGGTGTGAGTCACCGTTATGACTCACCGCTGCGACTCACCATTCCAAGATACTGCTATGACTCACCATTGTGACTCACTACTGTGACTCACCATTCCAAGCTACCATTGGAAAAACTAGAAATTTGTAAAAGTCTTGAAATGAGTCATTGTGACCTCCCAGAACACTTCAAACACCAAATTTTCACAAATTAATTGACCAGAAAGGTCTAGGCCATTACAATGGAATACATGATTGGTCCATCACTAAGCATATGAAATTCAAATCACCACATTAATATCCTTACATTTCCCGTAGATGACTTCTTGGAGAGATTTATGTCATTTGACATGGTAATAATATTATTTCGACTTTTATTTTTCAATATGTTTTCAACATATGTACGATTGACTAGGTCTAAGAAACGGTTAGATCTACCTCAGTAGAACATGTTCACTAGAACCAAGGTTGCTACTTTAATTCAATATTTGGAGTATTACTTTTATTCTAGTCTTAGCTAACTGTAAGACCAGTAGTTGTTTTCCATATGTTACCAAACATATTATACTTGGAAAATAATGGTTCTTCCACTAACCACTAGTAGACACATGGAAAAAAATCATTCCAAATGAATGTTCTATGATTTTTATGCTTAATTAAATCCTAAATTGAATTTTAGTAACTTTAACCCCTTATTAGTATTCTATGATATCACTATACCTTTCTAGTTGTGACGTATAGACAACTTCCATGATTGGTGGGTTTGACATCCAATGTTCAATAAAATGATCATAGAAAGTAGCTATGACAAGTAAAATTATAATGGATTTAGGCATAACAACTTTGAATAACCAATCAAGCCTTATTGGCACCTCACTTGTACCATCCATGTATAGTCTCACTTGAATACCCAACACAATATTCAAAATAATAATCCCCATGTACTTTGATACATGTAATACATTATTGAATTTTAATTGATCTTGTCAAACTTAACTAGTTGTAATATAATATTTACTTTTAGGATTCATTATTATAAATGAATAATGTATCACCAGATGTAGTGAATATAAAACCATCACCATGGTTTTATCCTTCCAACACAGTATGTGTCTCTGGAACATTATTCTTCCACATATTCTTTTGGAACCTGTTCCTATGCCAACTATTTGTGCATATTTGACATTGACTAAACCCAATATAATCTTGCTCCCAGTATCTCAAGTAGAGACGTGCACCCTTCTATAGAAATGTAGTCTATCACTTGGCTACAACTTTTCTATCATAGGTATTTCTATAATATACTTAGAAAACTTTAGGATAATTACTTTTGATGCACATTGTGTTTTTCTTAATGCAAGTTTGTTTATATCCTTAACAAACACTTTGCATTAAAACACATGTTCTTATGACATAATAGATTTCCATCATATTAAAACTCATAAGATTATCCATTTTTCATTATGGTTGGCATATTATTGTGGGATAACATTGTTATTTGCGATGCATTTCTTGAAAAATAATGGAAGTATCTACAATGAATACTAGTTACAACATTGATACTCCTTTTATTTACATCATGACTCTGATGTATATAAGGAAATGTGCATTTAAGAATTGATCCATGCTGAATTTTATTGATCAATGTTAACATGTAAAAATCATCATCTATCTTCCTTATTATCATTATAGCTTTGATGTGGATAAGGTAATTTCTATTTAGAAATTACTCCATGCTACATTATAATGATCGATGAATGCTAGATCAAGATATTCTTCGGCACATGGGACCGAAGCAACTTATATCTTCTGACCATGCATATATCATACTTCACTTTCACATTCCTTAAACACTTAAAATAATCTAATACATTTTATTTACCACTAACTTTCCCATAGAATAACACATGCTCTTGAGCTGAACTAATTTTGAAAGCTTTTTGGATGACCTTTATTTTTAAAGGTTTCTTTGTCCAAAACTAAGTACATAAGTGTGTTGATAATCCCTAAGGTATTTAACTCCGAAGAGTCTAAAACCATATTGGGTATATCCTTGGAAACCACTTTTATTTTTTCTTGACAAAGTATTATATTTCCACAATCGGGTATATAGGTCTTATATTTTATATTAATCGGGTATTTCCAATGATTCAAGCATTACCGAACTATTGGTTGAGTATTAAACACCACAAAAAACATTCATTACTAAACTGTAATAATGTATCTTTGTACACGTGAGATAAATGTTTTGGTAATACTCGATAAAAGTCTTACTAGAATCATTTACTTGGAAATTAGAAGTTATGTACTTCTCACCACTGACTTAGGAACCACCCTTTCTCAAATGTTTGGAGAACACACCTTACTTCTAGTAACATTTATATACTTAACTAGTTACTATATTTAAATACACAAATTTAATAGAAATATTGTATTTAATACCCAAACAGTATTACAGAAACATTACATACAACTAATGAATATACCTGAATAAGAAGCGTCTACTTGATTCTTTGATTCAATTCATTGCGTTTAAACTTCCATAAATTTATTCATGGTATGTGAAGTGAATAAACTCTTGTTTAATAACCAAACTCTTTTCTCTGAAGGAAATTGTGAAGGTTCCTTTGACTTCACTCTTTCTATTATCCTTTTTGAATTATCTTTCAACTTGTTTTCCATAAGAACTAAAGATTGGTCTTTCTTCAATGTTCTTATTCGCTTGGTGAACTATACTCAAAAGGTAATGAAGCATTTTCTCCATACTATTCATTTTGTAATCTTTAAATGAAACTAGAGTAAATGGGTGAAAATAATATGATAAAGGGATCCAATGAAATATCACGATTCATCTTTCAATTTACACATAACCAGTGTAATCATCATCCAATCCTATCTTGCTTCAATTTCTCCATGAAAGGTTCTAGAAGATGAGATAACATGTGAAGTCATCCATGTCTTGATGTAGTATCCACAAATCACATTAGACATTGATGATAACATTATGACATAACCATCATATGTGTCATACACGAGTCTCCTATAAGCATTTTTACACCCTTGCTTCCTAAGGTGGCTTAACAGGTATTGGGGACACCAACACCTTGAATTTTCGATGTTGTAGTACTTCACACAAGCATCTGTACTACTCTTTGGAAACTCATTTCTATAAGAACATTGAATTTTTCCAATAGTTATCACAGTATGTCTTGTGGCATTACTTGTAATTTTTTACAAAAAAAATCTAACAGATTAATACTTTTATCTTGATTACTGATTTAGACATTATTGATTAATTAATTAAACCATTAAATTCCTTCCACTATTTTATAAAATTCTATTAACCCTCTATACTAGAATCACAATACTTTGTTGCTTGAGTATTATAATGGAAAGGATCTTTGAACCTCCTCTCATAGTCTACAAGCTATGGTTACGCCACTACTTGGAGAGTTCAAGGTAGGAAATTGACTAGAAAACCGCATTAAATTACAACTCCTTGATCCGTTGAGTGAAGTCTCAGGTTATAAAATCATAAATATGATTTAATCAATGCTTTTATTTGAAGTGGAAACAAGTTAGCTATGATTACTCTTTTACTGCAAACTTTAGTTAAGTCAACCCATCGTTCTTATAAGAACTCCCCAGTAGTAGGAGTCACTATCAACTATGGTTGGCCGAGCACCCTGAACACCTAATTGTGTTCAAATTCAAATGACGAAAGACATTTACAACTTAATATTTATTTGAGGGTTTTTATATTTTTTGATGAATGTAATTAATTTCTATTAATTTTTTCATTTTATGTTGTCACGATCATAGCAGAACATTAATAGAAAAACATTCATCGTGTCTTTATGCATTTTACTGTTTATTATTTTCTGTGATTATCGCTCTCATGAAAATGCATAAAATAATAATAAAATTCATAAAGGAAATAAAAAACTCAACTAGTTTTGAGAATCTAATATTGGTTGATCTATTAAGTTTCAATGGTCAACCATAACTTAGGGGAATCATATGTGAGTCGTAGCTTAAATCATGATGCAGCCCATCCCCCATCCAGTGTGTCCACATATTGTCTGAATTTCACCGCGTCTTGGCGGGGTCTGTGTCTTATAAAGTCATCGTCGACTGTACATGTATACTCGCACGTAGGCGAGGAGTTCTAAGGAATGTAATATACAATAGACAAATTGGACACACAGACCCTTATACATATTGAACGAAAAGATGATGCACAAATCATCATTTAATTAACTACTTATTACAATCATAACACTCAAGTAATAAGTAATTTTAAAAAATAAACCAGACATGCAAGATTGGTCAATTTCTCAAGACTGATCGGTATATACAATAAATGCATGATAAAATTAAATTGCAATAAATTTAAAGTAAGAGAGTATTTAAATAAATTAAAAGAATTATTTAAATTCAAATAATTTATTCTTATTCGGTCCCGTCATTAATTTATTTTTTATTCTAAAAATTAAATTAATTAATTAATTTAATTTAATACTAAAATTTAATTAATTATTTTTTAGAATATTAAAAATATTATATTTTTAACCAAAAATTAATTTTTAATTAATTTTGATTATATAAATATTACTCGGGCCCCAAAACCCCGTGCAGGGCCAATGCGGGTCGGTCCAAACCCACACATGCCTATTATGGGCTGGGCAAACCTCGTGCAGGGGCGTTCTAGGCTAGACAGGTCCATCCAGACCCATTTTGAGTCAGGTTGACCTGCCCTGACTCACTGTGGGGCAGATTGAGTCTAACTAAACCTGACAAGGGGTTTACCTCTCATGGTAGGGAGGAAACATGCTCAGTTATGGGATGACAGGAACCCGACGACGGTCCAACATGGTAGTGGGAGGCCGCGACAACATTAGTTTTTGGTGATGGAGGCACTGGAAACTTGGGTGAGCGGCACGACAACATAGAACCATCCTAGGTGTTCCGTCACGATGAGAAGGCGGTGACCACACAGGTCTGTTGCGGGTGGTCCATTCATGGGAGATGACGTCAGTGTGATGAAGGTGGATGACGTCAGTTGGATTCATGGCGGGAGGTGGCCGTGAACTAGGGGCGCGCCAATACTGCCACTGGGAGGCGGATGGCGGTTGACAGGGGAACCAGTGCGGGGCTTCGCAGTGGTCGACTACAGACGGGTGTCAGGCCGACGCAAAGGAGGAAGGCGGTGGGATCAGGATCCAGCGATGGTGGATGATGTCGTGACAGTAGGACGGTGGTGAGGCGTGCAACCAGGCTGGAGAGGACGATGTCAGACAACTATGATGGCTCGATCGGCCGATGTGGCTTGAGGAGGAAGGGGGTCATAGTGGGGCACACTAGGGGGGAGAAGCCACACAATGAGTCATCAAGAAGAACCCCCCTTTTGTTTTTTTATTCTTATTTTGTTTCCTTTGTTGACCTAGTATGTAACGCTACCCCTTCCCCCTTTTAATTTTTTTCTTTGTCAATCCTAATAATAGGCTTTTGACAAAAAAAATTTTTGACATATATTGTGGAGTGTAGAATCCACACCCCGCCACCCATGATCCATTTTTTTTAATAAAATTTGGAAAATAAGTGTGGAATCAATTCCACCCGCCAGAAAATGTTGTTACGGTGATCAGAATATGACCATTGTGCTGCCTAAAAATTAAACCGAACAAATATATTTGTATATATTTTTAATGTCTATTGAACCGCATTCGATCCAAATAAATTTTAATACCCAAAAAAATTACAGTTCGTATTAAAAATTTTCAGATGACCATAACTTGGTCATCCGAAATTGGATCGATGCGTGATATGTTTAGATAGAACCAAATTTAATCCCTCTACTCAATTTAATGAAATTTTAATTTTTCCTTAGATCAGAAAATTCACACGCTTGCTCTAATACCAATTTCTCATATCAGGATGCATAATGGAAGCCAGTGGGCCAAAGATTTTAAATTTTTTTTTATCACCGAAGTGACATAACTTGTCGTCTCTGGTGATTTGATCCCCAGTACAGTCTGAGGATTCCTTGTGAATTAAATAGTGCACAAAAATTAAAACTGAACAAACACCTTGTTCGATACGAAGTGTGCTCAAATGTAGCTCATCGACAATGGCCATTGCTCAAATGTTCTGAAGCCAAAGCCCTCTAGATCATCCACACACACTTCAAGAATCCTCACACATATCATTCATCAAATTCTAAGTGCTAGCATGGAGCTCTGAAAATCTCTTCGACGTCGCGGTGATCACCACGATCTCATGTATTCAATCCGTCGAATGTGTCTTAGATCAATCACTCAGGAGAATTTCTCTATCTAGGAAGTGGGAGGAGAGATATGCTCTCATTTTAAATGAATAAATAGTACATGGAATGAGCCTCTCTTCTGCTATATATAGTGGATTCTCAAATAATCAGGAAGGGGTACCTAACCCCCCGTATATTTAGCATTCACTAAATAAGAAATAAATAAATAATTATAACGAACTAGCTCATAAATATTATTTATATTTTATTACATACTTGTAATATATATTAAATATATTATGTAATAAACCTGATTCATTAACTCGAATCCTAATTCTCACTAATATTAAACGAACATTGAATATTAAAATAATATTCATTTGTATAATATTATTCATTGTATTTACTTAAACACTTGTAAATAATTTTAATAAATAAATTCAACCAAATTATTCTTTACTTCAATAATAATGAATTTATTTATTTATCAGTGATTGATAATGCTTGGACATGTAACAAACCAGATCTGGTCGGCATCCAAACCGGCACCCGACCCAATCCATGGCAAGGACCGAAGGGCATTCCCTATCCCCACAGGCTGACACAAGTGCCTGGGTATCATAAATAATGGTTTGGGAATGATTTACCTAAGTTTATAAGCATTAAAAACCAAAAAAAATAAATAAACCAAATCTAAAAAATTTAATCCAAACAAGCCTTTAATAAAATTCAGAATTGAAATACTTAATTCTAAACAAAACCCCAAGAGGACCTCAACTCAAAAAGAGCATAAAGTCTTACTCAAGAACCACCACACGGTAAGGGGACATCACCCTCAAACCTTCTCCACAACACCACACCCAGAAAAGAATCTAACAACCCGAACCGCTATCTCTAAGGACCTTTCCCTTACCTGTGTCAAACATTATCAAGTATATTTACACCCAAAGGTGTAAGTAGGGTGTGAGCATAATCCCAATAGGATTCCACCCAAAAATGATTCCATCCGATAAACATTTTAAGACAAAAAAAATACAAGTTTTTATACACAAGAAATGCTAGAATAATTTCTAAAAGATACAGATTTAAATGAAAACAAATTTCAAGAGGGTAACTTTAAAGAATGTGCACTTTTAAGTAAAACACACATGCTACTAAATTTTCCAAAAAAGCACACCATATACCGATTTTAAGTATAATATATCCAATGATCACTAGGCACGGGAACATCCCTAGGAACTAGCTAGTTGTGGGGCCCCAGGTACATCGTATCTCAGTGTATAAGTAACCATAACCAATATCCTTCTCATGACCAGCCACCAGGAGGGGAAACCCCAATGGCCTAGTGGTCCCCAAACATCATCAAAGTTTAGTTAGTGTTGTCATCATCAAACTTGCTAAGTGAAATAAAGATGATGCCACTACTGGATCACTAGCATACTAGTCCTAGTCTGCCCACCAAGATACTCATGTTTCTCTCTTTGTGCTCAAACAAGTTTCACATGTTATAAAATACCAATTACACATAAAATCACTATTTTCACATGAAAATATCATTTCTAAATCATACACATCCCAAATAGTACACAAATATGTTCCACACCCTCAATGTAATTTAGTAAACCCTTTAAAGATATTAGAAAACAATTTCAAGAGGTAAGACAAGGTCTCACACACAAAATCCATTCAAAAATCCTATTTTAAGGCAAAAAACCCAATAATACCACACCCAAACAGATTTTTTAGCCCTAAAAACATTTAATAAACCAATTCCATGAGTTATAAAATAACCCCAAAAGACTCAACATGGAATACACATGAAAAACACTCATTTTCATACAAAAATGCTTCTTTAAAATTAACCACTTAATCAATGCTACCAAAAATGGTTTTTACACCAAAAAAATGGAAGAGGAACATGAAAAATAGTTCAATCAAGTAAGATAAATTCATCAAAGAATGTCTACATATGGAATCTCCTACCTTAGATGTCAAAAACCCCAAATCTTTGTGCAAAACTTCAACCGCACCACCGCCGCACCACAAGGGAATGAAAACGAACCCTAATCCACAATATTCAACCAAGAAACACAAAATTATACCCTAGGTATGAAACCCTAGTTTCTGGACATTTGTAACTTCAAGAAGGAGGGAAGAAACCCTAAGGAAATTGAAGAAAAACAAAGGAGGAATCACTTACTTGAAGAATCTTGAAGTTTCCCCACCAAAATACCCTTAAAAATGAGTTCCAAGAGAGGTTGAGGGAGCTTGGGATCATTCCATGGCTGCTTGGGTCGAATAGGGGAAGAAAGGGGTGGATTAGGTTTATTTACGGAAGATCAAAATTAAAATAACAAAAAAAATTATGACCTGGACACCTGTGCACGATTTTTTCACACGATTTAGTAAACCATGTGGCCAAACCGTGTGGCCTATGTTGGCCACCCCAAACCCTCTTTTTCTTCCAAATTTCAAGGAGAACCTAGGGGGAACCTAGGGGGGAAGATAGTCTAAGAATAGAAGAGAAAAATACCTGAAAATAAGGACATAGATGTGATAGGACAACTCTCGGACCTCGTGATGGGGACCACCATGTCCTATATACCTATTCACAAGAATATGAAATATTCTTGAATACGCTATTGTGTGGGAACCTCTATGCCCTTATCTCAATATCAATGAATAGTATTCATAAACCAGAAGTAGATTGTGACAACCCATCAAGGCCCCTAAAGAGATAAAGAATGGTTATAGCAATGACAACCAACTTACGAGCATGCATTGTATAATATAATCTCTTTGTATTTCAATATATCAAAAATAAGGACACACACTTGTGTCATCATCCTTTCTTAATTTATTATTTATTGATAAATATAGATAGATTTACCTTCAACTACCATGGTCATGGATTTATGAAGCTACTACCATCCCGATCAATCTTTCCCAAAACATAACTTCCTCAACTCGAAACCGACAAATTCTATCTTGACCATTCAACCAATGTCATACCACCAATAATGCACCCAACATAAGCTACTTGACCACGATTTCATTATCATGTTTTTTTAATTTCATCAAAGTATGTGATCAAATAGAACATATTGATAATTATCTCAAGTTAGGAGACCAATACACATGTCTTTAGATAGAAAATACCAATGACACCCAAAACATGTGGTGTTCATATTGGTGGGTATGTCCTCATGATCTCACCCACCATAGATCACTAAGTGTGAACTTCATGAGAAGAAATATCAATTATTATGAGCCCCCAACACCTAATAGTAAAACATCAACTGTGTCTAGTCAATATGATGTATCTTGACCATATGACATATATTTAAGATTAATGTCATAGTATCTCAGGGTACTCATTATAGTATGATATTTTCTATAACCTTTTGATACAAAAAATTTAATCTATAGAAATTACCATTTAAATAGTGGGAACAAAAAATTCTACACTATAATGATAAATTCATATCATGCATAACTCACTGTATACATGATATGGTAATCAAAAGTACTGATAAAGTTGGATCTAGGGACCTCACTTTTACAACACTCTCATTTTCACTAGATCCAACTTGCTAAAAAATTGTGTTATATCTCACATCATAAAGATAAAGTTTATGTTGAGTAATGGATTTAGTTGTTGGGTTTGCCGCATCTCCACTATGTGGCTATTCTATAATGTGTGACCTCACCTCCTTGAGTAAGACTTCTCAAGAGATGTAAACCTTGAGTGTATTCATTTTTTTCCACTGTCAAAACTTGACATCTTGTCTAGTAAGAGTATCATAAATTATATTATGATAATACTTTACTTACTAGGTGTGATTATAAGAACTGGAACAAATATTTATGTTTAATACACTGCTTCTTAGCTACCTCAAAAGCTGCAACGTACTCGGTATTTGTAGATATGGTTACCACTATCTTGTATGAGCTTGTATCACTCATTACCTTAGTCTGACTATGATATAATATCACATTGATCTAAAGTAAGACTAGTTTGTGTCCCTTAAAAACTAGTATGTTTCTATCTCCACAAACCATACACATATCTTTTGTACTTTCTCAAGTACAAACAAATAGTTCTGACTTCTTCCCTTGCAGTTCTCCTGGATATAACTGATAGTTTTCAACTATAAAGTATATGTTGGAAATATCATATCTTGTACATATGATGACATATGTGATTGATCCATCACTAAGCGTATGGAATTAAACTCATCACATTGATCTACTCATATGTATCGTACATGACTTATTGGAGAGATTTATGTGATGTGACATTGGTAACAATTCTATCTCGAATTGTTCCAACTTGTATTTTTCAATACGTTGTCAATATATATATGATTGACTAGGTCTAAGTAAACATTAGATCTACCTCAGTAGATCAGGTTTCCTAGAACTAAGGTTTCTACTTTAAGTCAATATTTAGGGTATTACTTTTATTTTGGTCTTAGCTAACTGTAAAACCAATAACTGTTTTCCATATGTTACCAAACATATTATACTTAGAAAATAATGATGCTCCCACCAACCTCTAGTAGACACATGGAAAATATTCATTCCAAATGAATGTTCTATGATCTTGTTGTTTACTTCAATCCTAAATTGGATTCTAGTAACTTGCACCCCTTATTGGTATTCTATGATATCATCATCCCTTTCTAGTTGCATTGTATAGACACCTTCCACGATTGGTGGTCTTAACATCCAATGCTCAATAAAATGATCATAAAAAGTATTTATGACAAGTAAAATGCTAATGGATTTAGGCATAATGACTTGGTATAACCAATCAAACCTTATTGGAACCTCGATTGTACCATCCATATGCAGTCTCGTTTGAATACCCAACACAGTATTCAAAATTGTAGAATGATATAGAGAACCCAATACCCAAGATATCTCTTAAGATAGGCCTTGGAGTTTATTTATAGGTAAATATGAAGATGAAAAAAAACTCATGTCTGATGTGGGACACAAACTCCAATAATCCCCCCAAGCTAGGTTTACCTAGCTTGGATGCATAAATAAAAAACAGACCAAAGCAAAGAAACAAAGAAAGTGAGAAACACTCCAAACAATCCCCCTCAAGCCGAATATACCCAACTTGATTACAAAACAAGACAAAACAAAAAGAAATTATCAGAGATCTTAGCTCCCCCTCAAGATGAAAATGATGGATGATGTCATTGAAAAAGATGTGCCAACAAGATGCCGGGAAAGCCGCATAGGTAGAACGGTCAATGAGGCATCGAGAAAGTTTCACAGGTGGGTCTGGTCGATGGGATGCCAGGAAAGTCACACAAGCTGGGCCAGTCGATGGAGCCCTAATAAAGTCACATAGGTGGGGCCGATCGATGGAGCGTTGAGAAAGCCGCATAGGCGAGGCCGGTCCATGGAGTGCTGGGAAAGCCGCATAGGCAAGGTCATTCGACGGAGCATCGATAAAGCTGACGACATCTCTGACGCCACTCAGCGGAAGGACGAATGAGAACTGTAGGAAGAGGTTGAGCAAAGAGGTGACATCGCAGGAGGGATGAGGTAGGATCTGGATCTATTGAACCTGGTCAGGTCGGCGGTCAGAAGTCATGGTGGTCGTGACTCCCAGATCTAGCTGGGATCGAACGTCACCCATAGATGGAGGGAGGTGCACAATGAAGGCCATCTAGGAGATCTAATCGTAGTGGAGTCTGAGCTCACAATGATGCAGTGGAGGGGTAACCTAGCATGGTGGGGTCAGCTATGGGTGCACATGATAGGGGAGCAGTCGTTGGGCATCAAGCAGGGATGCATGCAGGACGGGATGTGAGGGATGCATGTAGGGCTAGATGGTAGGGATGCACGCGGGATGAGACACAAGTAGCATCGGCGATGGGTTGCGAGGTTTCTGCAAGAAGGTCCAGCGATGGGAGGTGGGGCCGCATCATGGGAGGGTCGAAGAGGGTGCAACAAGAGAGCCAACGGCAAGCGCACCAGTAGAGGGTTGTTTGTGCCGGGGATCGTCCCACAGGAGACACATGGGCTGTTAATGAACCCTTTGTTACTTTGATAAGCTTTATGCTACTTTGATGGACTGTATGCTACTTTGATAAACCCTATGTTACTTTAGTGAATCCTGCGCTACTTTTATGAAAGTATGGTTGGTGAACCCTATGCTACTTTTATGAACATATAGTTCGTGAACCCTACACTACTTTGATGAACTCTACGCTACTTTTATGAAAGTATGATTCATGTACTCTACTTTCAGTGAGCCCTGCTTTCAGTGAACCCTACTTTCGTGTAATCTACATTCGTGTACCCTACTTTTTGTACCCTACTTTGCTGCTGCCATTTTATGCTTTTATGCTGAATATTGATCTGCTGCATATTTATATGGATTATTTTCAGAAAATTTTTTTCTGGATAAATTCACATTAAGTCTAAGGATTATGATCAAAGAGATTTTGATGATTTTGGTGCATTTTTTAGAGAAAAAAATTAATAAAATTTTCAACATCTTTTTCCAATAAATTCATAGGTTAAAAGATTATTTAAATTCAAATATTTGAATTTACTTTCGGATTGTGCTTATAGTTTTCATGAACTGTTTTGACTATGTTTCAAAAGGTTTAAATGGATTTAAACCATAGTTTTAAAAGAATTCAATGCTATTATTATTCTGGAGATATTATTGGAAGAGTTATTCAAATTATTTTAAATTCTTTTATTTAAGATTTATTCTACATGAATAAAGAGGCAACGGTACTGTGATTTTTGTAAAGATATTTATGAAATCTATTGACTCAATTTATTTTGAATATCTAAAGGAAATGGAGAGCTATTTATACTGTATATTTATTCTCTCTCTATATATCTCTCTGATAGAAAAATAAGATATAGAAATTAACGTATTCAATAATCTTTTTTTCAAAGAGAAAGTACTGTGAACTTTGAACGTATTGTGCATTTGCAATGTCCTGCGACACTCTGTCGCATCACCTACATGATCTCTCAAGGGACGAATTTCTTCTTCTTAGACTTCTACTACCTTGAAGAGATGTGTTAATCCAAATTTTAAGAACCAGTACCAGTGTTTTCATTGTTTATTTTCTCTTGTCTGGTTTCTAAGTCTATAACACTATTTCTCATCTCTAACACGCACTTTCCTATTTTTTGTTTATGATTTTAAACCCAAAATAATTATTTGTCATTCTTCTTCCTCAGGTAGTGACTCCCAGATTCTAAAGTTAGGATCTAAGGGTTGTGAATCTCTGTATCTAAAGTTAGGATTGTTCGTGTTCGGACTCTCAAGTCAGGTTGTAAGGGTTGCGACTCCCCATACAAAATTCAGTGTTGTGGTTATCCCTTCACTAGAAAATGATTCTGTAATTGGGTTATGATTCCCCCTCAAAAATCATTTTTAGTTCACATGTATCTCTCATCGAGTAGAGAGGTATAAGAGTAGGGTAGATCCACTTTCAACCAAACCACTATAAAAAACATCCTTGCGTTCTTTAATTTTTCCACTACTTGTTAACCTTAATAATTAACTTTGATATTTAATTTAATTAATCAATTTATTTGTTTAATTTTTTTTTAATTTGGTATATTCACCCCTCTAGACCTTTTTCCTTTACCCTATCTGACCGAACAATTTGTATCAAATGATAATATTCTTAAGAAAAGTTTATCTCTATCATTGTCATTCTGATACCTTTCAATCTGGTATCATAGGTTGTTCCTTCTTAAATTTAGCCAACCCTTTTATAGAGTCTGATTTTATATTTAATTGTGTTAACCTATTCATATACCTCACAGTCTAAGGATTAAGATCTTATATGATGGAAATATTGAACCCGAATGATGCGTGGATTCCTTATAAGACACCACACTTTTATAGTAGTGATTATGGCTACTGGAGATCCCGAATGGAGCCTTACCTCAAACAATTGAGCATTGAGAACTGGTCTTTCATGTCAAAAAAGTACACACTTCCTGAAGTTAACCCAGATACTCTTACCAAAAATGATGCTATTAGATAAGTTTTAAATTAAAAAGTTGTTAATATTTTATATTGTGCTATTAACAAAAATGTTTTTAGTCATGTGTTTGCTTATAAGATAGCTCATGAAATATGAAAGATTCTACAAATCACTCACCTTGACTCTGAAAAATTGATCTGAACCAAGCTTGGAATGCTTTTTTCTAAGTACCAAGACTTCAAGATGGTTAAAGATGAAATAGTAAACCAAATGTTCCAAAAATTCACAAGCATTGTGAATGGAATGAATTCACTTAGAGAAGATCTGGAAAACCCAGTACTTGTTGAAAGAGTCTTACGATCCTTACCAAATAAATTACATGAAAAGAAAAAAGTCATTGATAAAAGAAATAATTTCAAAGAGTACATACTTGATTAATTAATCGGATCACTACACTAATATGAACTGGAACTGAAGAACATTGCTGATGAGGAGACCACAAAAATAAAAGGTGTAACTTTTAAATTGGTGAATATTGTTCTTACTGACTCTTCTGATTTTGATCTACAGGATAGTGAAAAAGAAAATATGGCTCAAATTGTGGCTGGAGTATACAAAAGAATGAAAAAGAAAGGATTCAAGAAATGGTTTAGAAGAAACCCTCAAAAAAATATAAGGGTGATAAAAAAGGTGGTACAGATTTCAATGCTTCAGATATTTATGCGTGCAAGAAAAAAGGTCATATCAAGACCGATTGTCCAAAACTTAAGAATAAAGACATACAAAAAGAAGGACAAAAAGGCATAGACCCCCAGTTGGAATTGTACAGAAGAATCTGATTTCAGTAAACAATCTAGAAATGAAAAATAATCTGCTAACTTATGCTTCATAGCATCTCTGGATAAGGTTATTAATTATATTTTTTCTATATGTTCTGATTATGACTATGATTCTAATAATCTGAATATTTCTGAATTACATGAAGAAATTTAAAGATTAAGAATATATATTTTTAAAGTTGTTGATTTACATAATAAGATTTAAGAAAACAATGAGAAACTTGTTTCTAAAAATAATTTTTTACATCAGAATGAAAAACTAAATAACAATGCTTATACTTCTCATTCAAAAGTTTATGAAAATTAGAAATATGTTCAAGATTTAAATGAAAATTTGAAAAATTTAAATGTATTAAAAAAGTTTATCTTCTTTTATTCAAGGTCGTGAAAAATATCATGAGAGTCTTTGACTAAAACTATAAAAATAAAGATAGTTTTGGCTATGATAAGAGATTACCCCAAATGTATAAAACTCATTTTGTTAAAAGTAAAAATGGTTTTACTTCAAGTGTTACTTGTTCTAAATGTGGCATGAAAGGTCACTATGAAAATGATTATTCTCTTAGATTTAAACAATCTTTGAGATTTACAAAAACTAATATTTATAAATCCTTATTATCTAAAGTACCTTACAATACATGTTTAAATTCTGTATGGGTACCTAAAGATTTTATTACTAATCCTATTAGACCCAAATTAGACTGGGTACCAAAATTGTCAATGTAAAGACCCGTAAATTTCAAGGAAATTTTTTTTTCTTAATTTTATTTGGAATTTTACAAGAGCGCAGTTTCTGACGGCACCTGATTCCGAGGCCCGGTGTGCCCGGAATCATTTTCCGAAGTTTGGCTCGGGTACGTTCAGTGAACGGATGAGCGGGTTTTTCTAACTTTTGAACCGGTGCCCGGAATCGAATTCTGAGGGCACCGATGAAATCGCAGCGCGGGTATTCGCTTAGAAACGCCTCTTCCGGAGTTGCGTTTGCTCGGGCGTGGTTTTTAATTTTCGGGCTTAAAGTTAAGAAATAAAATAATTTTGCAACAACTTTATTTTATTTCACTTAAGCCACTTTGAAGCCACTTGAATCCACTTAAAGGCGGATTGAACTGAGTTGAACTGGATATGATGCTATCCAGAAATATCCTACCCCCTTGGTAGGATATTTGTGAGGTGGGGCCCGCACGAGCCCCGCCGTTTCTTTCCGCTAAGAAACGCACCCGTGAAAACCCGTCTTAATGAAAGTCAACTGACGTGTTTTCTAAATTCTTAACAGACCATTTAATTGGGCTGTTTCTTTCGTGAATTAAATGGGCTGTTTCTTTCGTGAATTAAATGGCTTGTTTCTTTCGTTGAATTAATTCAACGAATTAATTCAATCGTTTCTTAACCTGTTTCGTGTATTGACATATTAATAAAATAAGACCAACCTAAAATCTTTGGGAAAATTTGAGAGGATTCTTGTTCTTCTTCTCCCTCGCGAAGAACGCGAAGAACGCGAAGAACGCGAAGAACGCCGAACCCAGAAATCGACGACGCTTCCGTCCGAGACGTTCTTCCACGCCCCGATCTCCGATCACCGACCGTTTGAGGTGAGTGATGTCGGATTTTCCTCTCAAGTTCTTTTCTTTTTGGTTTTAATCGAAAAACAGATTTAAATATTAATAAATTTAAATCTGTTGTTCTTGGTTCGTTGAGCTCGCCGACTCAACACCGGATTCCGCGACGACGCGACGCCTCCCCGCGACGACGCGACGATCCCTCTCTTCCGCAACGATCTTTTCCGCGAAGAACGCCCGCGCGCGACGATCAACGAGGTAGGGATTTATTATGGGAATTACCCCTTTTTAATTTATTCCCGTCAATGTTTCTTAAAGAAATTAAAGAACCGAATTGTGAACAATTTTAATCTTATTAAAATTGTTATTTTTCCTGTGTGGAATAAAATTGTCCCGGTTGTTTATCTCTAACGCGGAGGGTGCGGGCCAAACGAACACGGTCCGACGACCCTCCGCCGTTCTTCGTTTTGTACGGATTTGACGGACGACGACGGAACGTGCCACAACGGATGTTTGACGATCCCGCAGTAAAGAACGGATCCCGGGAGGAGCAACGGCGCAGACGGGAAGGAAAACGGGCCACCGGAGCGACGCCGGACGAGGCCGCCGCGGCTGAAGCCGCGGCGACGGCGGCCAACGGACCCGCGGCCGCGTGGGTCTGGTTCGTCCAGGCGGGACGCGGCAGAGCCGCGTCCGCGGTTCACCAGCGCGGCCCGCACGCGGGCCGCGGTTCTCTCTCGACCGCGGGGGCTGCACCCGCGGCTTCCACCCGCGCCGCTCAGCCGTGCCGAGCCGGCCGAGCCGAACCGGCCCCGGCCGGGCCGGGCCGGGCCAACCGGGCCGGACCCGGGTCGGGTCGACCCGGTTCGGGCCGACCCAGGGGGGGTCGGGCCGGGTCGGCCCGGGCCCGTACCCCCCTTCTTCGGACATTTTCGTTCAAACGCCCGTAACTTGAGCTTCGTGCCTCCAAACGACTCGCCGTCAGCGGAAACGCGATCCTTGGATCGAGACGGTCGTTTTGGTATATTGCACTCAAGGTTTCGGAATACTTTGAGTTCGGCCGGGTTGGTTCGTACACGAGACCAACTGGGCCCTCGGAGCGGAAACGCTCATATCTTGAGCTACGAACGTCCGATTGACGTGCCGTCAGCTTTGTTGAATTCCTCTAAGTGAGACAGATCTTTTGGAATACTCCGCCCGAGGTTTGGACGCAGGTGGAGTGCGGTCGGGTTGGTTTTTCCTTAAAAACCAACCGGGCCCCTGGGACGAAAATGCCAATATCTCTCAGATCGGGCGTCCGATTGACGCGCCGTCTGCGACGTTGAGTTCCTGTTGACGATACGGAACTTTTGGATACATCAACTTCGGACTTTGTGTCAGTTGATGTATCAGCCTCTCGGCTCGTGGAGCGGACCCTCCCGAACGATCTTGCTGTGTGCGGGAACCCTAGGCTGGCTGCGACTGCTACTTCGACAGCGACGACCGTGCAGAGATCCTCAGTGGACTGCGGCGACGACTGTGCAGAGATCCTCCGTGGACTCCGACGACGACCGTGCAGAGATCCTCAGTGGACTGCGGCGATGACTGTGCAGATATCCTCAGCGGACTGCGACGACTACTGCACTCAGCGATCCTACGTGGATCAGTGCTACAGGTCCTGCATGGGCCCGGTCCTGTGTGGGCCTGATCCTGTGTGGGTCCGATCCTGTGTGGGTCTACACTCAGCGGTTCTGTGTGAGCCAACTCCTACAGGTCCTGTGTGGGCCCGATCCTGTGTGGGTACGATCCTGTGTGGGTCACTGCAAGGTTAGTACCTAACGATCCTTCGTGGGTCAGACGACTTAGATGGTTCAGTGATCATCTTTATCGTCATCCAAAGAAGTATACCTGTGTGAGCTGAATCTTGTGTTTCTCTCCTTTGTGGATTGTGTTGAGCTATCCTGTGTGGATTTACTGTTTACTCTCCTTTGTGGATTGTGTTGTTCTATCCTGCGTGGGTATGCGTTTGCTTTCCTATGTGGACTGGGTTGTGCTGGGGCTCGGACGTTGGAGCCGATCGGGGAATTGATGACTTAGGTATATGTATGGGAATATACCTAAGCCGTGTCAGATGTTACTTCGTGATTGCATCTCTTCTTCGTGACTTATCCTTTGTGGATTTCAGGAGACCTTCGGGGGTCTCGGGGTCCCTACTGAGTAGCTTATACTCACCCCTGCACGGGCTATGCCCGCACTTCGTGGTGTTGGTTGCAGACGACGGACAACGCTGATCGTGGAGGAGGCGTGCGGAGTAGGACAGTACCTGGAGGTGGACCACTGGGCGGGACGTACTCGGAGCGGTTAGGTGGACCCGAGGAGCAGTGGAGGCTATCTGTACCCACCCTTCAGGTGAGACTTCCAGAGGACGGCTCGACGCTGCAGTTTTTCCTTTCAGTTGTACTTTACAGTTGGGCTTGTATTTCTGGCCCCTTTTACTTTCAGCACAGCTTGTACAGTTTTTACTTAGTGTTTACTTTTCCGCTTGCTTACTCTGTGGTGCTTGTTTACTTTTCAAAGGCAATGCCTTCCCTTTTTGTTGGGATTTACGCCTTGGTGCTAGTCGCCAGCCCCTGGCCTATGGAAGGCGGGCTAGGGGTAGTCACGGCACGGGCCCCGAGGGCGGGTCGTGACAGTCAAGTAATTGATTTCTGTAGGAAAAATGTCTTAAATTTCTTAATAATGACATATGGTACATGGAAAGTGGATGCTCTGGGTATATGACCAGAGACCCATCAAAGTTTACCACTTACAATACATGTTATGGAGGCACTATTACTTTTGGAAACAATTACAAAGGCAAAGTAAAAGGTTTTAGTAAAGTTGGTATTTCAAATTCTACCTTTATTTCTAAAGTTTTATATGTTGAAGGTTTAAAAAATAATTTAATTAGTATATCACAATTATGTGATGATGGAATGGAAGTTAAATTTTAAAATGATAAATGTTTAGTTTTTAAAAATGATTATTTATCATTTTATTCTAATCGAAAAGATAATATTTATATTATCGATTTTAATGAATTAATTATTCAACATGTTAAGTGTTTAAATTCTATACAGAATGACAACATCCTTTGACATTGATGTTTAGGTCATGTTAATTTCAGATTATTACATAAACTCTCAAAACACGAGAATGTGTTACAACCGACTTTCATGAATAAAGAACATCTTCATGTATGCGACGCTTGCATGAAAAGGAAGCGACACAAAATTTCTTTTAGACTCATCAATCAGATAAGTACTAATAGACATTTATAGCTAAAACATCTTGATTTATTTGTTTCCACTTAAATTTTCAGTCTTGGTGGAAAGAAATATATCTTAGTTATTGTTGATGATTATAGTAGATTTACTTGGGTATACTTTTTGCTCATAAAAATGATAGTTTATCTAGATTTACTGTTTTTTATAAATTAGTTCAAAATTAAAAAGGTTTAATGATTATTTATATTTATAGTAATAAATAAGATGAATTTCATAATTTATATTCTAAAAAACTTTGTGAAAAGAACGACTATTTTCATAATTTTTCTACTCCTAAAACACCACAGAAAAATGGTGTTTTAGAACAGAAAAATAGAAATCATATTGAAATGACTCGAACTATGTAAAGTGAATATAATTTGCCTAGAAATTTTTGGGCTAATTCCGTTTTTGCTGCATGTTATATTTCAAATAGAATTCTTATTAGACATTTGTTAAAGAAAACTCCTTGAATTATTTAAAAATAAAAAACCAAAAGTTGGTTACTTTAGAGTTTTTGGTTGTAAAGTTTTTATTTTAAATTCAAATGATAATTTAAATAAATTTGATACTAAGAGTGATAACGATATTTTTCTTGGTTATTCTAATAATATTAAAACTTATAGAGTTTATGATAAAAGATCTATGGTTGTTGAAAAATCTATTCATGTTATGTTTGATGAAAATAATGTTAAAATATATTCAGCTTCTAATGTTATTGATGATGAGTTTAGAAATTTTAATTTTGGTGAAGATATACCTCAAAATAAGAATGAATCAATTGAGGGGGAGAATACTACTCAACCTGATTCAAGATATTGAAAGATTCATAAAGAGCATCCTGTTGAAAATTTAATTAACAATGTTGATTATGGTGTTAAAACTAGAAATATCTTTTTAATTTTTTTTTTCAATTCTTCTTTTATTTCTAATTTTGTTCCTATTAATGTTAATGATAATTTAAAATATGCAAACTGGATTTTTTATATGTAAGATGAATTAAATAATTTTGTTAAAAATAATGTTTGAACTTTAGTAGAATTTCCTGAAGAAAAGTAGGTAATTGGAACTAAGTGGGTCTTTATAAATAAGATGGATGAATCTAGACAGATTGTCAAAAACAAATCCAAACTTGTTGCTCAAGGATACTCTCAAAAAGAAGGTATAAACTTTTAAGATTAATTTGCACCAATGTCCAAGTTAGAGTCAATTATAATATTTTTGGAATTTTCTTATTTTCAAGGTTTTAAATTGTATCAAATGGATGTAAAAAGTGATTTATTAAATGGTTTTATAACTGAAGAAGTTAATGTTTCTCAACCACCTGATTTTGAAAGTGAAAAATTTTCTAACCATGTTTTAAAATTATCTAAAGCTTTATATGGTCTTAAAGAAGCACCTCGTGCTTGGTATGAAAGACTTTATTTTTTTTAAAATAATGATTTTAAGAAAAGAAATGTTGATCCAACACTTTTTATCAAAAGAACTTATGATGATATTTTAATTGTTCAAATCTATGTTTATGATATTGTTTTTGGTTCCTCTAGTGAAATACTTTGTAGTAATTTTTCTAATTTGATGTCTTCTGAGTTTTACATGAGTTTAATTGGAGAATTAAAGTTCTTTCTTATACTTCAAATTTTTCAAAGAAAATATAGATTTTTTCTTAATCAATCAAAATATGCTAGAGTTGGTTAAATGATTTAGTCTCGATTTATATAATTCTATGAAAACTTCTATGGGTACTAATTGTAAATTATATATTGATGTGTCTGATAAATCTATTTATATTAAAGTTTATAGAGACATGATATAAAACTTAATATATTTAACTACATCTAGATGTGATATTTTATTTAGTGTTTTTTTTATGTGCAAGATTTCAAGATGATCCTAAAAAAAGTCATCGAAATTGTAAAAAGAATAATTATATATGTTAAAGGAACCATTGATTCTAGTTTATTTTATCCAAAATATAACTATTTTGATTTAACATATTATTCTGACCGATTTTGGAGGATATAGAATTGACTGAAAAAACACAGCAGGTATGTGTCATTTTCTGAGAAAAAGTTTAGTTTCCTGGTCATCTAAGAAACAACTATATGTTGTTTTATCTACTGTAGAAGCTAAGTATATCTATGCATCTAGTAGATGTGCTCATAATATATGGATTAAGCAAAACTTATGTGATTTTGGTGTTTATCTTGATAAACTGTCTATTTATTATGATAATGATTTTGTAATTTCTATTTCTAAAAACCCCTTACAATATTCTAGAAAAAACATATTGATCATAAATTTAATTTTATTAGAAATCATGTGAAAAAGGGTGATTGTTTTAGAATTTATACCTTCTGAAAATCAATTGGTAGATATTTTTACAAATCCTTTAGACTCTGCTTAGTTTGAAAAAATTAAATTTGATCTTGGTATGTTGGAATTTTAACTTTTTATTACTGAATTTGTTTAGGGGGGTTTGTTTTCATTTTTTGTTTACTTACAAAAAGGGGGAAAATAAATTGGTTTTAAATGTTTTAAAAAATCATTTTAAATGGTATAAATGTTTTGGTTTTGTAATCAAACAAAAAGGGGGAGATTGTGCATGTGCATGTTTTTCTTTTGTTTGATTACTGTTCTTATGTATTTTGATGATATCTCAATCCAAAGTGTTTGGATTTGTGTAATTATTATCACATTGGATAGATAATAGATTTATCTAAAATTCATTAGTTTGTGAGAAAGTCTAAAAATGTTTTTCTATTACTCTAAAAATTCAACGAAGTTGGTGCTGTAGTTTTTAGAAACTTTACAGTCTACAATTTTGAAAAGTTACTGTATTTAATTTATTGCAAGTTCTATAGATACCAGATTCGCATGAAACTTGATTTTATAGAAATACAACATGTTTATATTGATTTCATTAGTTTACATTGAAGTCTAAAAATGTTGTTTGGATAGTCAATAAATTATTTGAAGTTCTACAATGATTTTTCATTCCAGAATATTGTTGCTTCTGTATTTTGATAATTTCAGGAGTAGTAGAAGTTGGATTTATTCTATTCTTGATTATTTAAAAAGATAATAATTTTTTTCTACAAATAAGTCTTTTTGACCAAAGTCTGAATCTATTGTTAAGAGCCTTTAAAAGTTAATTGAAGTTTTTTAAAGTATGTTGTCCATTTTTTCTCAAAATATGGTTCGACAACCCTACTTTCACAATAGTGTAAAGTATGGTTCAACAACCCTACTTTCACAACAGTGAAAAGTATGGTTTTTAAACCCTATTTTCATATCAGTACAAAGTATGGTTGGACAATCCTACTTTCTCAACAGTACAAAGTATGGTTCGACAACCCTACTTTCGCAACAATGCAAAGTTTGGTTCGTGAACCCTACGGTACTTTGATGAAACTTACATTACTTGGATGAAACTTATGATACTTTAATGAACCCTTCACTGCTTTAATAAACCCTATGTTATTTTAGTGAACCTTATGCTACTTTTATGTAAGTATGGTTGGTGAACCCTACGCTACTTTTGATGAACTCTATGCTAATTTTATGAAAGTATGGTTGGTAAACCCTACACTACTTTAATGAATCCTATGATATTTTTATGAAAGTATGGTTCGTGAACCCTACTTTTGTGTACCCTACTTTCATGTACCCTACTTTTTTTACACTAATTTTTTTGCCTCTTTGTGCTTTTATGCAACATTGATCTACTTCATATTTATATGGATTATTTTCAGAAATTTTTCTGCTAGATAAATTCACATTAAATATAAGGATTATGATCGAAGAGATTTTGATGATTTTGGTGAATTTTTAAATATAAAAAATAATAAAATTTTCAATGTCTTTTCCCAATAAAGTAGTAGGTTACAATATTATTTAAATTCAAATATTTGAATTTACTTTCAAACTTTGCTCCTAGTTTTCAAGAATAGTTTTGACTATGTTTAAAAAGGCTTGAATGGATTTAAACTGGAGTTTTAAAAGCATTCAATGCTATTATTATTCTGAATACATTATTGGAAGAGTTGTTCAAATTATTTTAAATTATTTTATTTAAGAGTTATTCTATAGGAATAAAGAGGCAACAATGCTACGATTTTTGTGAAGATATTTATAAAAGCTCTTGACTAAATTTATTTTGAATATCTGAAGGAAGTGGAGAGCTATTTCTACTAGATATTTATTCTCTATATATATCTCTATCTCTGGCAGGAAAAGAAGATATACAGGTTAACATATTCTATACTCTGTTTTCCAAAGAGAAAGTACTGTGAACTTTTAACCTACTATGCATTTGCAACGTCCTATGAAACTCTGTTTCATCACCTATACAGTCTCTCAAGGGTCAAATTTCTTCTGCTTTGACTTCTATTGCCTTGACGAGACGCGCTAATCCAAATCTCAAGAACCAGTATCAGTGATTTCATTTTTTATCTTCTCTTGTCTGGTTTCTGAGTCTGTAACACTATTTCTCATCTCTTACACACACTTTCTTTTTTCTATTTATGATTTTACACACAAAAGCATTATTTTTTATTCTTCTTCCTTGAGTTGTGACTCTCGGATTCTAAAGTCATGATCTAAGGGTTGTGACTCCCTGTATCTAAAGTCAAAACTGTTCAGGTTGTGACTCCCAATGTCTAAAGTCAGGTTGTAAGGGTTGTGATTCCCCATAAAAAAGTCAGTATCATGGTTATCCCTTCACTGGAAAAGAATTTTGTAATTGGGTTATGATTCCCATTCAAAAATCATTTTTAGTGCACATGTATCTCTCACCGAATAGAGAGTTATAAGAGTAGAGTAGGAACAATTTGGTCTGAACTACTATAAAAAACATCATTGTGTTCTTTTACTTTTTCCACTATTAATTAACCTTAATAATTAACTTTTATATTTAATTTAATTAATCAATTTATTTGTTTAATTTTTTTTAATTTGATCTATTCACCCCCCTCTAGAAGTTCTACCTTTACCCTATCTGACCTAACAAACATGACATACTAGTCTTGTATATGATACTGCCTTTGGATTCATTTACCCTTACTGTTATCATCTATCATCTGGATGTTTATCTTCTATCATTGATTTATATTATGCTTCCACTAATTTATTTTCTTGTGATACCACTGTGTTTCTCTGATCATGAGAGTATAGTCTCTTCGTCATATTATCACAGACCCTCGCTACTATTCGACAGCCTCTGGTGTACATGGAGGCACACTTGAAGCCGTGTGACCCACCGGCTCAGGGCACCGTTTATTGGCACCCAGGCCAAGACATTACAAAGTGGCATAAGAGGATTTATTTTTTTGCCTTACTATTTTGGGAAAATTAGAAAGGAGAATTAGGAATTTGTTGGAATTTGATAATAAGTTGTGTCTGGGAGTAGCTAACTCATGTACAAAAAAAAGTCAAATTGTTCGGGATGGGAATTGTTGTTCCATATTTTGTCTGTTACAATTTATTTGATTCCATCGGGTGATGCACATGATATGTGATGTTATTATTTCTATGATTGAGCAATTTCATTTTATCCTTAGATGATATGGCAAGAAAGCATTGATCATGCATCATTTAAGTCACCTTCCAGGATTCACATGTCATTCCATATAGGATGCATTGCTTGACTACATGACATTTATTATGTGTGACTTGTTTTATGAAAATTTTTATCAGTTAAAATTCTTATAGAAGATCTAGAAACATAATTAGTACTTAAGAGCGTCTATCATAACCTAAACAGTGTTTTTCTACATAAGCCACAGTAGACACCCTAAGCAGTCAATTATGGCACATTGAGTCATGGATCATTGGTCGCATGGATTGGAACATGTTATGATTGAGATTAAATGTGCATCACACTTTGGTTTATAAGGTTCATAGACCCTTATAGATTGGAAGTGGCGATCCATTTAGTTCAACCATTTAAATAGAATTGTAAATAAATATGAATTTAAATGAAATTGAAATTTTGAAAAGGAAAGGTCATCATTAAATGGAGTTTTCAATTACAATTGACAGCCTATATACTGGGACCCATGCTATGAAATAGAGAACTTGACCCAGACCCGACTCTAGAGTGGGCAGCAGACAGTGTATCTGGTGTTCTTTATGATCGTTCCTTTTGCCCAGTCTTAGATTTAGGAGCAGACAAAGGGATTTGGCTTGTTTATGGGAAGGCTTGTCCCTATCCTATGTTTATATTTGGGATTTTGTTATTACCAAACCTTTTTTGAGGCATATTTTTAGCATTTGTAGAGATATGTCACCACGATGGTCTCCAGTCGTGCGCAAGAGGGTGGCGACAACCATGCTTCGGAGGTGGTGGGCCCTGAGCCAATAGAACCTCCCATAGTAACAGTTGTGGCACTAATAGTTATAGCAGATACGGGTGCTAATTTCCAGTTCTACGTGGGTTTCCTATTCTTTATGCAGACCATTTAGGGAGCCCTGCGGTCTGCCTTGTCTATGGCAGAGCTAACGCGTGTGTTCCGAAAGTATCATCCACCCATGTTTTCAGAGGATAGCGGCCCACAATATGTTGAGTTGTGACTTGAGACTACTTTATCGATTTTCAAGAATCTAGAGACACCTCCTAAGAGGAGAGTGAAGCTCACGACATATATGCTTCAGGGAACTGCTAAGCGCTGGTGGGATGTTCTTAACCAGGCTGATAATCTTCGAGATATGGTTTGGAGGGATTTTCAATCCAGCTTTTATGATTACTTATTTCCCGAGAGATGAAGGGGACAATGATTTTATGCATCTAGAGCAGAACACGATGACCGTCATGCAGTATTCAGCATGTTTTACAGAGCTTCAGCGCTTTGCACCTGATTATCTTGCTGATGAGTCATCTAGGGTGAGACAATTTGAGGAAGGTCTCAAGAATGTCATGCATTCATAGGTGAACGTGTTTCGATTGACTATGATATCTGAGATGGTAAATCATGCGCTGATTACTAAACAAAATTTGAGGGGAGCTGGAGGCCCAAAACAAGGTAGTGCACCTCCTCAACCCAGTGGTTCAGATTCAGCTGGAAGGAAGCGACGTTTTGAGGCTTCTCGAGAGGGGAATACCATCCAGAGTGTGAGTGTTGTTAGTTTTGTCTTATGTCACTAGTACAAAAGGTGAGGACACATGAGGAGTCAATGCGATAGGTACCCAGTCCAGTGTCGATTTTGTGGCGGAATTGGACATCTACATCATTTTTTGCAGGACCTTTCCTTAAGTGGTTAGTGGGAAGGGGTCGACATCAACTCTAGGCTTAGGAGTGGATTTCACAGCTCCACATCAGGATGGGAGCTGGAGTACTACCGGTCGTTCAGGCCAAGAAGGTGGTCATGGTTGAGGGAACCAGACACCAATTACACCTCGACAACAGAATGGGCCTACTCAGGGTATTCAGGCTATTTCATAGGGGGTCATGGTTTAGGTCATATATATTTAGTATAGCCTATACCTGTGGATCAGAGTGTCGGGTCGTCTACAGTGAGAGGTACGATCTTAGTAGCTTCTACTCTAGTATCTTCCCTTTTTGACACAGGTGTTTCACATTATTTTATATATTTACTTGTTGTGGAGAGTCTTGGGCATGTTTTTCAGTTTTCTGATGACGTTATGACACTCAATACTCCATTGGGAATCAGATCAGAGAGTGTATTTCAGTGCAGGGAGTGCCACCTTGAGGTAGGTGGGTGTCACTTTTTATGGGATCTCTTTTTCCTCAAGATGACAGGATTTGAAATCATACTCAGGATGAAACGACTAGTTTCTTATCATGCCCATGTTGATTGCTATCGTCGAAGGGTGACTTTCACATCACCAGAGGGCAAGGATTTTATTCACAATGGTAAATGGGATGTCCAAGCGAGCCGAGTTGGATTGGAGCATCGTGGGTTGGCTGGAATGACATCCCAGATTTCTAGTTTATATTTGGATGGCCAGGGAACGTGTCAGGTAGACTTTCCTTTAGTGGTTGATCATTTCAAAGATGTTTTTACAAACTATTTTTCTGGTTTACCTCCTGAGCGAGAGGTGGAGTTCTTTATCGAGCTCGTGCCAGGAGCAGCATTGATATGAATTCCTCCTTAAAGAATGACTAATACAGAGTTATGGGAGCTCAATAGGTATCTAGAGGACTTAGAGGAAAAGGGGTTTATATGACCCATTACTTTGCAGGGTTCATCAGTACTTTCTGTGAAAAAGGATGATGGGGACCTTAGGTTGTGTGTGGATTATCAGAAAAAGAATCGGTTGATGGTTAAGAACTGATATCTATTGCCACAGATATATGATCTCTTCGATCAGCTCCGAAGAGATCAGGTATTATCAAAGAATGATTTGAGATCAGGTTATCACCAGTTATGTGTTCAACTTTCAGACATACCTCAAAAAGTTTTTCATAGAAGGTATGGTCTATATGAGTATTTGATTATGTCGTTCGGTCTTACGAACGCACCAACTATTTTTATGGCACTGATGAACTAGCTTTTTCATCCTTATTTGAATTCGTTTATGGTGGTATTCATAGATGATATCTTGGTGTATTCTCACAATCGACATGACCATTTCAAACATCTTGAGATTGTACTAAATATACTGAGAGAACATCAATTATATGTTAGGCTCACAAAGTGCCACTTCTAGATGAATAAGATTCACTTCCTGAGTCATATTATCTTAGAGACAGGAGTATCAATTGACCTAGAGAAAGCGAGAGTTATAGTTTCCTAGAAGCAACCCAAGAATGTCTTTGAAATACAAAGTTTCTTGGGGATAGACGATTATTACAGGCATTTAATACATGACTTCTCAAGCTTAGCATCACCTCTTACGAGCTTGACTAAAAAGGGTGTGAATTTTGTATGGTCAGATACCTATGAGACAACCTTTCAGGAGATAAAAGGGAGACTAAATTCAGCACCGGTCTTGATTCCACCATAGTCAGACAAAAGCTATACAGTATATTGCAATACATCAAGTATTGGGATATTAGCAGTTCTGATATAGGAGGAATGAGTCTTGGCGTATGGCCCTTGTCATTTGAGACCACATGAGAGGAACTACCCGACACATGATCTCAAGTTAGTCGTTGTAGTACATGTCTTGCACTGTTGGAATCATTATTTACTGGGAGAACGTTTTGTGGTGTACTCGGACCACAAAAGCCTCAAGTATATATTTACACTACGTGACTTGAATATGAGGCAATAAAGGTGGATTAAGTACATACAATCTTTTGACTTTGATCTTGCCTATACACCCAGAAAGTGAAATGGAGTGGCTAATGCACTGAGTAGGAGGAATTAGATACAAGAATTTCAGGAGGTTGATAACAAGTGGCGGTTTATGACCTTATTCTCTGAGATGCACTTGTGAAGGATAGTCTTGACCATATTTTTCTCTTATCCTTAGCAATGACGTCCACTCTTCTAGATAGAGTGAGATGAGACATTAGTCAGATTTAGAGGGCCTAGTCCTATGAGAGATCGTGGCAGGAGAGGACCCGCCTCCTGGTTGGAGCGATGAGGAGGATGAAATTCTACGTATATCCATGGACGTGTCTGGGTTCCAACAGACATTTGAGATGAGCTGATGGGAGAGTTTCATGCCTCAAGCTTGGGCAGTACATTCTGGTGTTACCAAGATGTATCATGACTTTCACCGTCAGTACTGGTGGTTGGGGATGAAATGAGAGGAAGTTGGTTTTGTCATGAGGTGTTGAAATTGTCAGCAGGTGAAGTCAAAACACCAGTGACTAGCTATACTTTTACAGCAGTTACTCATTCCCAAGTGGAAATTGGATGATGTTGTGATAGATTTTGTGATGCCTCGAGGTAGTGATTATGTTTTTGTGGTCAGGTTCATGAAGGTCGTCCATTTCTTGTCTATCAGGGAAACCTTCTCAGTGGACGATCTTGAAAGATTGTACATCTATTAGATTGTGTGCCTTCACGGGATTCCTCATACTGTGGTATCAAGTAGGGATGTCCTATTTATATCTCAATTAAGTCAGATTTAGCCTTCCATTACTTGATTATAAATTAAACTCAATAGAACTAAGCATTTGACCAACCCTTGTTGGGACACTTACTTTTATAAGGGGAGTTCTTATGAAAGTTTTGGGTTGACTTAACCATTTTACATCAAAAGGAGTAAATCTTGCTAAAATTTGTGTAATTTAGAGGTAAGTGTTGAGGAGATCCAAGTCAGTATTTCAGGATTGGAGAATTCACTCAACGGATCAAGGAGCTGCAAACCCAAAATTGGAAAATGTCTGCCTACCTAAATACCTTCAAGTAGCTTGACCAACCCTTGTTGGGGTTATACAAATGGGAATATGGATTTTTCCACTAAAATTTCCTAGAAACTAGACATTCTAAGTTCAATGGTGAGGGCTTTTGGGACTTGATAAAATAGTGGGAGATTTAATAAAATCAATTAATTTATTATTTCTCACGTGATTTTTAATAAAAAAAGTACTAATAATATGCTCTTTTAATTGTAGAATAAAATGTAAAGCTCATCATCCACATTATCATTATGATCAATATTATAGAAAAACAACCTCTTCACTAGTAGTAACTTCAAGGAATGGTATAGATGCCTTCATGGTGAAATCATGAAGTCTCACAAAAACATGGATGCATATAGCATGCTTGAGCATCTCTGTGGTCTTTACCAGGAGAGAGCTAGACAAAAATGGTTTGAGATTTACAAGGCATACTTTCAGAGAAATCTTAGAGAGGATTCCCCAAATGGTCCTCACATAGTCAAGCTCATTGTCTATATTGAGTGCCTAGAGGTTCTAGGGTTTAAAATCCCCAAAGAACTGGGCATCGATCTCATTCTGGAATCACTCCCTCAGAGCTTCTCTAGATTTGTTATAAATTTTAATATGAAAAACATTTAGAAGTATCTGTCAAATCTTCTTACTCTCCTTCTCTAAGTAGATAATGATATGAAGCGCTAAAAGTCTTTTTTCCTTATGGAGAACAAACAGAAAGGAAAAATGAAGAGCTTTAAGCCCGATGTTTCTTCACACCCTTCCAAGAAGAGGAAGATCAAAGGGCAATCAAGGGAACGAGATGTTATTTGTTTTGCATGTGGCAAGAAGGGCCATTGTAAGAAAAGCTGTACTCACCCAAAGAAGCAAGGGGAAGCTTCAGGTGCGTTTGTTATCGAGTTCAATTTATCTATTTCTACAAATTGGGTATTAGATACAGCTTGTGGTGCTCACATATGTATTCAAATACAAAAACTAAGTAGATTCAGAAAGATTGACCAATGGGGGTAGATCTACGAGTAACCAACAAAGTTAAACTTGTTGTTGTAGCTATCAGGGACTGTCACCTCACATTGCCGACCCGAATGATTTTGGTTTTGAAAGGTTGTTATTATGTGTTATCTTTTACCAAAAACATTATTTATGTATCCAGACTTGATACAGATGGATTTATTTTCAAATTTGGGAATAAATGTTACTTATTTTATAAAGATAACATTTTTTATGGTATGACACATTTAAATAATGGTCTTTATGTGTTGAATTACATGAACCAAGTAATGGAAATCGATAATGAAGTTATTTCACATGACCCATACCACACCCATTTTTGGCATCATCGGTTAGGTCATGTAAATGAAAAGAGTTTGACTAAATTACATTGAGATGTATATTTATACTCTTTTGAAATAAAACCACTTGGTGTATGTCATGCATGTTTCCAAGTCAAAATGAAAAAAATCCCCATTTAGTGGGAAAGATGAAAGGGCTAAAGATCTTCTTGAATTAGTTCATACTGACGTGTGTGGACCATTTCCTATTGAAGAAAAGGGTGGGTACTCATACTTCATAACTTTTACCGATGATTTTAGTAAATATGGATATGTCTACTTAATGAGGTATAAGTCAGATTATTTTGATAAATTCAAGGAATACAAGAATGAATTTGGGAACTAGATTTGTAAGAATATTAAGCAACTCTGATCAGACCGTGGTGGATAATTTCTTAATAAATACTTCATTGATTACTTACGAGAGCTTGAGACCCTATCCCAACTCACTCCTCCTTACACACCTTAGTGAAACGGTGTAAGCGAAAGGAGTAACCACACCTAGTTGGACATGGTGAGATCAATGATGAGTCATGCAAGTCTTCCATTATCCTTTTGGAGATATGCATTACAAATAGCTACATAAATACTAAACTAAATACCAACTAAATTGATAAATGATATTCCATACGAATTTTGGAGTGGAAGAAAAACCATGTTGTTGAATTTACATGTGTGGGGTAGTGAAGCATTTGTTTAGGCCTCTTCAGGTAACAAACTTGCACTCCGATACACAAAGTGTACCTTTATAAGATACCCCCAAGAAACAAGGGGATATTACCTATATGACCCCTCATACAAAAAGGTAATAGTGGAAAGACATGCCATATTCCTTGAGAGAGAGAGAGAATATCTAAAAGAGATAGTGTGAGTGAGATAGACTTAGATGAAGTTTAGGCTCATGGTACACAAGAGTTGACACATGAACAGATTACACAAAGCCCTATGAAAAAAGAAACTATTCCAGAGACAAATACTACGTGTAAGTACAAGATAAGTTAGAGAAATAGAACGATATTATTTTCTATTCACCGAGGATGGTGACTCATTATTAGTTGATAATAATGATCTTATAACCTACAAGGAAGCAGTAAGTGGCACAAATGTTTCCAAGTGGCAAGAAGCTATGAATTATGAAATGGACTCCATGTACCAAAATCAATTCTGGATTTTGATAGAACCTCCAGTAGATGTAAATTCTGTTGGTTTCAAATGGATATTCAAGAAGAAACTAAACATGGAAGGACAAGTCAGTCCCTATAAGGTGCGACTGGTTGCAACGGGATTTAAACAACGTCAAATCATTTAATACAACGAAATTCACCAGTTGCAATGCTGAAATCCATTAGAATTCTACTTGAAATTACGGCTTACCATGACTATGAGATTTGACACAAATCGAAGGGTTTGTGACTCCAAAGGATGTCAACAAGATTTTAAAATTGAAAAAAATCCATTTATGAATTAAAGTAAACATCTAGGTCATGGAACATTTGTTTTGATAAATCCATAACAAAATTTGGTTTTATAAAGAATGAGTATGAGTCGTGTATCTACAAACGATTTAGTGGGAGTGCAATCATTTTGTTAATAATATATGTTGATGACATATTACTCATTGGAAACAAAATGTCGGTCTTACAGTCTGTTAAGGTATGGTGGAATAAATGTTTCTCTATGAAGGACTTAGGCAAGACAACATATATTCTTGGGATCAAGATCCATCGTGATAGATCCAAGAGGTTTTTCGGCCTAAGTCAAAGTACATACATTCACAAGATACTAAAGAGATTCAATATGGAACAATCCAAGAGGGGATTGTTGTCAGCGTCACATGACATTCATCTTTCTAGAAAAATGTGTCCTTGGATGCATGAAGAAAGAAATAGAATGACAATGATTACATACACATCAGCAATTGGGCCAACCATGTATGATATGTTATGTACTAGGCTAGATGTCGCCCATGCATTAAGTATGGTAGGAAGATATCAAACTCATCCAGGTGACCGCTATTGGATGGCAGTCAAGACCATCCTTAAGTATTTGAGGCGTACTAAGGATATGTTCCTGGTTTATGGAGGGGATGATGAACTATTTATCAAAGGATATGAATATGCTAGTTTCCAAACTAATCAATATGACATAAATTCACAAATTAGATACATATTCACTTTGAATGGAGGTGTTGTGAGCTAGAAGAGCTCAAAACAAGCTGTGGTCACAGATTCTACAATAGATTCTGAGTATATTGCGGCTTCTGACGCGACTAAAGAAGCGGTACGAATACACAACTTCATCCAAGAGATTGACATGGTACCTAGCAGTAAAGATCCTATCGCACTCTACTATGATAATACTGCAGTGGTGACTCTTGCAAAAAAGTCAAGATCACATCAGCAGACGAAACACATACTTCGAAAGTATCATCTCTCAAGGGATTTTTCTCAGAAAGGTGAGGTTACAGTGAGTAGTATTTCCACAAAAGAAAACATAGCATACCCCTTGAATAAAGTCTTGAATCAGCAAAAACATGATTATCATGTGAGGTCTAGTGGACCGAAAGTCATATGCAGTTGGCTCTAGTCCAAGTGGGAGTTAGTTAGAGTTGGTGTCCTAAAACAAACTATTTGTAATTTGATTACATGTATACTTAATATATTAAATATTAATAAAATTTATTTTTACATATTGTGAAATTGTTCTACATGACTCTAATATAATAATTTCCTAGAGTATAAATCACATTGAAAAGATCATCGTAGTTCCCCACTATGATGAAAATCTTAAAATGATATGAATATATTCTTAAATAATGTTTTGTGGTTGAATAACATACTATGATGGGACACATAGTACATAGACTGTCAGGTGTGAGTACTCGTAAGTAGATGAGTCTTCTTCTCATGAAATTTATGCTTGGTAATCTCGAATACGAAAGATTATGAGAACAAACTTTCCCGTAGAAATTATGCATGTTTTGATGTCATCAGATATTCTTATCTGCAAGCATGTGTAATGGTCCTTCAACTTTAAGATTATCATTGATGCATGTCATGACTCGCACACTTATATTTACTAACCAAAACCGTCACATAATATATTGTCGGGGAATAAAGTACATTGGATGCGTCACGATTGACATGTCATTAATGGATAAGTTGAGGAAGGATTTTTCCCTTTCATTTTTATGAAAGTTGATATCTCAGCCCTTGGATCGGAATATAATTGTTGTCCTAAATTTCATGGACATGATGTAACGATGTGTTTATTTCAGATAGTCAAATAAAGGCATATCAAGCATATAGGCTGGTGACATGGATATGAAACCTTCTTGATGAGGTGTTGTGATAAAGGGGTTATATTACACAGTGAGCGTTAGTATGTGGTTATCGTCGTTGCAACATTAAGTTCTTTATCTTGGGTGTCTTGACCCGCTGCTAGACAGTAATCTTGGACTTTAGGCAAGTCTTCCTAATGCCAATGAGAAGAATCTTAGAGGGTCACACACTAAGTGTTTACATTGATCTTAATTAAATTCTATTTGAATTTTATTAATGGAATAAATATTATTCTCAATATCAAGGAATAATTTTATTCAAGTTTTATTGATCGTATAAATTAAATAAATATTTATTCATCGAATTATGAATAAAATTTATTTATTTTATTTTTTTGAATATTTAATAAATATTTATTTAATGTTTTGTGAATAAAATATTTACTTAAGAGAATAAAATATTTTTTTATGGTATTAAAAAAAATTTAGAGTTCAAACGGACCAAGACCGAGTTCGATGAAAAATATTAATTACCAAGTCGGTTAAATAATATTTGTTATTGCGCAAGTTGGGACGCACCAAAAATAATAATATTATTATTTTATTATGTATCATGGTACTTATTAAGGGTTATTATATTATTTAATAGACTACATGCATTAAATAATTATTTTAACCTAAGCCCTAACTCTATAAATAGACGGTTATATCTATTGTGTAGTGGTTTGATCAGTGTAATTGAAATAGAAAATTATTGCACACAATGAATTCTATTTCAAATCCTCTATCCTTATCAATAATGAGAAACATAAGAAAAATTTCTTTAAGAATGAAAAACTAGTGATCAAGAATGAATGTATGACATTCAATTCGCCGCACTAGCACTCAGAGATCGAGTGGTGTTTCTCGAAGATCATAGGAGCATGTGCGGATCACTACTAAAGGGATTCTATCCTTGGATCCTCACAACGCAACGAAACCAATCTGAAATGATATTTTACGGACAATCCACATCATCAACAAAGAAAGGTTCCTAAGTCAAGGTAAAATTTTCTTCCAATATTAAATAAATTAATTATAAATTTGACGTGCAGGATCTTCGTTCTTGGTTTTAGACATTGAAATATTAAAAGAAATTTTAATATTTCACCCAACAATGCAGGTTTCTGCTACTCCCAGAACCAACACATACTGCATTAGGCATGGTCCCTCTATCTGCAGGGTGCCCCCCCCTGTGTTCGAGCTTCGGTGGGGAGCGGGTCCCCCACTGGAGTTGGTTCTCCCTCAGCTATGGAGCGCAGTGGTGAGGTGCAGGCTCTCCACACGGATTCTTGAGAGGTTACGTGAGATGCATGGATAGGAGATAGTTCTCCTTCAACTACGAAGAACAGTAGCAAGGTGTGGGCCCTCTGCACGGATTCTCGTACAGTTGCGCATGGACATAGGAGATGGACCTTTGGAGCTGCAGGCTGATTCATTGTTTTTAGTTGGGTTGTGGAGATGTAGATCCCGTTTCTCTTTCATCTAGATTTTTTTATGAGTATATATGTTGGGTTTTCATTTCCATCTTGCTATGGGTTGAGCTGACTTAGTGCTATTATTTATGTTGTTCCCTTATTCGGTGAAGCATAGTGATACTTTGATGCATTAACCATGTTCGATGGTCGGACTTGGAGATCAGGAGTTGGGCTCCCTTCAGTTTCCTTTATTCGAGTTGTAATCTGGTTTGGGACTTCATTTCTAGTTGGTCATGTATTTTTCCCTTTTATGATTTGGTTTTATATTTTCTTACTTTTATGCATATCCTAGAGGCTATTTCATGCATGGTTATACTCTAAATGTTGCAGTATTTTTATTAGTTCCTTGCGCTTTTGCATTGAGATGGTGGTGTGTGTGAGTACATGTACTTTAAGCTAAAGCCACCAATTTCATTTTATGTCTTATCGGTACTTGTCGCTAGCCCTTAGCCTATTGGAGGCTGGCATGGGGTTTTCACACTCGGCTTACCACCAGTCAGACGGGCACCAGTGGGTCGGGTCATGACCATAGTTGTCAAATAGCGGTGTCTCGGCCGCGATCTCGCCATCGTGGTGCAGATCGGCGGCCCTCCGCTTCTGGTGGGTGGATCGCATGCGGAACGCGATTGCGTCGCGTCCAACGCGATCCTAACTGTTGTAGTTCTTTGTGATCCCGATGAAAGCGGTCTCATCCTATTTTGAATCTAACCAAATGCCTTCCCCCCCCCGCCTGTGAGGCCTCTACCGCCCCCCTCATGTGACGCCACTGCCCCCCCCACCTATGACGCCACCACCGTCCACACCGTCTCTAGCATGCGACACCGCCGCCGCCCTCACCTGTAACGCCACCATCGCTCCCGCCGACTCTAGCCTATGATGCCACCGCCGCCAACCCCTCGATACCGATAACTATGTCGACCCCAACGACGCTACCATGACTCCAATTTTTTATTTTGTTTTTTTATTTTATGCGTTTTGGGTTTATTTCTCTTCCAGTGGAATTTAAAAAAAAAAATATTTCGCTATTTTTATTATGTTTTATACTTTATTTATCATATTTTTTGTTTTGTTTTATTTTTTATTATGTTTTATATTTTATTTATCATATTTTAATTTAACATATTTTAATTTTTCAGCATATATATGTGTTGGATTTTATAATTTAAATTATATTAATTGATCTGTGATTGGATAAAAAATCGGTCGCGACGCAATTCGCATCGCCGCTATCCTGTTATAGGACCCCGTCGCATTGCACCACAATCTGAGATTGACTACTATGGTCATGAAAGAGTGTTATCAAAGTAGTTTATCCTTAGGTTGGTGCTTGAAGTTGTACCCATGATGAGGATTGGTTTGGGAACTTAGGGCAACAATGTCAAAGTGGATCGAGTGTGACTTTCAGTTCAGGGAGCCCACTGTTGGTGCGACGTGCGACGTATTCATACACTGAGACTTTGACTATCTTCTTGTCAACTCAGTATATCGAGACAATGGTTGCAAGGAAATAAATGATACATTCATCATATAAGATTGGATCATTTGACTTTCACATCCTTTTTGAGTCAACTCCCAATATATATATATATATGCGTGTGTGTTTGTGTGTGTTTCTTGATAGTGATACATCATGATAACTATCAAGATGTCTCTGCGATGACAGTGAGATAAGATTTCAAGACAGTGTTGTAAAGATGACCAGTTGAGCGATGAGGCCTTGGTTCAGGGACCCATTCATGTGGTGTATTCTCCAATAAATCACAGAGGAGTACTAACACCTGTCGAGCAACACATGGACCCACCTCCAAGGGTCTAAGTGGATGATCGTCCACATGTTGAGTAGTGGATGGATCTAGAAAGATAGGATGATGGTGCGCACGGTCTTAGAGTGTTGCGTGAGTTCCAACTATAGACACCGCTCAAGTTTTACGGCGAGCCAGACCCTCAGGTGATAGAGGATTAGCTTGAGGCGATGGTCCAGGTTTTTCGGCTTGTGCAGACCCCAACTGATCGAATGGTTTCACTCACAGAAAATATTATTCATGGAGTAGAAATTGGTTCTGGTGGTACTGGTAGGTGACACATCTGTGTTGAGTGTGGTTTTCAAGTTTCAAAGATAGAGATCGCTCAGGTTTCATAGTGGGACAAACCCCTTCTCAGGTGATAGAGGATCGGCATGGACCTGCAGTGTGAATGTTCCACTTGGTTGGGACCCCTCTTGATGATGGTACTCACGGTGAGACCTATATCAAATGACACTAACCATTGGTAGAGCCCTGTGTTGGTGATGTTTGGCATGGATTCAGGCACATAGGGAAGAGGGAAACTTCCCCCACTGAGACGTGTTCTTGTGATGCAATTTAAAACCGTGCGGACGAGTCAGTGTCACCCAAAGTGAATAGTATTGAGATGTGGTAGATGAGTTCCTTTGACTTGTATGTTTAAGGTCGTTTGGTTGTGCTAAGGCATTATAATAGGTTCTGGTTGTGGAGAACAGGCGGACAGAGGGAAGGATAACTTCAGGTAATGGGGCTTATGACCCGGAGGATTCGAGTGAGGTTTGAGGTACAACATGTGTCATCTCTGATCCAGTTGTAGTTTTATCACACAAACACAAGCCTTGTCCCTGAATGCACCCCTTGTTTGAGGCTTAGTGGTGTTAGTGGATCCTTAAAGCTCAACCCTTGTGTTGGAGTCTCCTACAGAGAGGATCAGTGATCACAAACTTCTATCAACCGTGTAACCTGACTATGGGAGGAGAGAGAGCCTTACTAGTGGGGGTTGTAATGTACCTGAGTGAGGGGTGGAATTTTCTTTCTTGGGCGAGGAGTCTCAAGTTGAGTAGGATGAGCTCATGTGCAGGAGGATACAATCGATTTCTTATCAATTGGCTATCATGAACCTTAGAGCAGTTGATACTATGAGATTTCAATTCCCCGGTGTTGGAGGAGTACGTGGATGCCTTCCCTGGGGGTGTGTTATGATTACCACCCCTGCACCAAGGGACGACGAAATATTTGCGTCAAAACATCGGATGACCCCATAGAGTTGTGAGAGATAAAGGTGTAGTTGGAGAATCTACATAGGTAGGGCTTTGTGAGATCCAATGCATTTTCTTGGGCAACCCAATGTTGTTCATCTAGGGGGCAGATGAGAGTTTGAGGTTAGGTGTGAATTGACGTCACCTAAACCAGGTGACTTTCAGTGAGGAGTATCAACCTCTGAGAATTGATGACTTCTTCGACCAATGGTTAGGAGTAAAGTGGTACTCAGAGTTTAACCTCAGGATAGCTTATCACCAGCTCTGGGATTGTGAGGAGGTTATACAGAAAGTGTCTTTCCAAAGCCGTTGTGGATGCTTTGAGTTCATGGTGATACCCTTCAGCGTGTTGAACGCCCCAACAAAGTTTGTGGGACTTATGAACTGAATCCTTAACCCTTCTTGGATCAGTTCGTGATAGATTTCTTCAGTGGAATCCTTGTGTACTCAACGGTAGAGTTGAAGCACGTGATACACTCAAGAATGGTTCGGGACATGCTCCGAGAGTATCAATTACGAGTATCTCTCGTAGAGTCAATTATGGATTCAGGAGGTCCACCTCTTGTAATATGTATTGTCGAACATGGGATTGATAGTGGACCCAACAAAGGTTGAGGTAGTGCTAGTTCGAGAGTCACCCAGGCATGGTCTTGGAAGCAGATACACACAATGAAGTTTTTCATCTGTTGTTGAGCAAGGCGACAGAGTAGTTGACCTCTTTACAGTTGGCCCTTCAGGATGAATATGGTGAAAAAAATCACTCATCGATGGTTGTTACCACATCGCTTTTACAGCATGTTGGGGAAGCTCAACTTGGAGATATCGACTGTGAGATCTTGCATGCCCAGATATCCACCGGACATGAAGCTGATGGATTTTTTAAGATAGGGAGCATGTTGTCCTTGTTTGATGATAAACGATGAAACCAGTCATGTTGTAAGAGGAGGGGTTGGGGAGGTTGTTTTCCCTTAGTAGTACATCCATGGGAGGTGAGGATTTACCAGGATCCTTTTTCATCATATTGGGTGGCCAAGGATGTTCTAGCATGCTGCTGAGTTTAACTCTCGACACCTCACCCATGAGTAGGTGAAGGTATAGGTGCCCGGAAGGAATTAGAAATGGGAAGGTATAGTTGTGGTTTTCATGATGGATCTTCCACTATGAGTGAAATGATGAAAGAGGCCTTCAAAAATCATATGCGGTTGAGCTCAATGTTTCTACCCCAGACAAATGGTCAGGTAAAACAGACTATTCGGGTTCTGGTGCGCAAGCTTCGAGTTTTGAAAGTGAGTTTCAGGCCATGTACGAGAGACCCTGTAGGTCACCGTTGTATTGGTCGAAGTTAGTGGGAGACAACGCTTCTAGGTCTAGAGTTGGTGTTAGCAATGGTTGTGAAAAGTGCAGTTCATCCAAGGGTGGATGCAGACTGCCTAGAGACATCGGGGTCCTATGTGGACTGATGACGGTGGTCTTTGAAGTTTGGCGAAGAGATTATGTGTTCCAAGAGACCTCACCTCATCAATGATCATGGAGATTTGGCTGAGACAATAAGCTATCTTCGGGGATCGTAGAACCTTTTTCTGGCTATTGTGATGAGTTAGTGAGGTGGTGACTGCTTGACCCTGTGACCGTAGTTAGACTGAGGGCTTGTTGTTTTCCACACATCATAGCTGAGGAGGCACATGCATAACTCACTGCACGATGTCAACCAGGATGAGATAGACGTTAGGGGTGGAGTTACCTTTTCAAGGATTTCGAGGACCCCAGTGGTGTTTTAGAACCAATAGGAGAAGACCCTTCATGGGAAAGTGTTTCCCTTGGGTGCATGTTTGTTGACAGAACGAGAACCTTCAGGAGATCTCATGGGGGTGGGAACCCCAGTTATGAGCTCTGTATCCTCACTTATCTGAGTAGGTTTTCGCTTTTCGGGATGAAAAACCTTGAAGTTGGGAAAATTGTAACGACTGTGTTTTTGGCGTGTAAGATTTTAGAATATTTTAGGAAATATTTCTGAAGTTAGGAATTGTATGAAATTTTAGGGCTTAGAGAGCCTTGGTGTAGTGATATTAAAAATATTAAATATATTCTATCATGCACACACATTTTTTTGGAAATAATGGAATAACTCTCGAACAGGATCTCAGATCGAAAATCTGAGCCCACCATTAAATCTAAAATGTAGGGTTTACCCTAGATGCGATATAAAGTTGGCCAGCATCGAATGTTTTGTTAAGGGAAGCCATTGGAGAGTGCATTAAGTGAATTAATAAATTAATTTAATTAATTCATTTAATAAATCAAAATCCTAATCTCCCTCAATAAATACGTCGTTATGATGAATCTCCAGGGTTAGCTGAATAACCATAGGAGATTAAAAATGAGAAAAGGAGAGATATATTGGCATCGACTGACTTGGAAATGTAGATTGATGATGAACGAATGAGGAGATTTGTGAAATGAACAACGAACAGAGTAGAATCTTCAACAACATCGCTAGTGAATGTATTCTTCACCTACGATTTATTCTTTCTCAAGTTAAGGCTCGTTGGCTGACTCAAGAATTTATATCTATGACGAACGAAACAAAAAGATTCATAAAATGAACAATGAATGCAGAAGAATCTTCAATGACATCGCTAGAGAATATATTCTTCACCTACGATTGATATGTTCTAGAGGTAAGGCTCGTTATTTTTAATTATGATTTGTTCTTCGCGTTTTTTATATGGGTTTTATCTATATTCTTTTTCAAATAAGTGTGGATGATTATCCATCCATCAGTTTATTGATCATCCTTTTATTTTGAAAATAATTGGAAATCGGTGGATTTTGATATTCTCCGTACTTTACTACACCTATAATTTCAAGAACTAAATCATCTAACCCTAACCCTAACCGGATAGTGGACGATGATGTGGGATGGCGGTCTGACATGGATGAGTCTGTCGATCGAAGACAAGGAAGGCCGCCCACATGCGTGTTTTCCAGGAGTGTGTGTGATTTTCAGGAGGCCATGCTAAGCCTGAGGGAGGAGCGATTAAGGGTTTCCATTTCGTGTGCATGATTTCCTGGGAATAAGATAACCTGGAAATAATAAGACAATAAAAAGAAGGGAGAATGACAGTTACAGACCAAAGGAGAGGGGTAATTTGGGTTAAGGACCAAATATTTAGGAAATACCAAATAAAGACCTCTGATTATTAGATCGGGTATCCAAATGAAGATTATACCCTTAAAATTTTTCCCCCTTTTACGGCTCCCGTTGCTCCCCGTCGCGCTCAGCTCGCGCTGTCGCCCTCTCCCTCCTCATCACACATCTCTCCCAAAAACCCTAGTTCAACATCACCTTCTCCATGCCACCACCCTTATATTTCATGGTCGTGGCTTTTCCCTCATCTACGGTGGTGTCATCGTCTTCTCCCAAAAACCGTAGCCCACTATTGCCTCCTCCCGCACACTGCTCCCACCACGCATCCACTCCCACGCGCTACTCCCACCACACATCTTCTCTGGCGGTCGTCCAGTAGTCACATCTTCTCCCAAACTCCCCCAAGTCGTCTCCACTTTTAGCAACATTCTATCAGTGTTCCCCTTCTCTTAGTGCCAAGAAACCAGATTTTCTGTAAATTGTATGCTACATATTTTTTGGTTGATTTATTTTGTTAATGGATGTAAATATGAACTGATAATGAGTCTTAGGATCTTATATTAATTAATGTTGTAGGTTGATTGACAGAAGATGATGTAAAATTATTTACAAGAAGAAATGTTTTGTTATTTTCATTTTGATGGAGCACTTCTTGGTGATTCACAAGGAAAAATGCATTATGAAGGTGGAAGATCGATGGGTAGAGTGATAATAGAAGGAATTTCATTTGATGAAATATCAATATTGGCATCGTCGATTCTAAAGTGTGATGTATCATTGTTATATTTAAAATACACGTTAAAGTTTGACAGTGGTACTTTTTTAGACCTTATAGATGATGAAGGAGTTGAGCAGTTGTTCAGATTCAATGACAGTTTTGCTCATGTCTACATTATTTTGAGGTTGGATTAATGATTACAATCGATAGTGGATGTAAATCAATGAGTAGATTTAGATCAAAGGTAATGACATGTCAAAATTTTTTTATATTAATATTTTGTTCACATGTTATGTATTTACATTTGATATTTAATTTTTAGTGTTGAATTAGTTGGTGGGAATTCAGAACAAAGTTTATCTTCCCATGGAGATATTCAAATGCTACCTTGTACAATTAGTAGTGTTATATGTTTGATCCCATAGTTAAATACTTAAAAGTGGAATGAATTATTGGTGGATGTTGGCCAGATTTTTCCTTCGGCCAAAGCACTGAGGGAGACAATTTTCAAGTACAAAATTGCACATGGGTTTGACTATGAATATGTCAGGAATATTCCTCAAAAGATTATTGCAAAATGAAAAGTTGAGAGTTGCATGTGGAAGTTAAGAGCATATGGATTGGGGAACTTGAATCCATTTCTCTGTGTTAAAACTTTTCAAAATGCTCATATGCACTCAGCCCAAGATAGACTAGAAATTAGTCACAAATCAAGGGCATCATTAGTGTCATCTATCATTTCTGATGAGGTGAAGTCTAATGTGGAAAAATCTGACAATGAAATTAAAGCTGACTTGTACAGAGACTATGGTATATCACTTACATATTGTTAAGTGTTAAGAGCCAAGGAAAAAATAGTTGGTGGAATATATGGGGTTCCAGAGCAGTCATATATGTTAATCCCCCTGGATATGTAATAGATTAATGGAAGTTGATCCATAAATAGTAGAGAAGTGGGTATCTTCAGAAAATGATAGATTTGAAAGATTATTCATTGCATATGGGTGTTGCATAAATGGTTTCTTATTAGGCGGTCGACCTGTGTTGTTTGTGGATGGGTGTCACCTTAGTGGTCCTTACAAAGGTACCTTGTTGGCAGTGTCAACATATGATGCATATTAATACCTTTTTCTATTGGCATATTCAATTATTAGGGGTGAAATATATGATGATTGGACATGGGTTTTAAACAAAATAAAATAAATTACATATTCTACTGAACTGGTTATTTTATCGGATTGACACAATGCAATTATAGTTGCGGTTAAAACAATTTTTTGTGAAGATAGACATGCATATTGTTTTCATTGCGTGAAATAAAATTTTAGCTATGAAATTACAAGATTATGTAGGGGAATGGGAAGAGGAACTAAGGAAAGATAATTAAAATTATTGGATGTCATTGGTTATTCTTGGTTAGACTGTGATTTCAATGTTTTTATGAAGAATTTGAAAATCTTTTATCCATAATTGTCAAGATGGGTTGAAAAGGATGGTGATGTTGATAGGTGGAAAATGTCTCAATTTCCACACCGTCGATGAGATAATATTACAATGAATTTAGCTGAATCATTCAATGCATGTATTGTGAAGGAGAGGAGACAAAATATATATTTATTGATTAATGAACATCATGATAAATTGAGTAAGAAATTTTTTAGCACCAACGAAGACATGAAAAAGTGGCGAAATGGAGTTGGTCCCAATGTGGAGAAAAAATTGAAAATGAATGTGTTAAGGGTTGAAACTTTGATAATAAAGCAATATGGACATAATATTTTCTTAGTTCGGACTGGTAATGTGGATATCACTATACAACTAGGCAGTCAGGAATGCACTTGTCAAGCATGGAAAATGAGTGGGATTTCTTGTGCTCATTCATGTGCAACAATAATAAAAGTACATGGTAACCTGTATAGATATATTGAATATTGTTATATGCTCAACACCCAACAGAAACTTTATCTTGGAGTTATGAATTCAGTTGAGACCAATGACATGCCGTATTTTAATGCATTGACATATAATGATTATATGGATGAAACTTTTTTGCAAGCACCGAAGACTTATCATCCTCCTAGTATATAGAGATCCAAGTTTGACGTACATGGACATTACATTACTTTTTCTGAATACTTAATACATAAAAAAAATTGACACCCAAGGACCGTAATAGTTTAGTGTCTTTGGAAACTCGGAACATAATCTTCTAATAATGGTGAAATATCTTCAACATCTCCCATAAAGATCTTCCACTTTTGTTTTATTACCTAAAACCTTTCTTTATATCCTGTGGAAAAAAACATATAAAGGGTGATCTCAAATGCTCAGTAAGGGTAAGCATGGAGAAAATAAAATGAACCATATACATTTGAACATAAAAAACATGAACATAAAGTTTAAACATCAAGATCTTGAGTTGTGAAATAAATCTTGGAGTACGTAAGGCTTAGATCGTAAAGGAACATTAATCATGATAGAATATCATGGGAATAAAACATGTAATTGTGGAATCCATTAAGCACGTGATATTATTTCTATAGTATCCTAGGCATTGATGTCAAGACCATCATAGTGGACAAAGTCCCTTACTGAATCGAGTTCACTCCTCATTCCCATCCTTTATCACCGAACAAGATTAACTTGTTGTTCCAGCCATGTCTATCTCATGAGATATAAATATTTACCCAATGCATTGTAGGGAGATATAGGTCCCACCCATCTCATAATGAAATCATTCTTATGTGTTCCACAACATAAACATAAATCATTCATCATAACCCAAAGAATAAAATGGGTTTCATAAACATCAACCCATCATAACATAATCCGTATAAAACAAATGGATATCATTTCATCATAAGAAAAGTGAAACCATCTAAATCATAGAGAAATTATACTTGAAACATACACATATGAAATAATGTCATCTTAGATGGAAAATGGTTTTGATAAAACACTTGAAATGAATTCTTGAGGAAAATATCTTTTCTTCTTCAAAATCATTTTCTTTTTACAAAATACCATGAAATTTTAAAAGAAAAGGATTTTGTTAAAAATAGTCATGAAATCTTTTAGAGTAATCTTTATTAAAATAAGTCATTATAAAACCGTAAAAATCCATTCATGCTATATAAGTTATAAAAAACATTCTCCTCGTACTTTTGCTGGAAAAGTCAAAAAGTTCCTCGTATGGTAAACAAAAGAAAGATTCCTCCATAACACAATGTAAAAGTAAAAAAAGGGTAAACATGACTTTAAACATACATGGAAGAATATTAAACACTTTAAAAAACATTTTTATGTACATGGATGAAAAATATAACCCCAGTAAATACTTACGTATAAGCAATCTCAGATAAAAATGAGATTTGCAAAATTATCCCTTACCTTAGGTTTGATATGCTTCGTACGTATACGAACCTCCTGTATAATGATTTAAATAATGTCATTGAATTATTACAGAATCATATTCATTGTAATTATATCATATATGGTTCACTTATGACTTTATATTACCCGTTCTTTTGTAAATTCCATGTTAAAGCAGCGTTTTGGGTAAAATCGTTTCATTTATCGTACGCGTTTAGACTTGTTTCTCTTGATATTGTTACTTATATCCTGATTTACTTAATTACAGAATGTAAAAAAAAATTTAGATATAATATATATATTCGTCATATAAATATATATGATAGATCGATAAATGGAATGAAATACACTGTTCATGGAGACGGTAGACCGTACGTACGCATGAACGTTGTTTTCCTTTCCTTATTGACTTGAATGGAAGTAAGTAGATGAAATATATATATACATATATCCAGTAGAATTATTATGTCATATATATCATATTTCTTTATTATATATACTTTATAATCATTCTTGAATGGTTAACATGGAGAATAAATCTCATTGTGTCATGGAGACGGTAATCCGTACGTACGCATGAGCGATGATATCATTCCCATTATTATTGAATGGAATTGGAGTGGATGATATAATATCTCAGAATTAGTATCATGTTATAATAACCATATATATTTATTATTTACACCATTATACCCATCCAAGTAAGGTGGTGGTGGAAAAACATATTACACCACGAAGTGGAGATGGTATTCCGTACGCACGCACGCGCAGTGATTTTGTTTTCCATAAGATGGATAGAAGGTGAAATGGGGTTGTTTAATAATTATAATAACATATCAGTATATTATTTATACTGATGTTATTACTTTATAATGAAACAACTAAAGAAGATTAAGTATAAGAATAATGAAACTTGAAAGAATCGGTAGAAGAGATTACCTGTTCTTCGACGCGCCTCCTCTTAACTTCCTCTTAGGGTACTAATGTTGGTCTTTAAAGAAGACCAGAACCTATAGTAGGTTTCTATGGAAGTGGAGAAGTGAAATGGTCAGGGGTCGGCCGAGATTGAAGGCTCAAATTTGTGTGAAGATGAGAGGGAGGAGGTGCCCATTTATAAGGGGGGTGAGGGGAACCTTAGGAAAACTTAAAATATTATTTTATAATAAATTCATATTTGGTTTATAATGGCTCCAAAGTGACTTATTTCGAGTATAGGGTGGGGATGGGTATAAATCCTTTCAACCAATAGGTTTTATACAAGTTTAGGTTACCATTTTAACCTTATCATTTAGATTTAACTCTAAGTTAAATAATTTAACTTTTACTGTGTCTTCTTGTATTCTTACACTATATGGTTAATAAACTTACTATAAACAGCCAATAGAACCCCAATTGGTTCATTAATGTCATATATATTATTATATAAGTCTTTTGTCCTAACATTAGATTTTTAAGACTATTATATCAATTAATAATATAATATTTGTTTTAAAAACTCTTTTATGTCAATTTTGACACTATTTGGTATTTTGTTTTTTCTAAATTCATAACAACATTATTACTTCAAAAAAAATTCATCTAACCAACCCTAATATGTTATATTAACCTATAAAATTAGTTTAATTCATAAAAAGTCTCAAATTACATTTATTTCGGTATTTATGACATCAATTTTGTTAATATTTCATTAATAAGGTAATTACTGCATCATCATTGTGTCATAAATAAATTAAATTATTTAATGTCTAAAAATTATAAATAAAATATAATTATGTAGTAAATATTTTTATATTTCTAATGAATATTTATAGTTGAATTTATCTTATGTATAACCCCATATTAAAAATGTTTTAGTTATTAAAATTTGATTTTAACTATTTTAACTCTTCTTTAAATAAAATAATAATAAATATCCTAATCTAATCCAAGTGGACCTAAAGGGTAATATTTTATTCCTAAGGTTGTTTTTGGTTTAATTACACTTATTTAATATAATTAGGTCACGTGTTAGGGTAATAATAATATCATTTTTACCCTTAATTACCCTATTTACTTTTAACCGTGGTAAATAAAAGTTAAAAGTTACTATTCAAAAAAAATTATTTTTATCTTATTGAACCACATTTTACTCCTTGATATTAACCATGTCTCTCGGATTTTTGAAATTCAACTCAAAGAAGTGGTAAAATTAAGTTTTATGTAAATTTGAAAATGCTCCTAGGAGATGGGTAAAAGACGGTAAAAGTTCAATAAAATTTATATATATATAAAATTATTATAAAATGACTCCAATGAATTAAATTGAACTTGTATAGGTATTCTGTATCTATTTTTACCTAAAATAAATTTAAATAAAATAAATAATTATTTAAATAAAAATTCGGTTTTAAACTATAACTTAGCGTTTTTTACTATTCATCAAAAATTGAAAGTTTTCAGAAAAATACCAAAAATTCACCCTAGACTAATTTAGATATTCCAAATCTAAAAATGAAGTCCATTTTGAAAGATAAAATTTATAAAATTTAAAAAAGTGGGTATTACTATTCATAATGGCTAGTTTATATAATATTTTAATAACATATCGTTGTTTAGTGAAACCCAGTATTGCGTACTACACACGCTATCGAGAAAGGTTGTGATTGCGTGAAATGTAAGCCAAGTCAGGGCTGCATGTATTTCAATATCCATTTGGTGTTGCGTATAACATAATCAAAACTTATTTCATTTATACATTAAAAAAAATCTATACTTACTGTTGCGTAGAATAATTTTCACAAAACGAACTTGAAATTGTGTGTAACACGATCCAAGAATAGTGTTGCGTATACTACAAGCTAATATAGTGTTGCGTATAGTACAAGCTAATCTTGGTATAGTGTACAATAGAAGACATAAAAGAAATTAAAAAGAATATATCTCATAAAATCTCAGGGTGTTATATTCTACTGCCCTTAAAATGAATTTAGCCCTCGAAATTCGTCAGGGTTATAAATGGTTTACTACTTGAAAGTTTCTTTCATAGAAAATCACATCATAAAAAGGAATACTAAATCATCATTTTAAAAAGGAATGTTAGAAACATAACGGATACCCAAATTAACTCATCACCGGGTTTCCACATAGGAGAATATAGGTGAAAATATGGATATGGAAGAGAAATCTAACCGTCAAGTTCTGATGGAGAGTGGTAGAGAACATGGATATAAAAAATCCAACAATAACAAAGCCATAAATTTGTGATGATATAAGGTACCATCTAGGACAATGTTTTTGGTTTTCAAGATCATTTCCCTAAAGTTGAAAAAAATAGAATTAGAAGAAATACTTAATTGATTTTGGTACAATCTCACTGTTGGTCATGCATTGAACAATTTCCACTTCATCTCTTAAAGAAATGCAGTTGATTTTTTCATTCGTGAAGTGATAGCAGATCATGCGATAGAATGATAGGTCATTCCATCTGTCTTAAACAAAAGGTTAGCAAAAGTTATTAAATATACATATGTCCATCTATGGTGAGATTAATTGTATATGGTTCCTAAAATGGACTTATACTTCATATATCATACCACTTAATAAATTAAAACTAATTTATACTAACTAGAGACTTCCTGTAGTCCAGTTCTAGGCAATAAAGGTCTGTCGCACTTTGGTTGTGGGTTCGATTCCCGCATCCTTGTCCGACGCGACGGGTTGTTGCCCGTTCTGCAGGTTGTCCCATTTCTTAAACTATACTATTATAAAATTACAGAAATAAAATTGAAAAAAGGTTCTAGCCTTATACAATACTATATGATATTCAACTTAATTCATTCCAACCTTAAGACTTATCCAAAATACTTCTTTCCAAACTCATAGTATAAAGAGAATGATTACTAAAAAGGTCATATAACAAGCACGTGAATACCATCATTTATCCCTCATATATCACAAGATATATCTTGTTGGACACATTCCAAACATGTGATTACCTTAATCATGTATTCTTTTGAAACATGTATTACCATAGAACCTCAGTGAAAACATGAATGCTATAAAAAGTTAACTCTTTCCACATACCAAAATCCCAAAAATTCTATATACTCAAACCATGATATCACTTTGTCCTTATACCAATCATGAGCTCATGAATACTATCAAACATATTATTTTCTCCTTATCCCTTCATTATGCGCATATCATTTTCTTTCCAAAAATATTTCAATTACTTTTCATGGTTACCTGTACCATATAATTATCGAAAACCACAAAAAACCATTACATAGATATTCCAATATTCCACGATACTATAAATGAGATTCCACAACATTATTTTGGAATCCCGTTACATAAACACATAATCATTCCACCACATCGCTGTCATACTCAACATCTCCAATAGTGACCGCATGTGACTTCCCATTGTCCTTTTCCTTAAGATTTTGTTGATGTCGATCATCATTAACCCTTGGATTAGGGCATTGGTTAGCATAATGCCCCATTTCCTTGCACTTGAATCATTGAAGTGTTGGTGGTGCGTTCTCTGTGGTCTTTTCTCTATTCACATCATTAGCTACTTTTTTCCCATTACTTTGGTACTCAGCTACTCGATGACCTTCTTTTCCACACTTGAAACATTTTCTAGTACCTTTTAGACAATCTCCACCATGCTTCTTTCCACACTTTGAGCATAAAGAAACATTCACCTTCTTTTCACCATTGTTCTGAGATTTTTCCTTAAACTCCATCTTTCGTTTCTTGTCAAAACCATGAGATGGATATGTAACACCAACTTCCATTTCTACCTTTATAGAATAACGCACAATTTCTTCATAGCTACTGAAGTCTCTTATAGCTAATGACCTTCGAAGACTTGGTTTTAAGCCACTGAAGAATCGATCAAATTTACTTTCAGGTTGGATGATAAATGCAGATGCATACCTTGCAAGCCTTGTAAAATTCGCCTCGTATATACCAACAAATTCATCATCCTTTTTCTTAATCTCAAGGAATTCCTTTTACATATTTGTTCGAAGAATACAAGGGAATTACTTATTGAAAAACAAGTTCTTGAACTCATCCCATTCCATGTATTCAATTTAATCTTGGGGCCTTGTATTCTTAATTAGAGTCCACCACTGGTCTTCTTCACCTTCTAAACGGTAAACAACTAAAATGAATTTTTCATGTTATGAACAACGAATTATCGAAAATATCTTTTCAATGGTACTAATCCATTGTTCAGCAACAAGTGGATCAGAAGACCCACTGAAAGAAGGTGGACGTTGCCTCATGAAGGACTCAATAGAATATTGTTCTTTTCTCTTCTCATTTGGAAGTACAGAATGATTCATAGCTTGTGTAAGTATAGAAATAAGATTTTTCACTCCATCTCCCATCACATTTGATTATTCGGGAGGAAAATCATTACATTGATCATCACGGTTCCTTTGGGTTCCAGTCATCGTCTAAAACCCAAAAAGAACAATATGAGAGGAAAAAATCATGCTAGGAAAACAACATAATAAAGGGGAGTACTTTCAATATCTAACATCTTAGGTTTAATTATATGATCATTACCGTAATTCTAGGTATATAACCTATACTTATACTTAACCTTAGGGACATCCCTAGACATAGCTTAGAAATATCTCTAGGGATCTAAAGTTTTCGCATCCTAGTTTCCGAAGGTTAACTAAACCTTCCCTCTGATACCAACTATAGAGACCCAAGCTTGACGTACATGGACATTATATTACTTTTGCGGAATACTTAATACATAACAAAAATTGACACCCAAGAACCGTAATAGTTTAGTGTCTTTGGAAACTCGGAACATAATCTTCTAATCATGGTGAAAGATCTTCAACATCTCCCATAAAGATCTTCCACTTCTGTTTTCTTACCTAAAACATTTATTTATATCATGGGGAAAAGAAAACATATAAAGGGTGATCTACAATGCCCAGTAAGGGTAATAAAGGAGAAAATAAAACAAACCATATACATTTGAACATAAAAAACATGAACTTAAAGTTTAAACATCAAGATCTTGAGTTGTGAAATAAATCTTGGAGTACGTAAGGCTTAGATCGTAAAGGAACATTAATCATGATAGAATAGCATGGGAATAAAACATGTAATTGTGAAATACATTAAGCACATGATATGGTTTCCATAGTATCCTAGGCATTGCTGACAAGACCATCATAGTGGACAAAGCCCCTTACTAAATCGAGTTCACTCCTCGTTCTAGTCCTGTGTCACTAAACCAGATTAACTTTCCATTTCATCCATGTCTATCTTATGAGATATAAATATTTACCCAATGAATTGGAGGGAGATACAGGTCTCACCCATCTCATAATGAAATCATTCTTATGTGTTCCACAACATAAACATAAATCATTCATCATAACCCAAAGAATAAAATGGGTTTCATAAACATCATCCCATCATAACATAATACATATAAAACAAATGGATATCATTTCATCATAAGAAAAGTGAAAAAATGTAAATCATAGAGACATTATACTTGAAACATAAACATAAGAAATAATATCATCTTATATGGAAAATGGTTTTGATAAAACACTTGAAATGAATTCTTGAGAAAAATATCATTTCTTCTTCAAAATCATTTTCTTTTCACAAAATACCATGCAATTTTAAAATAAAAGGATTTTGTTGAAAATAGTCATGAAATCTTTTAGAGTAGTCTTAATGAAAATAAGGAATTATAAAACCTTAAAAATCCATTCATGCTGTATAAGTTAAAAAAACATTTTCCTCGTACTTTTGCTGGAAAAGTCAAAAAGTTCCTCGTATGGTAAACAAAAGAAAGATTCCTTCCACAACACAATGTAAAATTCAAAGAGGGGTAAACATGAATTTAAACATACATGTAAGAATATTAAACACTTAAAAAAACATTTTTATGTACATGGATGAAAAATATAACCCCAGTAAATACTTACGTATAAGCAATCTCGGATAAAAATGAGATTTGCAAAATTATCCCTTACCTTAGGTCCGATATGCTTCGTGCGAATCCGAACCTCCTGTATAATGATTTAAATAATGTCATTGACTTATTACAGAATCATATTCGTTGTTATGATATCATATATGGTTCACTTATGACTTTATATTACCCGTTCTTTTGTAAATTCCATGTTAAAGCAGCGTTTTGGGTAAAATTGTTTCATTTATTATACGCGTTTGGACTTGTTGTTCTTGATATTATTACTTATATCCTGATTTAATTAATTCCAGAATGTAAAACAATGTTTAGATATAATATATATATGATATATAGATAAATGGAATGAAATACACCATTCATGGAGATGGTAGACCGTATGTACGCATGAACACTATTTTCCTTCCCTTATTGACTTGAATGGAAGTAAGTAGATGAAATATATATATACATAAATACAGTAGCATTATTATTTCATATATATCATATTTCTTCATTACATATACTTTATAATCATTCTTGAATGGTTAACATGGAGAATGAATCTCATCGTGTCGTTGAGACGGTAATCCGTACGTACGCACGAGCGATGATATCATTCCCATTATTATTGAATGTAATTGGAGTGTATGATATAATATATCAGAATTATTATAATGTTATAATAACCATATATAGTTATTCTTTACACCATTATACCCATCCAATTAAGGTGGTGGTGGAAAAACATATTACACCACGACTTGGAGATGGTATTCCGTACGTACGCACCCGCGGTGATTTCATTTTCCACAGGATGGATAGAAGGTGAAATGGGGTTGTTTCATATTTATAATAACATATAAGTATATTAGTTATACTTATGTTATTACTTTATAATGAAACTACTAAATAAGAGGAAGTATAAGAATAATGAAACTTGAAAGAATCGGTAGAAGAGATTACCTCTTCTTCGACGCGCCTCCTCTTAACCTTTTCTTAGGGTACTAATGTTGGTCTTTGAAGAATACCATAACCTCTAGTAGGTTTCTATGAAAGTGGAGAAGTGAAATGGGCAGGGGTTGGACGAGCTTGAAGGCTCAAATTTGTGCGAAGAGGAGAGGGAGGAGGTGCCCTTTTATAAGGGGGGTGAGGGGCACCTTAGGAAAACTTAAAATATTATTTTATAATAAATTCATATTCGGTTTATAATGGCTGAAAAATGACTTATTTAGAGGCTAGGTTGAGGATGGATATAAATACTCTCAACCAATAGGTTTTTGACAAGTTTAGGTTACCATTTTAACCTTATCATTTAGATTTAACTCTAAGTTAAATAATTTAACTTTTACTGTGTCTTCTTGTATTATTACATTATATGGTTAATAAACTTACTATAAACAGCCAATAAAACCAAAATTGGTTCATTAATGTCATATATATTATTATATAAGTCTTTTGGTCAAACCATAGATTTTTAGGACTATTATATCAATTAATAATATAATATTTGTTTTAAAAACTCTTTTATGTCAATTTTGACACTATTTGGTATTTTGTTTTTTTCTAAATTCATAACAACATTACTAATTCGAAAAAAATTCATCTAAACAACCCTAATATGTTATATTAACCTAGAAAATTAGTTTAATTCATAAAAAGTCTCAAATTACATTTATTTGGGTATTTATAACATCAATTATGTTAATATTTCATTAATAATGTAATTACTACACCATCATTATGTCATAAATAAATTAAAATATTTAATGTCTAAAAATTATAAATAAAATATCGTTATGTAGGAAATCTTTTTATCTTTCTAATGAATATTTATAGTCGAATTTATCTTATGTATAGCTCTATATTAAAAATGTTTTAGTTATTAAAATTTGATTTTAACTATTTTAACTCTTCTTTAAATAAAATAACAATAAATATCCTAATCTAATCCAAGTGGAACTAAAGAGAAATATTTTATTCATAAGGTTGTTTTTGGTCGAATTACACTTATCCAATAGAATTAGGTCATGTGTTAGGGTAATAATAATATCATTTTTACCCTTAATTACCCTATTTACTTTTAACCGTGGTAAATAAAAGTTAAAAGTTACTATTCACAAAAAATTATTTTTATATTATTGAACCACATTTTACTCCTTGATATTAACCGTGTCTCTTGGATTTTCGAAATTCAACTCACAGAAGTGGTAAAATTAAGTTTTATGTAAATTTGAAAATGCTCCTAGGAGGTGGGTAAAAGACGGTAAAAGTTCAATAAAATTTTTATATATCTAAAATTATTATAAAATGACTCCAATGAATTACATTGAACTCGTATAGGTGTTGTGTATCTATTTTCACCTAAAATAAATTTAAATAAAATAAATAATTATTTAAATAAAAATTCGGTTTTAAACTATAACTCGGTGTTTTTTACTATTCATCAAAAATTGAAAGTTTTCAAAAAAATACCAAAAATTCACCCTAGGATAATTTCGATATTCCAAATCCAAAAATGAAGTCCATTTTGAAAGATAAAATTTATAAAATTTCAAAAAGTGGGTATTACTATTCATAACATCTAGTTTATATAATATTTTAATAACATATCGTTGTTTAGTGAAATCCGGTATTGTGTACTACACACGCTATTGAGGAAGGTTGTGATTGCATGAAATGTATGCCAAGTTAGGGCTGCGTGTAGTTCAAGCTCCTTTTGGTGTTGCGTATAACATAATAAAAACTTATTTCATTTATACATTAAACAAAATCTATACTTACTGTTGCGTAGAATAATTTCCACAAAACGAACTTGAAATTGTGTGTAACACGATCCAAGAATAGTGTTGCATATACTGCAAGCTAATACGGTGTTGCGTATAGTACAAGATAATCTTGGTGTAGTGTACAATAGAAGACATCAAAGAAATTAAAAAGAATATATCTCATAAAATCTCAGGGTGTTACATGGTAGACGATATCATAATTGTATTGAGTCTCAATTTCAAAATAAGAAGTTGTATCATTGTTCACATTGTAAAGAAGTTGGTCACACACAAAAAAGGTGTAGAAATCCCAATCCAACTTGATGTGGAAACTTTGAAAGGGTGGTGTTTTTTGTGTATGTTGCTGAATATGTTTCGAAACAAGGGCATGCTAGAGAAAGCAAGGAGGTAAATGTTAAGAGGAATGCAATATGTTTTTGTGTGGAGTTTTGGTTTTAAGCCCCATGAAATCTTCTTAATTTTGGTCACGTGTCACTTACAATGATGTTGAGATTTGAAAAATCGCTAGTGTTTGTAATGTAATTGATGCATTGTTAAAGGTGTATGGAATTCTAACATATTAATCATTTCAACATGTTTAGATGGTATAAATTGCAGATTTTAACAGTGACTTCCCAGGTTTTAACGCGGATGCTCCAGATTTTAAAAGACCTGCTGTAGGTTTTTTGATTTGGTGTTCATGAAAAGTGAAATAACAGTCTGTGAATTTTACATATAGATTGTAACACATTTTTACAGTTTAATGTGTTGATATATACCAACAAAATGGTGGAAACGTATTTACTTCCACATAAGATTTGTCTTAATCATTGTAAAGATGTTGGCGACACACGAGAAGGTGTAGAAATCCCAATCCAAGTTTACGTATGCTGCCGAATATGTTTCAAAACTAGGGCATGTTAGAGCGGGCAAGGAGGTAAATATTGAGAGGAAATCAATATGTTTTTGTGTGGAGTTTTGGTGTTTAAGTCCCATGAATTCTTCTTAATTTTGGTCATGTGTCACTTATAATGATGTTGAGCTTTGAAAAACCACTGGTGATTGTAATGTAATTGATGCATTATGGAAGGTGTATGACATTCTAACATATTAATCATTTCAACATGTTTAGATGGTATAAATTGCATATTTTAACATTGACTTCCGAGGTTTTAATGCAGATGCTCCAGATTTTAACAGACCTGCGATAGGTTTTTTGATTTGGTGTTCATGAAAAGTGAAATAACAGTATGTGAATTTTACATATATATTGTAACACTTTTTTACAGTTTAATGTGTTGATATATACCAACGAAATGGTGGAAACATATTTTCTGCCATGGAAGAGTTGTCTTAATCATTGTAAAGATGTTGGCGACACACGAGAAGGTGTAGAAATCACAATCCAAGTTTACATATGCTGCCGAATCTATTTCGAAACAAGGTCATGTTAGAGTGGGCAAGGAGGTAAATGTTGAGAGGAAAGCAATATGTTTTTGTGTAGAGTTTTGGTGTTTAAGCCCCATGAATTCTTCTTAATTTTGGTCATGTGTCACTTACAATGATGTTGAGATTTGAAAAATCACCGGTGTTTGTAATGTAATTGATGCATTGTGGAAGGTGTATGACATTCTAACATATTAATCATTTCAACATGTTTAGATGGTATAAATTGTAGATTTTAACAGTGACTTCCCAGGTTTTAACGCGGATGCTCCAGATTTTAACAGACCTGCTGCAGGTTTTTTGATTTTGTGTTCATGAAAAGTGAAATAACAGTCTGTGAATTTTACATATAGATTGCAACACTTTTTTATAGTTTAATGTGTTGATATATACCAAAGAAATGGTGGAAACATATTTTCTACCACAGAAGAGTTGTCTTAATCATTGTAAAGATGTTGGCGACACACGAGAAGGTGTAGAAATCACAATCCAAGTTTACGTATGCTGCCGAATATGTTTCGAAACAAGGGCATGTTAGAGCGGGCAAGGAGGTAAATGTTGAGAGGAAAGCAATATGTTTTTGTGTGGAGTTTTGGTGTTTAAGCCCCATGAATTCTTCTTAATTTTGGTCATGTGTCACTTACAATGATGTCGAGCTTTGAAAAATCATTGGTATTTGTAATTTAATTGATGCATTATGGAAGGTGTATGACATTCTAATATATTAATCATTTCAATATGTTTAGATGGTATAAATTGTAGATTTTAACAGTGACTTCCCAGGTTTTAACGCGGATGCTCCATATTTTAACAGACCTGCTGCAGGTTTTTTGATTTGGTGTTCATGAAAAGGGAAATAACAGTCTGTGAATTTTACATATAGATTGTAACATTTTTTTACAGTTTAATGTGTTGATATATACCAATGAAATGGTGGAAACATATTTGCTGCCACGGAAGAGTTGTCTTAATCATTTTAAATATGTTGGCGACACACGAGGTGTAAAAATACCAATTCAAGTTTATGTATGCTGCCGAATATGTTTCAAAACAAGGGCATGTTAGAGCGGGCAATGAGGTAAATGTTGGGAGGAAAGCAATATGTTTTTGTGTGGAGTTTTGGTGTTTAAGCCCCATTAATTATTATTAATTTTGGTCATGTGTCACTTACAATGATGTTGAGCTTTGAAAAATCGTTGGTGTTTGTAATGTAATTGATGCATTGTGGAAGGTGTATGACATTCTAACATATTAATCATTTCAACATGTTTAGATGGTATAAATTGCAGATTTTAACAGTGACTTCTCAGGTTTTAACACGGATGCTCCAGATTTTAACAGACCTGCTGCAGGTTTTTTGATTTGGTGTTCATGAAAAGTGAAATAACAGTCTGTGAATTTTACATATAGATTGTAACACTTTTTTACACTACCACAAAAACAGTTTTTCGCAGCGCCCCCCCCTTTATCAGCGCTTGTTTAGTAGCGCTGATAAAGGGGGGGCCTTTATCAGTGCTTTTTTTAAAAGCGCTGATAAAGGGTCGGCTTTAAAAATATATATATATATATATATATTAATATATTAATATATAAATATAGTTATATTATTATATAAATATAATATATAATTTTTAAATATATTTTAGATAAGTATAAATGTACATTTACACTTATTATACTTAATATATAAGATATTTAGTGAAAATGGATTCTTAAAAAATTAAAAAAATATTTTTAATTAATAATTTGATAATCATTATGGAGTAATAGTCATTTAATAACAATTTGAGGACTAAAAAAATTAAAAGAAGATCCAAAATATGTTGAAAACGCAACTCAAACTTCAAACGACCATAACTTTTGATCCGGGTGTCCGTTTGAGCTCTACCACATATCAAATCGAAACCTGCGACAAGATCTACGTCATTGTGACCCGAAGGGGACCCCGGTCAAGTGTTTTTCGAGGCCAAAAGAGTCCCAGAAGGCCTCCAAAACTGAGTTTTTTGTCGGGGTACCCAGATTTTTTAACATTTTGTGGATTTTCAAACTCGTTTAAGGGGGTATTATTGGATTTTTTTGGTGGGGACTGAATTTATTCCAAGGTATTACATTCATATTGATATCATGTCTTTGAAATTTCATCCTTTTTTATAATGCACTGCTATTTATAATCAAATATATAACTATATGTACATATTTTTTATATATTCGCACCTAAAAATTAAATTTTTTAAATAAATAATTAAACATATTTACATATAAAATATATTAGCTTTATCTAAATAATAACTAATATTCATTTTATTTAAAATACCAATATATGAATATTTATATACCTATATATTAATCTAACTATATATATATTAATCTAACTATATATATATATATATATTAATCTAACTATATATATATATATTAATCTAACTATATATATATATATTAATCTAATAACTATATATATATTAATATAACCACATATATATATATTAGTATTACTATAAATATATATATTAATATCACTATATATATATTAATATAACTATATATATATTCATATAACTATATATATGTTAATATAACTATATATATATATTAATATAAATATATATTACTATACGAATAAATATAACTATATATATATATAGATATATATTAATATCACTATATATATATTAATATTACTATATATATATTAATATAACTATATATATATAATATAATATAACTATATATATATATATATTATAATCTAATAACTGTATATATATTAATATAAATATATATTACTATACGAATAAATATAACTAAATATATATATATATATAGAGAGATATCATGAATTGGAAGACAAATCAAAATAGAGTAGTGGTAAAGGCTTAGGCGCGCAGGGGGGAGGTCTCGAGTTCAAATCCTGTGGGAGGCAGGGGCGCGCGCGCATGGGGGAATATAGCAGCAAACACTGTTAAAGGGTGAAGGGGGTGCGTGGGGTGCGTGGGGTGCTGTACAGGGGCAGAAAAGCACTGTAAAATGGGGGGCTCAAGCGCTATAAAAGCCCACCCGATTCGCAGTATTTTTTAATTTTTTTTAATTTTTTTTAATTTTTTTTAACTTTTATCAGTGCTTTTTTGAAAGCGCTGATAAAATGGTCCTTTATCAGCGCTAAAACGAAAGTGATGATAAAGGAAGCGCTGATAAAGGGGACCCCCCCTTATCTACGTTGGTTTTATCAGCGTTTTTTCTAGCGCTGATAAAGGCCATTTTTAGCGCTGATAAAGGCCGTATTTGTAGTAGTGTTATAGTTTAATGTGTTTATATATACCAACGAAATGGTGGAAACACATTTACTGCCACAGAAGAGTTGTCTTAATCATTGTAAATGTGTTGGCGACACACGAGAAGGTGTAGAAATCTGAATCCAAGTTTACGTATGTTGCTGAATATGTTTCGAAACAAGGGCATGTTAGAGCGGTCAAGGAGGTAAATGTTGAGAGGAAAACAATATGTTTTTGTGTGGAGTTTTGGTGTTTAATCCCCATGGATTCTTCTTAACAAACCTATTGCATGTTTTTTGATTTGGTTTTCATGAAAAGTGAAATAACAATATGAATTTTACATAACACACTTCTTTATTGTAAAGAAATTGATGACACGGTAGATTCAATATGCCTGGTTCAATAAAAAATGCAAAGTGACCATACGAGAGTACATCATTGATACAACAAATACAGTCACAATAGAACCAAACCAAACACCCACCAGTATCAACCAAACACCATCAACTAAATAACAGTTTTCTTTACAATCATTTTCCCTAGAAATTCTGTTTTAACTGGACAACTCCTCCAAAAACTTTTTTCTCTTGCATTGCACCCATGATTCACCAACCACCATAGTAAATCAAACATTTTCGTTTGAAGCTGAATCTACAAACATATAATGCAAAACTATCTATATATTAAGGACAAAAAATATATAAATAGGTGTAAAATAATTACATGAGTATAGTCTCTCATCTTCTTAATGTTGTCCCATTTTTTTAGGTATCTGATCGAGTGAATGCCACAATCATTACTGAAAAATAAACACACCCATTAAATAACATAACTACATTTGGAAAATAAAGCAGTGAGTAAATTTTTCTACCAATTAGACTGAAGCTGAACAAATTCATATACAACTTCAAATTTAAATGGGCAAGAAAAGTCTCGTTGTGATAGATGTTGCAACATGGCCACAAGACAATCACCCTATATAAAAGTCAAAAGATATAATAAATTAGTACAATCTAAATCAGTAACTAGGGTTGTTAACCGAAAATCAACTGATGACAAAGGAAAACTTAAGTACCAGTAATGCAGAAAATTCTTTCTGTTGTTTGTCAGTGGAAGTAGTGCCAAGGGAGTCTCGAACATACAATTTCTTTGTCTTTAAGTCAGCAGAATAGCAAAACCAATGAAAATTCATCAATGTTGGGAAAAAAACAAGTTGGCGGTTTTCTATGTTGTGTCCAACAACATTAGGCATCACATAAAATCAAAACATTAGAAACTTTACACTCTTCCTTGCATGAAATAATCTTATCCTACAACGGTAGATTATCACAAAATATAAAACATAATAAAAAAAAAATTGTACATCAATATATGCCTAAAATAAGTACCATGAATAATGGATCAAAGATGTGTCTAGTCACTGTTCCGAATGTTTTTTAACCATTCACTAGAGTTTTTCCAATCATGGTCACCATCTGTGATTCCAACATTGTCATTCATATGCAACTGATTATTTATCATAAAATAGTTGATTATAAAGGAATCATTTACTAACCTTGTTGTTGATCCATTCTATAGGACCCAAAAAACCACACTCATGTGCAGTCAAATAGTAATTATGCATTTCAACAACAACTCTGCATTTAAATCTCAGCCCATAAGTACATGAAATACATTTCAATACAGTACCATTCTTCAACATATGAATACAAGTACAACCTACCGCTCTTTTCTTCCCTGCATCCTTCCCGAGGTGCACAACTCATAAACCCTCCTTTTAAGGTCGACTCTCCCTTTGACAGGCTGTTGCACGTAGGGTGACCATTTTTTCCATCTTTTTTTGCTGTGATCTCCTAGGAGTCGTCCCAACAGATGGGTCTCCCAATGTTGGTTCAAACACACCTTTATCTGCTTCCTCTTTCGGTTCCTCATCACCGTCTGCTGCCCCCTTCTTCATCACTTTCTTCATCTCCCTCTAACAAAGTTTAATCCTCTTTATCTTCCCTCACCTCCTCGGTTTCATCTACCCCCTCCACTTCCTCTTCAAAGACCTCCGTATGCTCCTCCGACTCTCCAACAGACCCTATTTCTTCATCTAAGACTATATCAAATCTATCCACTTGAGTAGTAGAGCCTCCAGCTAACAAATTTCCTTGAACTCAAAGGAGTTCATGCAGGTGCTCATTGACACGTTTCATATATCCGTCATACAAAACCTTGATATCCTAAAATATATAATAGAGATAAATGTTAGTAACAAATAACAAAAATTAAGAATTAAAAGTATTTAACAACAATCTAGCCAAAATTAACACAGACCTTCCTGATTTTAACACTCAGGCTCCGATTTATAAATGAAAACCGACACTTTCATCATCTTTTAATAAAATAGTCAAATGCAAACATTTACTTAAACTCACATCAAACCACCCATTAACCCTTTATGAAAATAACCACTTCATGTATCCATAAACATCATTCCATAAAACCATTCAATAATAACATAAACCTTCATAAGGGGTATAAAAATTAGGGTATGAGCAAAATGATATATAGTTTCTTCAATTCCATATTGGTCTTAAATTATTTGAAAACATTGATAAAATTATGATATCCTTTATTTATAAATGCTAATAAATCATAATAAATCATCTCATCAAAATAAATTCGATCATTTCTTAATAAAAACATCATTGACATTTCTTCTAATACCTATTGTTTATGGAAGTGTGAGGATACTGCTATAAAAACATTCCATGAAAAATCCAGAATTTAACATTAACCTACCAAAAAATTAACACTGATATACCAGAAATTAACATTCAGCATCTAGGTTTTAACATTCCTCGTCCACATGTTATCGTTAATAGTAGGATATTCAAACAGAAAGCCTTTTAATTTAACAGACCTTACAGAAACACTAAAATACAAATGTTTAAAACCCTCATACCATGTTTTAACATTGAAAACCAATAAAATAACAGAAACTAACATAGAACTTCCAGATTATAACACTCATCCTCCAGTTTAAAGAGGAATATAGGGAATTTAACATTAACCTACCAAAAATTAACACTTATCTACCAAAAATTAACATTTAGAATCTAGGTTTTAACATTCATCGTCCACATGTTATCGTTAACAGTGGGAGATTCAAACAGGAAGCCTTTTAATTTAACAGACCTTCCAGAAACACTAAAATACAAATGTTTAACACCCTCATACCATGTTTTAACATTGAAAACCAATAAAATAACAGAAACTAACACAGTCCTTCCAGATTATAACACTCATCCTCTGGTTTAAAGAGGAATACAAGGAATTTAACATTAACCTACTAAAAATTAACACTTATATACCAGAAATTAACATTCAGCATATAGGTTTTAACATTCGTCGTCCACATGTTATCGTTAACAGTGGGAGATTCAAACAAGAAGCCTTTTAATTTAACAGACCTTCCAGAAACACTAAAATACAAATGTTTAACACCCTCATACCATGTTTTAACATTGAAAACCAATAAAATAACAGAAACTAACACAGACCTTCCAGATTATAACACTCATCCTCTGGTTTAAAGAGGAATACAAGGAATTTAACATTAACCTACCAAAAATTAACACTTATCTACCAGAAATTAACATTCAAGATCTAGGTTTTAACATTCGACCTCCACATGTTATCGTTAATAGTGGGAGATTCAAACAGGAAGCCTTTTAATTTAATAGACCTTCCTAAAACACTAAAATACAAATGTTTAACACCCTCATACCATGTTTTAACATTGAAAACCAATAAAATAACAGAAACTAACATAGATATTCCAGATTATAACACTCATCCTCTGGTTTAAAGAGGATTACAGGGAATTTAACATTAACCTACCAAAAATTAACACTTATCTACTAGAAATTAACATTCAACATCCAGGTTTTAACATTTGTTGTCCACATGTTGTAGTTAACAGTGGAAGATTCAAACAGGAAGCCTTTTAATTTAACAGACCTTCCATACACACTAAAATACAAATGTTTAACACCCTCATACCATGTTTTAACATTGAAAACCAATAAAATAACATAAACTAACAGAGACCTTCCAAATTATAACACTCATCCTCCAGTTTAAAGAGGAATACAAGGAATTTAACATTAACCTACCAAAAATTAATACTTATCTATCAGAAATTAACACTTATATACTAGAAATTAACATTCAACATCCAGGTTTTAACATTCACCATCCAAATGTTATCGTTAACAGTGGGAGATTCAAACAGGAAACCTTTTAATTTAACAGACCTTCCAGAAACACTAAAATACAAATGTTTAACACCCTCATACCATGTTTTAACATTGAAAACCAATAAAATAACAAAAACTAACACAAACCTTCCAAATTATAACACTCATTCTCTGGTTTAAAGAGGATTACAGATAATTTAACATTAACCTACCAAAAATTAACACTTATATACCAGAAATTAACATTCAGCATCCAGGTTTTAACATTCGTCGTCCACATGTTATCGTTAACAGTGGGAGATTCAAACAGGAAGCCTTTTAATTTAACAGACCTTCCAGAAATACTAAAATAAAAATGTTTAACACTCTCATACCATGTTTTAACATTGAAAACCAATAAAATAACAGAAACTAACACAGAACTTAAAGAAACTAACACAGACCTTCCAGATTATAACACTCATCCTCTGGTTTTTTACGCCATCTATTAATAAATGAAAACTTACACTTTCTAGGGACCATTTCAATGTAGGTGCCACTAAAACCCCACATGGTAACTCTCTATTTTCAGGTTTTTACCACTGTGATTACACATCTAAACACATTTTGACACCGATAATGAACAAGTTAACATTAAAAAAAACCATATTTTAACACTTCACTTTCAAATTTTGACATGATACTTTTTAAAGGAAGATTTCATGAATATAGAGATGAGGATGGGGTTCTTACTGGATGGGAGAACAAAGCCTGATCAGGCAAACCACTCCTTGACGAGGTAGGAGGTGCATATAAGATGCCTCTTTTGCTTGTTTTTTCCAACTTCATTTGCTTTTGAATATTATCTTCATTTCAAAATTGAAAAACGTTCTCGCTACACACATTACAAACTTCTCCAATGGGGAAGTGGATGAAGAAAAACAGCTACAATGCAATGTTAACATGTTATTATTAGTAAAATAAATTTACTAACTAATAAAAAAATCACACATAGTTAAAACATTTTCAAAACATACCAATAAAACAACCATACAACCACCAACATGCTTCTTCGGTTGTCCTTTTTGTATCAACTTCTTATAGATATTTACTTCTCTAACAAGATCCATCAACACCAACTGGGACTAATCCCATTCTCCAAGATTTTTTTGACAACCACACAACATCCTAATATTTCTTTCATTTACAGAAGAGCTAGAGATGGGATTTAACAATGTCCCCAAGGCAAACAACATAAAGGTTGTCAAAAACTCCTTTCCAACCAAGCCTTCAAAAATCATCTCCTTCAACGCAGTTAACTTTTTTCCCATATAATGCCTCTTTATTTCTTTATATTCATCACTGTCCCTTTCAAGACAGACAACTCTTCCTCCTAAAGGAATGCCTAACATGTAATTAACATCTGCGACATTAATCATCATTTCCTTCCCTCTAAATGCCATCAAGCATGTTGGAGTATCAAAGGCATATACAATATTCACACATATTTCTCTTGGAAAGCGTTGAAAGTTAAATTCCAACAACGTACCAAATCCCACTTCTATGACCAATTTTTTTTGCTTCTTATGGCTAACAACGAAACCAACAACATCTTTAAATAGATTTGGAGAACATCTACATTTTAAAATAGTTTGGGGTCTAACTTTTTGACCCAATGAAGCATCATTTTCATCATTTGTCATGTCATTATACTTATTTTTTTTATGCTTTGAAAGTTTTGACCAAGCATCTATTATGTCAGAATTTTCATCCCTAGCATTTTTATACACACCTTTATTTTTCTTAAATTTTTTTTCCTGCGCATTAGAAAATAAAATAAAATAAATTAACAACCTTAATATAACATTATTTTCTAGAACAAATTAAAACATACCAGAAATAAAATCATACCTAAATTTTGTCAATCCTGATGATCCCTTTTTCTTCATTTCATGCCCTAAAAATTCTACCAAGGAACAAAACTGTAAAACAATTATCAAAGATGTATGGAATGAGGGCAATGATATGGTAGAAGGAAAACACTGGGAGGGGATATCAATATGTCACATAAAAGTCAATGGCGGGAGGAGGTACATACCAAGAGGAGGCAATGGCCGGCTAGGGTTTTCCCAAGAGCTCGGTGATGGTCTACGAGTGGAGAGTATTGCACGACAGTGGAGGGTGACGATGTGACAAACACGAGGGAAACGACACACGGGGGTGGATGACGACCGCCAGAGAAGATGTGTGGTAGGATCAGCGCGCGAGAGTGGATGTGTGGTGGGAGCAGTGCGCGGGAGGAGGCATCAACGAGCTACAATTTTTGGGAGAGGATGAAGACACTACCAGAGATGAGGGCAAAGCCACAACTGTGAAAGATGAGGGTGGTGGAATGGAGGAGGCGACGACGAACTAGGGTTTTTGGGAGAGACATGCGATGAGGAGGGAGAGGGCGACGACGCGAGTTGAGTGCGACGGGGAGCAGCGAGAGCCGTAATAGGGGGAAAAATTAAGGGTATAATCGCCATTTGGATACCCGATCTAATAATCAGAGGTCTCCATTTGGTATTTCTTAAATATTTGGTCCTTAACCCAAATTACCCCTCTCCTTTGGTCTGTAACTGTCATTCTCCCTAAAAAAAATTAATATTTTAGAGGAAAAAAAAGGAAGCCCGAGGGGCACGTGATCCCTTCCAGCGTGGAGGAGGTGGGTGAGGGAGTTACATGGAAATCTATTTCCACTCCATATATTATATTATTTCAATTTATATTAATAAAGATAATATTATTATTATTATCATTGTTATTATAAATATTGTTTTCGTTATAATTTTTTGTTGGAACATCAGATTGATGAATCGCCTACAACATTGCGACCCAGATTTTGAGACACCTGATTTAAAACCAATGTTGTGTATTTAATTTCAACTCATGACTCTGGTCGACGAAGCGACTTTCGTGCATGATACGACGAAATGCTTTTTTTCACCGAGTGTCTATTTTGGAGAAGTAAACAGCTTATCCTGAATGTTTTTTCACAAGGATCGCACCAACGTGATCCGTTTAGGAATTTATTGCCATTTGCGGTGACATATCGATGGATTTTTGTTTTAGCCTGTCGAACTGACGAAGAATCTCATGCATTTGTCAAGATTTTTCCAGACTCAGATTCAGGCACACGAGTAGTCTATCCTGAGTAGTTTTATGTATAGAACGCGATGATACTCTTCGTTTTGGCATCAGAGATACGACGCGAGGGGTTATGGGCATGACGCTTCCTTCAGTGATGCTTAACTGATGTCAGTGATCGAGAGTGATCATCAGAGAGGTGTCGGGGTTGGAAACCCCCTTGTCGCACTAGGACGTAAATCCCCCATACTCTTTACACATGTAGGGTTGGGAAACCCCTATACTACATCGGGTGCAGGTCCCCTATATACAGAATGGAATCATCGGAGTGTTTTAGGGGTTGGTAACCCCCATGTCGCACTAGGGCGCAGGTCCCCCATGCTCTTTACATAAGTAGGGTTGGAAACCCCCCATGATACATTGAGCATAGGCCCTCTATTTGCGGGGTAACCCCCCCCCCCATTTTCGAGCTCTGACGGGGAGCGGGTCCTCCACTTGAGTTAGTGCTCCCTCAGTTGTGAAACACAGTGGCAAGGTGTGGGCTCTCCACTCGGATTCTTGGGAGGTTATGCGACATGCGTGGCTAGGAGATAGTGCCCCTCGGTTGTGGAGCATGGTAGCGAGGTGAGGGCCCTCTGCACGGATTCTTGTACGGTTGCGCATGACGCTAGGCATTGGAGATGGACCTTTGGAGCTGCAGTCTGACTCATCATTTTTAGTTAGGCTATGGAGATGAAGATCTCTTTTTCTCTCTCATCTGAGTTTATTTATGAGCATATATGTTGGGTTTTCATTTTCCTCTTCCTATGGGTTGAGCGAACTTACTGCTGCTATTTTTATTGCTCCCTTTTTGGTTTTTATGAGGGCGTCCTACTGGACATGTATATACTCATCCTTGCATGGGTTTTACCTGCACGTTTCATGTCTTATGTAGACGACAGACAACTCGGTGGTGACTTCGGTGGAGCATAGCGGTACTTGGGTGCATTGACCACGTTCGATGGTCGAACTTGGAGATCAGGAGTCACACTCTTCAGTTTCCTTTTTTTCAATTGTAATCTAGTTTGGAACTTTATTTTTGGTCGGGCCTATATTTTACCACTTTATGCTTTGGTTTTATATTGTCGAACTTTGATGTATTTCCTAAAGGTTATTTCATGCATGGTTATACTCTAAATGTTGCGATCTTTTTATTATTCCTCTGCGCTTTTTCATAGAGTGGTGGTGTGTGTGTGTACAGGTACTTTAGGCTAAGGCCTCCCATTCCAGTTGATGTCTTATATGCGCTTGTCGCACCCTTTAGCGTATTGGAGGCAGTCTTGGGGTTGTCACACTCAACTTACTGCCACCCAGACAAGCCCGGTGGGTCGGGTCATGACACATTATTTGTGTAAATATAGGACTAAATGCATTATTTTGGACTATGTAAACATCCTACTATTTTCCTAATATGGGGGGTGGAAGATAGTACTTGATTGACAGTACATTGTGGACCAACACATATTTAATAAATCCTTGTTTGATCAAAGTTGTGAAACCCATGTAATTACAAGGTTGGAGATACATGTATTTATAAAAAAAACATTTTTGGAATTGTAATTCGATATTCAACTGCTATAGGGAATGTTTGTGGTGTATGGATAAGAAATCACATTACCTGTTAAATCCAAGATAAACATGTCCAAAAAAACCCCTTCCAAGAAGTATCCCTTTCTTCCATTTTGAAATTACATGACTTACATTTTCAGGCACACCACTGATCCTTGGGTGGGTTAAAGCAGGAGGAGGACTAGAAGGAGAAGCCGGTGGAAGAGGCAGCAGATGGCACAAAGCCTTCCCATCTTCTTGCTTTCCTGTTGGTTTGACCTTGTTTTCACTATTTACTCTGGCACAACAAATAAAACAATCTTTCAATCGGCAACAACATTGAAGACCAAATATTAACCAGGAAAGGCCCTAAGATCTGCACATTAGACACTTCATTGAATCAAGAGAAGTGATACTAAATATAATTTGAAGTTGCCAGAAACACTAAAGCAGCTTAGAGTAACAAATCAATCAATTTTAGTGCTCTATAAAACAATTTTAATACAGAGAAGTAGAACGAGGATCAATATAAATGACATTCTATCCCTGCTAATCAATGATATCAATGATATCAATGATATAAATAGATAACAACTAATCAATTGAAGAAATTAACTATAAGAAATGGAGGAACGGTGAATTCGAAAGGGAATGGGGGAAAAAAACAATCCAGAAACCCTACTTTATAAGATTTCGGGGCGGGTTCGGCTGCTTCAGCTTGCTTGATTTATTCCCCCACCAAGGCCAGCCTACGAGTAGCGAAGCCTGCAAGCCCAGACCCAGGCCCAATAAGTGATTTTTTTTTAAAATTGTATTTTGTTTCCAAATTGAAAAAACGTCATCCAACATCAATTAAAACCGTGAAGAATTTCGAAACTGAAAATATAAAACTGATTATGGGCAAATCACATCACTGAAGAAACGTAATGTCAAATATTCATATGATGATGACGAACAACAATATTGATACAAAGAAATAGACAGGAGAAGTAGCGATAGGGAGTCAGAAGTCATTACCATTTCATTAACATATCACCATATATATATATAGTACATGAGATTCAATCCAATGGTTGAGATCAATCCCCACAATATATAATCCAACACCTGGAATTCCAATGGTTAGAGAAACCAAAAGTTTGAGAATATGAAGGGTTTTTTTGGGAACTGTGGAGTCATCATCATTGTTATCATTATTACATCCACACATCAATATTTCATAACACTCCCCATTGGATATCACGATTTCATGGAATCTTATATAATATTCACTTAAAAAAACCTTATAGAAAAAACAAGTGAAGTCAAAGTAATTGAATTCTATGCTATGATGCCTCATTAAAAACCTTATTAGGAAAACCTAGTGAGAAAAAAACCTGATGGAAGAAAAAAGAGTGCAACCTTCTCAACCCCTGATTATATCATTTAATTGTCTTCAGGATATCAATTAATATTATTATTTAATAATGTCTTCAAGACATGGGAGGAAGACCATAGGTAATAATGAATAGTCTCATTGAAAATTATGACTCATAAGGAATGCCAACAGTTGTCATTAATTACAAATATCCATAACAATTTACAATATTCCCTTGGATATCCATTATGATGCATGATTGTCTCATTAAAAACTTCATAAAAGAAAATCCCTTAACTAGGGAAAAAGAGTACAATAGCATCAATTCATCATAGTGTTGTCTCGTTAAAAACCTCAACAAGAAAACCTAACGAGAAAAACTTGACTAAAGGAAAAAAGAGTACAATAGTTACATCTTCCACTCGTAATGATCATCACTATATCATTTAACTCATAAAATGTCCATGATCAATTCAAAACTAAAACATTCGGTTTTGAATTTTGGAATAATAATAATTCATACACTTTAAATTTCAATGATCAGTGAAGAACATTACCTTGCATCGTAATATGATTTATTAGTATTTGCAAGGTACATATACACATGTACATATATATCCTTCAAGGATAAATAAAATGTTTATTTATATTTAATCCTTATGGGATAAGGAAGTTTTTCATGAATTCCTCGTGTATGAAATATACCACTCTTGAAAGTAAGATATTTAATGGTTAAGGGTATTTTCATGAATATGTAAAATCATCCCAAAATTTATGATTTTAACTTCTGGGTGATTAATTCAAAATACATGAAAGTTCTCTATAATTTCATGATCAAATAATTCATTTTTTCATAAAACTCTTTGGTAGTTTTGATGGTTTTTATAATATCTTAATAATATGATGAATATAATGATTAATGAAAACCATGGTATGTTAGATTCAATTTTATATTCCACCTTATGTTGATATGGATACATGAAATACATCTTATTCAGTTCACCCCATAATTTATCAGATTGGCTAAAACTTTCATAGTTTTGAATATGCTTCAGTCATTTTGAACCCTTTGGGGATTCATATATAGATGTTATAATCAATAAACAGTGACAAAATTCATTTGAAATAATCCAAACAAATATAAATATCCAAAATTATTATCAGTATTCAATAGTATTTGTAGTTTGGATAATAAACTCAAAACATTATATGTTGAGAATATCATAAGTTCCTTTAATAATTTTGGAAAATTATATTGATGATGACATCTATCAAAATCCATTGTCATCGATGAGTTTTGAAAGAATTTAAAAATTTAAATATATTATCAACAACATTGAATGAGATCTCATATTTTTTCTGAATCTAGTGTCACTTTAGGGACAATATATAACAAGATATAATGTTGTCGATTTATTCATTTTCCTTTTCAAGAGAAAATATATTTATCTCTTCTTACTCATGATGAACAATGATAATATATAATTAGTGCAACCACACTTCTAGTGTGTATAATTAGACTATTGATTTTTAACACTTTATGTAACGACCCGAAATTTTGAATAAATCTTGTTTCCTAATTTCATGTGTTATTTTTTATACTAAAAAAAAAAATGTTTTATTTGATAAACATGATTATAAATAAAATGAGACCATTGGTTTTTGAGTGTTATATGACCATCGGTCAATATGACCACCGTGAACAAAATGTTTTGATTATTGTCTCTAAATTTAAGTAATCTTGGTTAATTATTATAGAAAGAAGATTTGATGGCCTCACCTAGTAGCCTTGGGCCGATCGAAGCCCATCTAACAGAGATTGGGAAGGAGGTAGCACCATTGGGCTTTGCTCTGGACCAAATCCAAGCCGAACTTCATCATGTGAAGCTAGAACGGAATCGCCTTCGCGAGAAGTTCAAACTGATAGAAATTACTACTCGGGCAATGTTGACTGAGCCGCCCCAAAATTCTATCACCCTAGCACACCTTACTCTTAGGTCTTATGCTGGTATTATAAGGGGTTATGTAACGAGACCGTAATTGCCTTGTGTAATCCTTTTTTTAAATAAAAATTTGGATTTCTTCTTATGATGATGTTTATGAATTTTCAAATGACCGGATAAATATTGTATGCATATTTTTGATGAATTTTAGAAAAAGGATATTTTATAAATGGTTGTGTAAACCTTAAATAATAAAAAATGTGTAATGATTTTCGAAAAATGGTCTTCTACAATTATGTTCAGTACGAAATTTAGAGTCTAATAAGATCAACTTGATTTTTGATGAATAGTAAATTATGAATAGTGATTTTATGATTAGGATTAGTAATATGACCAAATGGATTAGTAATATCACTTAAAGAAAGTTTTAAAATAATCTAGGCACCATGATTAAGTATTGTGATTCAATAAAATAGTTAAATAACGGTTTCATTAAATATTATTCAAGTATTAGTTTTTTCAGGTGAATAGTGTTTTTTAATTAAAAATTTAATTAAAAATAATTAGAAAATTATTTTTATAAAAATGACTTTATTTTTGAACTCAGAGCATCGATATTATGTTATGGTAATTTTTGGGGTTTTTTCTGAAAAAATGAATTTTCGATGAATAGTGTTTTTATTTAAAAATTAAATTAAAAATATTTAGAAAATTATTTTTATAAAATGGAGTTCATATTTGTAATCAGAGCGTTGATATTTGGTTAAGGTGAAATTTTGGGATTATTCTGAGAAAGTTGAATTTTTGATGAATAGTGAAAATACAGTTTTTAAGTTACGGGTGTTTAATGACATCATTAAATGATGTATTAAGTTTGTAATCAATATGTTCGAATTATGAATAGTGAGATAAGGTATGAGGTGTCCCAAGTGGCCAATACCATGGGCAAATACCATGGGCAAGCCAATGGTTTTGCCAAAACCACTAATGAGGTGTCCCTTTGCCATTAATGCCTTGTCCCCTCACTTTCCCTATAAATACCAAGCCATCCTCTCATCCATTCGACTCCCCACTCTTCCCCAACGAAGTTCTGGTCTCATTACCTCCCAAGGAGTCCTCCCAAGGTGCCCCCAAGCCCTCAAGGTCCCAACCTTTGAGGTTTAAGAGCTACATTTTAAGGTAAGGGATCCGACCCCTCTCTTTCTTTTCAAGTGATCTCTTTTATGTCATTCCTTTTATACTCCATGTTCTTATGTTGGAGGATGTTATTTTATATTCATCCTACTGCCTATTTCATGTTAATATGATGAGAGACCCCCCTTGCTCTCATCAATTCGTTTTAAGAATGTTTAAGTGGCGCCGTTAGGCTGCCGAATTTTTAAGGGATTCTTTCACCTTCCTCGTTTTCAAGTTCTATTTTCATTCAAGTCTTTCAAGTTCCTTTTTGTTATATTGGGGTATGATCTCTATATATATCATACTGGACTCTTATGTTCATATTCTGAGAGACCCCATTTGATCTCTTCAATTCAGTATTTTGATGTTTTAAGTGGCGCCGTTAGGCTGCCGAATTTTTAAGTGGTTCTTCACCCTTCTCGTTTTGAAGTTCTACTTTCATGTCAATTCTTTCAAGTTCCTTTTTGTTATGTTGGGGTATGATCTATATATCTATCATACTGGAATCTTATGTTCATATGATGAGAGACCCCATTTGATCTCTTCAATTCAGTATTTTGTTGAAGTTTAAGTGGCGCCGTTAGGCTGCCGAATTTTTAAGTGGTTCTTCACCATTCTCGTTTTGAAGTTCTACTTTCATGTCAATTCTTTCAAGTTCCTTTATATTATGTTGGGGTATGATCTCTATATCTATCATACTGTACTCTTATTTTCATATGATGAGATACCCTATTTGACCTTGTCAATTCAATTTTGTTGAAGTTTAAGTGACGCCGTTAGGCTGCCGAATTCTCACAAGAGAAATCTTTTTTTTCTTCCTTTCATGTTCTTCATTTCATATGGTATATTTTCAAATTTCATTACCATATTCTTAAATCTCTTATATTTTTTCCCTCTACTGTTTGATGGGTCATTTATGAATGTTTGACCCATGTCCCCTCTCTTCTCAATGTTTTCTAAAACCTTGTAACATAGCCGTTATGCTGCAGAATTTTTGTCTCAAAATGCCTCTCTCTATTTTCTAAAAATTATTTTATGTTATAAAGTGAATACTCAAAGCTCTTATTTCTACAGGGGTATTCACATATATATCAAAATGTTCTATTTTAAATTCTGGTAATTACATACATGAAACCCTCTTTCCCTTTCCGTGGGTTTAAAGTGACGTAAAGATCATGTCTTTAAAGCAGTTTTTAAAACGTTATGATTATGAAATGAAACCCATTTATTTTATGCTATATGGGTTATTTATGAAATGTTTAATGATGATATATGTGGCTCACATTATAATAAAGGCAAATTTAAGGGTGCGCCCTGATAGCGCTCCAATGCATTGGGTAATGATGTAACCACTAGAGATTACAATTTTCACGATACCTTGGTGAATAACCTTGGTAATTTTAAAATGACACCTTGGGGATGGACCTTGGTGATATGTTCATGATTGTCTATGTTAAATGATGTAGCCACATCTTCAAGTTATGAAAAAGTTTTATTTTTATTATGATATGCCTCATGTTTTCATTTTCATTCCTTAAAGTTCTTTTCATGACTTTATTGATGTATCCCAAGTTCATATGTAAAATGTTTCACTTGTTTCCCTTGCTGGGCCTTATGCTCACCCTTTCTTTTGATGTATGTCCCCAGGTTATGAGATTCAGTAATGAGCCTAGGGTGAACATGAGGAGAAGCCTTTCAAGTGTTTAAGAAGAATTCTTTATGTTGTTTTCATGTTTTAAGTTCCTGGTTTCCAAGACACTAAACCTTAAAGATCCTCGGTTTTGTAAAATGTAATTAAAGTTTATATGATAAAAAGGTGGGATGCTATAGTTGGTATCAAAGGATGGTTTAGTTATTTGTGGAAATTAGGATATGAAAACTCTAGGAGTAACCCTATAGAAAAGTTTAATATAGGAAATCTTCCTGGTATTTTGGTGAGTATTGAGTAAGGGGTTGCCAAGAAAATACATCCCTGTCTGGATACGAGCAGGTAGAGGTGGCTCTGGCACAGATGTACATAGGGGTAAAACCCGAAAACACCGCTTTGAGCTAGACTCGAACGGGAACTGGTACACGACAACGGGCCTTGCTGCACTCTTGGTTACGACACTCCCGGGGGATATGCTTTGGTAAATTCATAAGCTTGGTATGAACCATTATTAAAGGAACAAAGATAAAATAAAATAAAGATTCACATAAGAATATATGATCATGGATAACCTAGATGGGAACCTAGGGGATCACAAGTTAGGGTATACTTTTCTTCTACAAGTTATCCTTATATGCTTTAAGTTCCTTTTCATGATTATTGGTTAAGTATTTAAGCCTCTAATTATACTTTATCTTCTTAGTTAATGGTGGGAAATGGAATAACGTGTCCCAACAACCAATGTGATAGGAAATGCGACAATTTCCGTATTAATATGTCAGAGATGATTAGGGGATTAAAAGATGATTATTATTTTGGAAGGCGTTCACTATTTTGGGGACCCTATATGATAGAGGTAAATAGATTACTATAGTATTTTCATTGAGGAGTAAGGTTGACTTATATTTTGAAGAATTGATGAATTTAAGGTGGACTTATAGTAATTTAGGTTACTTTTGGGAATGATTAACCTATCTTGGGTAAAATATGTTTAGGTTAGCTACTTTTGTTATGAGATGTTAGGAGTGGTTGATGTTGTCTGGAGATGAACAATGAAGTTGTTTTGGAAGACTATGTTATCAAATCCTTCTTGTATTTGGGTTTCAATCTTAGTTTGGTTTATTTTGAGGAATTTTAAGGACCGTTATTTATGGAGTGGTCTATGATGAACGTTGGGTAGTACCATGGAACTTTGAAGATTTAAAAGTAGGTTCTATTCCTATGGGATTCTTTCTTTTTGAAGAGTTGTTTTACCTTAACCTTTCTGTTTTTGGGATAATGTTTAAAGATAGAAGAAATAGATAGTTAATCTTTTGTAGATTATGTGATTCTATAGAAGATGATTCTTGTGCTTTTATGAGACCAAGTGTTTTTGAATTCTCATCATTTGGTGAAAAGATTAGTGTTGGTAGGGACTTGTTAAAGGATGAAACTCTACTTGAAGGTAGGTATATTTTCTTATGTTTTTGTTCTATGTAGTAAATGAAATCCTCAAAATTATGAAAAGAAACGTAAAACAAAAATGTTGTTGGTTTACGTTTCCTACTAGGTAATCAAAGACCGTTTACACACATCATAAGTTTGGGATTTTCTCATGGTTAACTTTCTCCTAATCATGTTCTCTATCACTCTCTCTCAGAACTGACCCTTTGTTTTTTTCCTCCATGTCCATGTTTTCCTACATGGAACCCGAGTGTGGGTTAACTCGGGTGGCCTTTGTACTTCCTTTTCTTTCTTTTAAAGTAATGGTGTTACTGACTCTTTTTCCGATGTGGGACTTTCAATGAAATTTCAAAACCCAATTTAAAAAAATTGCGAGGACGCAATTTCTTAAGGGGGGAAGATTGTAACGACCCGAAATTTTGAATAAATCTTGTTTCCTAATTTCATGTGTTATTTTTTATACTAAAAAAAAATGTTTTATTTGATAAACATGATTATAAATAAAATGAGACCATTGGTTTTTGAGTGTTATATGACCATCGGTCAATATGACCACCGTGAACAAAATGTTTTGATTATTGTCTCTAAATTTAAGTAATCTTGGTTAATTATTATAGAAAGAAGATTTGATGGCCTCACCTAGTAGCCTTGGGCCGATCGAAGCCCATCTAACAGAGATTGGGAAGGAGGTAGCACCATTGGGCTTTGCTCTGGACCAAATCCAAGCCGAACTTCATCATGTGAAGCTAGAACGGAATCGCCTTCGTGAGAAGTTCAAACTGATAGAAATTACTACTCCGGCAATGTTGACTGAGCCGCCCCAAAATTCTATCACCCTAGCACACCTTACTCTTAGGTCTTATGCTGGTATTATAAGGGGTTATGTAACGAGACCGTAATTGCCTTGTGTAATCCTTTTTTTAAATAAAAATTTGGATTTCTTCTTATGATGATGTTTATGAATTTTCAAATGACCGGATAAATATTGTATGCATATTTTTGATGAATTTTAGAAAAAGGATATTTTATAAATGGTTGTGTAAACCTTAAATAATAAAAAATGTGTAATGATTTTCGAAAAATGGTCTTCTACAATTATGTTCAGTACGAAATTTAGAGTCTAATAAGATCAACTTGATTTTTGATGAATAGTAAATTATGAATAGTGATTTTATGATTAGGATTAGTAATATGACCAAATGGATTAGTAATATCACTTAAAGAAAGTTTTAAAATAATCTAGGCACCTTGATTAAGTATTGTGATTCAATAAAATAGTTAAATAACGGTTTCATTAATTATTATTCAAGTATTATTTTTTTCGGGTGAATAGTGTTTTTTAATTAAAAATTTAATTAAAAATAATTAGAAAATTATTTTTATAAAAATGACTTTATTTTTGAACTCAGAGCATCGATATTATGTTATGGTAATTTTTGGGGTTTTTTCTGAAAAAATGAATTTTCGATGAATAGTGTTTTTATTTAAAAATTAAATTAAAAATATTTAGAAAATTATTTTTATAAAATGGAGTTCATATTTGTAATCAGAGCGTTGATATTTGGTTAAGGTGAAATTTTGGGATTATTCTGAGAAAGTTGAATTTTTGATGAATAGTGAAAATACAGTTTTTAAGTTACGGGTGTTTAATGACATCATTAAATGATGTATTAAGTTTGTAATCAATATGTTAGAATTATGAATAGTGAGATAAGGTATGAGGTGTCCCAAGTGGCCAATACCATGGGCAAATACCATGGGAAGCCAATGGTTTTGCCAAAACCACTAATGAGGTGTCCCTTTGCCATTAATGCCTTGTCCCCTCACTTTCCCTATAAATACCAAGCCATCCTCTCATCCATTCGACTCCCCACTCTTCCCCAACGAAGTTCTGGTCTCATTACCTCCCAAGTAGTCCTCCCAAGGTTCCCCCAAGCCCTCAAGGTCCCAACCTTTGAGGTTTAAGAGTTACATTTTAAGGTAAGGGATCCGACCCCTCTCTTTCTTTTCAAGTGATCTCTTTTATGTCATTCCTTTTATACTCCATGTTCTTATGTTGGAGGATGTTATTTTATATTCATACTACTGCCTATTTCATGTTAATATGATGAGAGACCCCCCTTGCTCTCATCAATTCGTTTTAAGAATGTTTAAGTGGCGCCGTTAGGCTGCCGAATTTTTAAGGGATTCTTTCACCTTCCTCGTTTTCAAGTTCTATTTTCATTCAAGTCTTTCAAGTTCCTTTTTGTTATATTGGGGTATGATCTCTATATATATCATACTGGAATCTTATGTTCATATGCTGAGAGACCCCATTTGATCTCTTCAATTCAGTATTTTGATGTTTTAAGTGGCGCCGTTAGGCTGCCGAATTTTTAAGTGGTTCTTCACCCTTCTCGTTTTGAAGTTCTACTTTCATGTCAATTCTTTCAAGTTCCTTTTTGTTATGTTGGGGTATGATCTATATATCTATCATACTGGACTCTTATGTTCATATGATGAGAGACCCCATTTGATCTCTTCAATTCAGTATTTTGTTGAAGTTTAAGTGGCGCCGTTAGGCTGCCGAATTTTTAAGTGGTTCTTGACCATTCTCGTTTTGAAGTTCTACTTTCATGTCAATTCTTTCAAGTTCCTTTCTATTATGTTGGGGTATGATCTCTATATCTATCATACTGTACTCTTATGTTCATATGATGAGATACCCTATTTGACCTTGTCAATTCAATTTTGTTGAAGTTTAAGTGACGCCGTTAGGCTGCCGAATTCTCACAAGAGAAATCTTTTTTTTCTTCCTTTCATGTTCTTCATTTCATATGGTATATTTTCAAATTTCATTACCATATTCTTAAATCTCTTATATTTTTTCCCTCTACTGTTTGATGGGTCATTTATGAATGTTTGACCCATGTCCCCTCTCTTCTCAATGTTTTCTAAAACCTTGTAACATAGCCGTTATGCTGCAGAATTTTTGTCTCAAAATGCCTCTCTCTCTTTTCTAAAAATTATTTTATGTTATAAAGTGAATAATCAAAGCTCTTATTTCTACAGGGGTATTCACATATATATCAAAATGTTCTATTTTAAATTCTGGTAATTACATACATGAAACCCTCTTTCCCTTTCCGTGGGTTTAAAGTGACGTAAAGATCATGTCTTTAAAGCAGTTTTTAAAACGTTATGATTATGAAATGAAACCCATTTATTTTATGCTATATGAGTTATTTATGAAATGTTTAATGATGATATATGTGGCTCACATTATAATAAAGGCAAATTTAAGGATGCGCCCTGATAGCGCTCCAATGCATTGGGTAATGATGTAACCACTAGAGATTACAATTTTCACGATACCTTGGTGAATAACCTTGGTAATTTTAAAATGACACCTTGGGGATGGACCTTGGTGATATGTTCATGATTGTCTATGTTAAATGATGTAGCCACATCTTCAAGTTATGAAAAAGTTTTATTTTTATTATGATATGCCTCATGTTTTCATTTTCATGCCTTAAAGTTCTTTTCATGACTTTATTGATGTATCCCAAGTTCATATGTAAAATGTTTCACTTGTTTCCCTTGCTGGGCCTTCTGCTCACCCTTTCTTTTGATGTATGTCCCCAGGTTATGAGATTCAGTAATGAGCCTAGGGTGAACATGAGGAGAAGCCTTTCAAGTGTTTAAGAAGAATTCTTTATGTTGTTTTCATGTTTTAAGTTCCTGGTTTCCAAGACACTAAACCTTAAAGATCCTCGGTTTTGTAAAATGTAATTAAAGTTTATATGATAAAAAGGTGGGATGCTATACTTTACATTTATCTAAGTGTTGTGAGCATCTTGTCAATGGTTCCATAGGACCATTTTGTATATAATATGTGACACTCAATATTTATTTTAATCAGCATGCATAACGTGCAATGTATACTCACCAATAACTAATAACACACGTGATCATTTAGCATATGCATCCTCCATATGGTATTTAAATGGATCACATGGTAGGTGGGCGTGCCTATATATACTTCATAATCAGTTCTTCATAAATGTATGAGAAATTCATTCCCAAAATAGTTGTTAATGATATAAATAACTTGTCTCAATAATAGGTACCTTAATAATCAGTAACTCATGGTAAATTATTATACACGGGGCATTCATAATAACCTAATGTGAATGAATTCTTTGATAATTTAGTATATATACATCCATTAAATAAATACACAATTCTCTCCTTGATGGATGTCTAATATGTTATCAATAAATTGATGCTCATATATACTTGAATAAACATCTTTCATTATAATTGATCCTAGAAGGCCTAAACCATCATGTCATATACTTAAAGTGTCAAGATCAGTGAACTTCTATTTTACCATTATTGATTCGATTGTACGTAACAAATTCTTTATAATCACTTTTTATGAATGCTTATTACATATCGAGGTACCTCTTTTATCCAATGTTTCCAAATGATATTCATTTTCAATAATATCATTGATATATATAATTGAGACTTCAGATATAATAAAGCATTAAGAATTTGTACTACTATATAGGAATATATTCGCTCTTTTGGAGATGTTAATTGCTTTTCTCTACCGCTAAATGTACTCACTTGAGCATATACTAACTCATATATGAGTTCTTTTGAATAATTTAATCAAAATAATATTTATAAATATTTTTCTTTAAGATTGATGTATATAGGATCTTCAGGATCTTCCATTGTGCATACTCATTTTTATCATCATAATTTCTACTTATAGTGGTTGATGAATTCATAATATAATCATAATAGGTTAGTACCATCACCAAGAAGGTTATTGTATATTTTGGAACTTCTATCCCAAATATTATTTTACAATACATCTACTTGGAAGTGGATCCCCCACACATTTTGAAGCTAGTGAGTGTGGTATTGAGAACTAATGCGGAAGAATCTTATGGATTCACAACAAACACCTCATTTCCATAAAAAATTATAATTTATAGAATAGTTTTTATAACAACATTCACTTTACCAAATGAAAGAGAAATCACTTGATCAAATTCCAGAAACTCTCAAATATCCAAGATAAAATTCTAAGTATGAGTGCCACAAATCATATAATATTTTTCATGAATAATTTCATTATCTTTAAGTAATGAAATAGAGTAATTAAATATACCTTCACATTGATGAATGGATTAATTACTAATTTTATTTATCATTATGGTCATTGTTTAATGACTTCAGGAGGTAAAATCATTTTCATAAAATATATTAGATAATAATGGTTATGTAATTTTGTTATCTCATCTATGAACTATAAGAATAATAATACCTACTTTAGAGGATAATATCGAACAAATTACATGGGATTATATTAATAATCCATAAGCACATGATAAATGACAATTCCTTTATTTGATATTGTTACTATAAGAGTAATAATTGATAAACGAATATATCTTTTAATATAATGTCAATGAACACTATTTTCATATCTATAAGTGCCCAGTCAAGATCAAGTATCACTGAGAGGGGGAGGGGTGAATCAGTGATATCTTTTTCTTTTATGTTTCCCACTTTTTGAAAAAACCTTCGCCTCCTTTTAAAGAGTTATCACCTTACTGGAAATAAAACAAACACACATCCACAGGAACACAAGAATTTATAAGGTTCACTACTCAACAAGAGTAGATACGTCCTTGGTGTGGTTTAGAAACAATCCAATAACACACAATCTACTAGAAAAAAATCATTTTGAGTGGAATATAATGAGCAGAATATGCCCTTACACTCGTGTAACACCACATTCAATACAACAGTGCAAGTGAATCAATTAACACAAAATGTTGTAATACAATTTTTGTAACAAACATGTCACGACTCTTCTTGATCAACTTTCACAAATAAGATATTTAAAACAATTCTTCACTTTCTTACCCAGTAGCAGGCAAGAACCTCCTTTGGACTTCATAATGACACTCAGTCTGATTTCCCAATCCAATTCACGAGTCTGATTGATCAATATGAAAATATAATTCTGCCAGAATATGATTGAGACAATACTGAACTACTTTTTTCTGAATCTAGATATCCTAGTCTGATTCCTAGTATGATGATTCAGCTCAATACGATGATCATCTGAATACGATCTTCACTCTTCTCCTTTCTTCTCATGTTCAGAAAACTTCCTTAGTTAAGCATGATCAATAAATTTATTTTCTCTAGAATTTTTTAGTGCTCCTCCTTCTCTCTTCTTCACCCATGAACAATACAAGTGTTAGGAAAGTACAAAGTACCTCCTCTATTTATAGGTGATCCAAATAAGGTTTAGGCGGGATTCTGAAAACTTTTTCCGCTCAAAAGAATTTCCTTAAATTTTAATTTTGATTAAATTTAGGGAATATATTTGAATCCTTCAGCGCTTCTCAACTCTTCTCGAATCTTCTCAAAACTTCATCTCACTTTAGACTTTCTTCAAAAACTTTAGTCTGATTCCAATTCTCCATTTTGGTTTTCTCATTACGATGAAGACAATATATTCTTTTTTACGTTGCTCCACACCAATTAAAAAAACATATGTTTTATCATTACGATTCTCATAACCAACTTATCATTCTGATTTATTCATTATGATGGAGAAAACATATTCTTCATTACGTTGATCTGCACCATATGAAAACCATTCTTAAAACTTTTTCAACTGCTTCTATGATCCCCTTGATAACACTTTGACAAGCTTTAAATAATTCTACTTTTCTTCTTTTCCCTGAACGATGATCCTGAGTTTGATGAAGTCATCGATGTTATCTTCAATCCAATGACTCTTGACCCATTTGTTACAACATATCAGAGTTCTTATTTCTCTTGACCCACTTAAGAAACAACCTACAATTTCATCTTGATGGAAAATGGTTGAATATATTGTTGATGTTCTCTGATATGATTTTGAATCGATCCCAATAGTTTTACTTCCTCTATTTTTAATTGGTTAAAACAATTACCAATTTCTTTTCTTTTTATTAGACCCAAAAATTTCCCATTAAAACAATTCTACCTCTGATTTTCATTTCATGATCAGTGTCAGTATGACTCCAATAATCGGTGGCACTCCCCATTCGATGGACTAGTTCCTGCGACTTCAACTTCAGAAACTTATTTCCTTCTCTGATTATGATTCACACCACTTCTTTCTCCAAATATTTGTTTCTCTTGGTTTATTGGTCAAACTAAAAACCAGAATCTTCATAACTTTACATTTCGATCAACCTTCTCAACCAACAAACATTTCTATGTCTGATGATCTCACACCGATGAACTGAGACTAGAAATATTCAACTTCAGTAACTTCCTTCTTCCACAAACTTCTTGTGTCATGACTTTATTACAACTTTAAAAATGATTAAGATCGGATTTAGCATCATATGACTTATAATGGAAATTATTGTAACTTCCCATCCTTTCCAGCATACATTTTTCTTTCTAACCAAACCTCAATATGATTGATAACACTTTTTTCCTTCGTTCCTTTATTAAGATTGCATCACAAGTTTTAAAGAATACCTATAATTTATGAGAACTCCAAGATCAGAAAAACATTGTCAAATTTACATCGGATCCATGTAGAATCATATTCTCTTCTTCATTAAGATCAGAACTTCATTCTAGACCCAAGGTGAGTCCGATGAGCCTTTTCTTCTAGAAAATATCTTCCCAATCCAATGGACTCTTAAGTATTTTGAGTTCAAAATCCTAAATACGATGGTTGGTCCGATTTTAAACTTTTAAAAAGTGAATTGATTTCTTTCCTCTTTGATAAAAAAAGATAATTTTTTCCTTACAAACTTCCTCCAGCTTCCAAAAATCTTCTCCAGAAAACTTGGTCCCAAAAATATACTCCTTTGAATTTTGTTGTCAATCAAGATTCATAAATCTCTAAACTTTTTAAATTCAAGATTTGAATTACTTATCAACAATTATATGCCTACATGAGAAAACTCATTGTAGGAAATAAGAATTATTGAAAACAAAACCATGTTGTCCCGAATTAGTGACTCATGAAACATCTTTAGCTTTCCTTCAAAAATTTCTTCACTTCTTCAACTTTCCTTTCAACAAAAGTTTCCTACAAGTACTCTAAAAAATAGTTATAATTGTTCACACATTTACATATTTTATTCACATCTTACCCACAACCCCCCCTTTTTATATGCTTCCTTAAAAGGTTTAACACATAACAATTGACAGATTTATGAAACAATTCTCTCCTTGACAACACTATCCAAATACAAGATGAGAGAGGGGAAAAATACACATACCTAAAACTTGATAATAAGGAGGTTTGACGCCCATGTTCAACCTTTTTTTGTGAAAATATTCCTTCGGTAAAGGTTTTGTGAAAATGTTAGCAACTTGTTCCTATGTAGGAACATACTCCAGATTCAACTAATTATTCTACACATGCTATTTGATGAAATGATATTTGATAGCAATATGTTTTTAATGAGAATGTTATACCATAAATCTGGTAAGGTTGATGGCACTTTGATTATCACAACCCAAAAGCAAGGGTAACTTTACTTCAATAAGTAAAACTTCCAACTGAGTCTTCATCCACATAAGATGGATAACAACTTGAGTGGAAGAAACATACTCAACCTCTACCATTCTAAGAGTTATTAAAATCTGTTTCTTTGTATGCCAACTAACACAACTTTTTCCTAGAAAGAAAACCCCACTAGATGTGGATCTTCTATCATCAACATTTCCTACCCAATCAACATCTGAATACCCAAAAAATTCAATACTTTCTGAGATATCATAACTTATTCTGAAATTTGATGTGCCTTTGATATATCTGATATTTCTTTTTCCAACAAAAAAAATGTGATTCTTTTGGAGCACTCTAAAATATTGCACATAAACTAAAAACATAAATAATATCGGGTCTTGAGGCAGTAAAATAAAACAAACTTCCTATCAGCCTTTGAAACTCTTTCTGATCAGCTTCATTGCCTTCACCATCTTTAATCAACTTGATTCCCACTAAAATTGGTGTGGAAACTGGTTTCAAATTTTCCATGCCAAACTTTTTAAGAAGTTCCTTTACATAATTCTCTTGAGAAAGAAAAATGTGTTTCTTTTTTTATGAGATTTGTAACCCAAGAAAGTATTTCATTTCTCCCAACATGGACATCTCAAACAATTTTTTCATCTCCTCAGAAAATCTTTCACAAGTTCTTTCATCATTCCCATCAAATATAATGTCATCAACATAAACAATTACGATGAGAAAAAATTATAGCTCTTTTTAATGTACAAATTTCTATCAAATCTTCCTTTCTTAAAACTCATATTCTTTAAGCAAGTATTCAATTTGGAATACCATGCTCTTGGAGCTTGTTTTAGCCCATATAATTATTTCTTCAAACCACACACATAACTTTCATCCTTCCCAACAACAAATCCATATGGTTTTTCAATGTAAACTTTCTCATCAAGATCACCATTCAAAAATGCTGATTTCACATCCATATAAAAAAATTGTAACTTCATTATGCTGAAATAGAAAGAAATATTATGATTATTTATAACCTTTACACTAGAGAAAAATTCTCATCAAAATCAATGCCTTCAATCTATGAGTAGCCTTTACACACTAATATTGATTTTTTTCTTACCACTTTACCATCTTCATTCAACTTGTTCTGGAAAACCCACTTTGTACCAATAACATTTTTGTTATCTATCTTAGGTACAAGCTCTCAAGTACCATTATTTTCTACCTGATCAAGCTCTTTATTCATATCCTGAACCCATTCTAGATACTCAAAATCTTTATTTACATCTTTCGACTCAACTTTTGACTACAGAGAATTATGTGCAATTCTTCTTCTTGTTTGAACCTTTTGATGTTGATCACTAATAATGTTTTGATCTTCCACCCACATCCTTATCCTATGATGATATTTTTGAGATTCATCCTCATAACTAGAAATAGTTGAGTCTGGTTTTTCTTATTGAGTAGGATTACCACTATCATCATACTTATCAGCATTTTCATAAATTCTTTCATTCTATTCATCTTTCTTATCTACATGAGTCTGTTTATCTTCCTCATCCTTTTCAAAAACTTTCACATCAACTGAGTTGACTAATCTTCCTGACTCTTTGTTGAAACACTTGCATCCTCTTCCTTCAGGAGCATAAGCAAGAATAATTCCTTCTTCACCTCTCTACTCAAACTTTCCAAGGTTTCCACCTTTGTTATTTATGATGCACGAACTACCAAAAAACCTTAAGTGTTTTAAACTTGGAGTTTTATCACAAAAAATTTCCTATGGAGTCATATCTAAACTTGTTCTATAGAAAATTGGTTCTGAATATACACAACATTTCTCATGGCTTGCCTCCAAAAGTAATGAGAGAGACCATGTTCAAGTAACATAGTTCTCTTAGTTTCAACCAAACTTTTATTCTTCCTTTTGGTGACACCATTTTGTTTAGAAGTGTATGGTGTACTGAAATCATGCCTAATTCCATGATTATAAAGATAACTTTTAATTTATTTATTATTATATTCACCACCATTGGTTGTTCTGACCTTCTTCATGAATACTCACATTCCTTCTCATCTTTCCACCTGAAACTCTTAAACATTTTTAGAGCATCCGACTTATGTTTCATATACATAACACAAGTAATGTGAGTAAAGTCATCAATGAAAATTAAGAAGTACTTATCTTCATGAGTTGATTGTTTGTTCATTAGCCCAAAAATATTGGAATGAATAAGTTTCAAGTGTCCTTTTGAACAAATGTCAACTTTATTATGTACATAATTTGTAATTTTTCCTTTATAACAGATTGTGCAACACAAATCTCTTGTTCTTGACATATTAAGAATACCTTAAACACTGTATCACTTTGACAACTTGATCATGTTTCCTTGAAACATGTGTCTCAGCCTTTTATGTCACAATTGATTTTCTTCCAACATACCTAAGTAACAAGAGTTTTTAATTTCAATAACCTAGAATAGGTTTACTTTTGTATGTTGGCCTCTTGTAACTATATTTCTATCTTCCTCTCTTTTCATAACAAACCCTTATTTTCTAAAAATAACTATGTTGCCTTCATCAAACAATTATGAAACACTTAGCAATTTGTGTTTTAGCCCATCAACAAACAAAGATTTATTATATTTAAACTTTTCTTCTCCAATGATGGTTGATCTAACACCTTTGATTTCGAGTGATTCATCATTTACAAATGTTACGGTTCCTTTTTTGAAGTATTTCACATTTTTAACAACTTTAAGTCTCTTGAAATATGAGAATAACACCCACTATCCAAGATCAAAGGTCTTTCTCCTTTTGTTTCTTTGAGATAAATCTCAAAAATAAGAGCATTTTAATTCCCTTTATCTTTCTTAACATCCAACTTCTGAGAATTGTTAACGAACTTTTGTTGTGATGGTAACAAAACAAGACATACTTTTGCATGATGTCTAGGTCATTCACATACCTCACGAATAGTTTACATAGGTTGAAATCAATTTTTAATTTTAACACCAACCTTCTTAGGTTTCTTTAAAACATCCTTCTTAGACTTCTTCCTTTGAGGATATTGACCCCCCCTTGAACTTTGTCTTTTTTAATTCATGGAATAATAAAAATGTTTTTGGTTAAACCAATACATGTTTGTCGTATGTTAAAATCAACCACAATACCAACAGTATCCATAGAAAGAATATTTACATCTGAAACTTCCATACTGACCAGAGTTGTGACCATGCTTCTCAGCAACCTTTTTATCTTTCTTATTAGATTTTTGTTGACCACCAACCTTTCTATTATCATTTGAAATATTCTTTTTCAGCTTTGTTTTATTTTCAGCATTATTATAACCAAAAGTAATAGAAACTTTTTTGGATTCACAATTTTTAGAAACTTTTGATTTCTCCACTTTGTAGGTCTTGGACACATATATAACTTTCTTATCTTTATTCATCTCATAACCATTCCCAACTTTCTTCTTCTTAAAAACAATTATATATTTCTTCTAAACCTTTGAAGGTAACTTTTTTTTATCCTTCTTAGGACATTCACCAACTTTAGAGATAGAATTATCAAAACCTGTAACCCTATGTTCATCTTTAGAAAGTTTTTGTTAGACAAGTTCCAACTCTTTTTCTTTTTTCCTTCAGATTTACTTCCAGTTATTCATTACAATTATTTTCTTTCTCAAGATATTTCTTCAAATCATAAATCTCTACCAATAACTTGAATTTCTCATCAAGAAATCATTCTTGGTTGTTTTTTGAAGGATCTTCACTTTTCATCTTCCTGATTTATTTATAAATCCTCCCAATCTTTCTTAGACATGCTTTCAATTCTTCTTTTAGATGAAATTATAATTGAGTTTATTCTTATTTAGAACTACTGCTTCTGAATTATTTAATGTTAACTGTTGAAATAAAAGTATTATCAACCATTTAAATAGACTTTTCGCTTCACTGTCTTCTTCTTCATTATAGTTTGATAAGAAACTTCCTCTTTTAGATTTGAAGAATTTTTTATCTTTTCATCTTGAAAAAAAATTTATCCTTATCACCATGTTTCTTCCATTACCTTCTTTTCATTATTTTATTTTCATCACTATTTTATTCTTTATTTCTTTATAGAAAATTAGCCGCAAAGTGCCCAATGACTCCATATTCGAAACACTTATAGAGAAGTTTTACCTTATATTTTCCTATACCTATTTTCACATTTTTAGAAAATAATGATAAAAATTCATCAAGATTTTTACATACCTCATTTTCGGATTTAGATTCAACAATGTATTCTTAATCCAAAATATTTTTAGAATTTCTTTTCTTGGTATCCTTGAAAGACATTTCACAATAAAATCTTGTTTTTCCATTCATAACTTTATATTTTCTCATTTCATAAGTAATAAGAGTACTATAAAGATCATACAGAGATAGAGTTTTAGTATCTCTATCTTCTAATGAGGATGCTTTAGAATCAAACTTGTCAGAAAGTGTTCTTAAAATATTTTCAATGACTGTAGAATCCTTTAACTTTTCACCAAGACACTTGATGGTGCTGACAATGTCATTCACCCTGGTAAAGAAGTCCCCAACAGATTCATACTCACCCATTTTCATATCTTCATACTTCAACCTCCAGATTTTTAATTTTTCCTTCATAAATATTTTTCAACTTATCCCAGATAACTTTGGTAGTGGAAACACCCTTCAATCTTATAAACTCACTTTCAAAAAAGTGATGAGAGTAAAGAATTCTTAGCTCTTCCATCATTCTCAAGATTCTTATTAGAAACAAATGTAAGAGGAACTTTATCATCAATAAGAGGAAATCCATATATTGTAGATTCAAGAACATCATATCCAATAGATATTAGATAAGAAAACATTCTATATTTAAAAATATGATAGTTCTTACCATCAAAGATCGAAATACCCTTACTGTTCACCCAATTGAGATTTTCTATCACAACTTCAAAAAAGAGTAAACAAAGGGAACCTTCACCTCTGATACCAATTGTAAGTTTCCAGTCAAGATCAAGTATCACTGGGGGGGGGGGGTGAATTAGTGATATATTTTTCTTTTATTCTTCCCCATTTTTGAAATAACCTTCTCCTCCTGTTAAAGAGATATCACCTTGTTGGAAACAAAACAAACACACATCCATAGGAACATAAGAATTTAAAAGGTTTAATACTCAATAAGAGTAGATACGTCCTTGGTATGGTTTGGAAACAATATAATACCACACAATCCATTATAAAATTATCCTTTTGAGTGGAATACAATGAGCGGGATATGACCTTACACTCGTGTAATACCACGTTCAATACAAAAATGCATGTGATTCAAGTAGAAAAAAATGATGTAATACATTTTTTGTAACAAACATGTTACAGTGATTCTTAATCAAATTTCACAAATAAGATCTTTAAAAAATCTTCACTTTATTACATAGAAGTAGACAAGAACTTCCTATGGACTTTGTAATGACACTCAGTCAAATTTCCCAGTCTGATTTTCTAGTCTAATTTCTCAATATAGAAATATAATTATGCTATAATACGGTTGAGACAATACTGAACTACTTTTTTCTAAATTTGGAAATCCTAGTATGATTCCTAGTTTAATGATTCATCTCAATATGATGATCAGCTGAATACGATCTTCTCTCTTTTCCTTTTTTTTTCTGTTTGAAAAACTTTCTCAGGTGAGCACGATCTAGAAAATTCTTCTCTCTAGAATTCTTCAGCACTTTTCCTTCTTTCTTCTTCACCCATGAACAATAAAAGTTTCAGAAAAGTAAAAAAGTACCTCCTCTATTTATAGGTGATCCAAATAAGTTTTGGGTGGTATTCTGAAAACTTTTCCCACTCAACCAAATTTCCCTAAACTTCAATTTACCTTAAATTTTGGGAACATATTTTATTCCTTCAGCAATTATCATCTCTTCTCGGATCTTCTCGAATCTTCTCACAAATTCAACTTGCTTCAGTCTTTCTTAAAAAACTTTAGTCTAATTCCAATTTTCCATTTTGATTTTCTCATTATGATGAATAGAACAGATTCTTCATTACGTTTCTCTACACCAATAAAAAAAAAACATTTGTATTCTCATTATGATTCTTGCAACCAATAGATCAGTTTGATTTATTCATTATGATGGAGATAATAGATTCTTCATTATGTTTATCTACACCATATGAAAACCATTATTCAAACTTCTTCAAATTCTTCTATGATCCCCTTGAAAACACTTTGACAAGATTCAAGAAATTATCCTTTTCTTATTTTCCTAGACCAATGATATTGAGTTTGATGAAGTCATTAGTGTTATCTTCAGTCTGATGAATCTTGACCCATTTGTTTAAACATATCAGATTTCTTCTTTCTCTTGAAATACTTGAGAAACAACCAACAATTTTATCTTGATGGAAAATGGTCGACTACATTTTTGATGTTATTTGATCTAATTTTTCATCAGTCCCAACAACTTTACTTCCTCTCTTTTCAATTGTTCCCAAAAATTCCCAATTTGTTTTATTTTTATTGGTCCCGACAATTATCAATTAAAAAAAATTTACCACCAATTTTCATCTAATGATCGGTGTCAATATGACTCTGATAATCAGTGGCACTCCACGTCTGATGGACCGGTTCCCATGGATTTGACTTTAGAAACTTCTTTCCTTCTCTGATCACGATTCATGCCACTTCTTTCTCCGAATATTTTTTTTCATGGTTTATTAGTTTGACTAAAAACCAACATCTTCATAACTTCACATTCTGATAAACCTTCTTAGCCAACAAACATTTTTTCATCTGATGATCTCACACCGATGAATTGAGACCGTAAATCTTCAACTTCAACAACTTCCTTCTTCTGTAAACTTCTTCTTGTATCATGAATTCATCCTGAATTTTAATATGAATAAGATCGTCTTTAGCATCATCTGAATTATAATGGAATGTATTGTAATTTCCCATCCTTTCCACCATATATATTTCTTTCCAACTAAACTTCAATATGATTGGTAGCAATTTTCTCCTTCGTTCCTTTATAAAGCTTTCATCACAAGTTTTATAGAATACTTATGATTTATGAGAACTCCAAAATTAACAAAGCAACGTCATATTTATATAAGATCCATGTATAATATGATTCTCTTCCTCATTATGATTAGAAACTCATTCCGGACCCAAGGTGAGTCCGATGAACCTTTTATTCTAGAAAACATCTTTCCAATCCGATGGAATTTCTTAAGTTTTGTGAGTCTGAAATCCTGAATACGACGGTCAGTCCGATTTTCAACTTTTACAAAGTGAATTGATTTCTTTCCTCTTTGTTAACAAAAGATAATTCTTTCTTTACAAACTTCCTCCAGCTTCCAAAAAACTTCTCCATCCAACTTGGTCCAAACAATATCATCCTTCAGGGACACATTATTTTATATTCATTGTTAAAATTCATTGTTCTCTTTAAATGTTTATTATCATCAAAGAGCTTCTTGTGATTATATTATAATTATTATTTATTATAAACAAATAAAACTCAATGATCATTTTAAAAACATCACATTCAACTCAAACTTGATTTAAAATAAAATCATGTATATTTTCATTCACTTCATGGAATAAAATAAATATTTTTCAATAAATATTCTCATTTAATTTAGGGAATAAAATAAAATTATTTTTTTAGGTTTTATAGTGTCTTCAAGAAAATAACATGTATATATAATTCAACATTTTCATCCTACTTTAGCGATGTGTATTAATAAAATAAATATCACCTTCTCCATGATTATTTAAACATCATAATCAAGTTTGACACATTTAGGGTGTAAAAATAGATAAGAGATGTTAAATTTTATTATGTTGCCATCATTTTCATGACATGATTAGTAAAATTTACTTCATCAATTCAACATATGACAAATACATGATGTTTATCATTCATCCACTTTGGGTGGCATTGTTTCATTATTTTATTTTATGAATGATGCTTGTTCAACATCGACTACATTATACATTAACCAATCACATTCACTTCAGGGAATGAACTTGAGTTTTAGAAATCACGAATTATTACAACTCTTTAGGAGATTATATTTTTATTGCTACAAAAGATCAAGAAAATCATATATTATTTTCAAATTTATCAAGTGGGGTAAAATAGATGTAACAATATATTACATAGAAAATAATACCCACCTTTTGATGTAGCTCTTTGAATGAGTGGAGTCGATACACATGAGAAAGAGTATATCAAAATAATAATGTTTAGAGAAAAACGTAACATACCTTTTTCATGTAAGAATTATCTTACATTGATGATAGCATCATCACAATGAAAAATGAAAATAATATGATCATGTTGATAACATGTTGTGAAATCGATCAAATGCTGATTGAAACCATGAAGAATTTCAAAACCAAAAATGTAAGATCGATCATGGGAGAAGCACATCATTGATGGAATGTAATGTTAAATATTTGTATAGAGATGATGAACAACAATACTAATGCAAATAAATATAAAAGGGAAGTAAATAGAATGTATAGGGGCCAAAAGTCATCAAAATTTCATTAACATATCACCATATATATAGAGTACATGAGATTCAATCCAACAATTGAGATTAATCCCTAAAATATCTAATCCAATGATTGGAATTACAAAGGATAGAGAACCCAAAGGTTTGGGAATATGAAGATTTTTGTTGGGAAATAAGGATCCATCATCATTATTATCATTATGAAATCCACACATTAATATTTCATAACATATTTTTCATTATCTATAATTTTGGATTTTTTGTGAAATTAAAAATTGATCAGGATTTACTTTAAAAAAATAAGAAAAAAAATTAAACAAAATTAATGAAATTTTGTGAAAGATAAATCGTGTTGAATTTTATTGTATTTTTTCACATACTCTAGGGAAAAATGGGCATCTCATCTCTTTATATATGTGGTTAGGCAAGGATGGTGGACATAAATCTCACTGTTCACTCACATTTCATGCAAAACCTGATGGGAATGGTGGGGGGGGGGGAGGTGACCACTTTTAGGTTTCTTAGGATCAAAAAATAATTTTTTATCACAATAGAAACAATAAGAAACCTTAAAATCTCAATATGTACCATGTTTTAAATAGAAACCATGCTATACATAAAATGAAGAACATACTATTTTTGTACCTTGAACCATATATTCCTTTTCCTACCTTTGATCAATATGTTTGATGAGGAGAATTGAGAGGCGGTCATCAGACTACCTCCTTCGTGGTGTATCCATGATTTAGACCTGAACTGCCTAATGTTTGGGAATAATCTCTTCTTCAATTATGATACAATTGTATCTCAAAAGAAAAAGGATAAATAAGAAAGAGTAATTCGAGAGGGAGAGAGGTTTGGTCAAAGTTTCATATGAACTAGCAGAACCCATCATATGGGTACTACCTCTATATAAATCTCTCAAGTATACTCCTTAGGTGAACATAAATTAACTCATACATTACAAGTTAATGCACGTGGTTACATCAGTTGTACCCCTTGAACATGCAAACCCCCTAGATGTTTCATCATATGAAACATCGAATATAATGATATTCATTGTGGTAGAGATCTGAATATTATCTCATAATGATCAGTTACAATGTTAGTCACAGGACATGAGATGAATCATATAATATAATTTAATACTTCTTGACCATGAAAAAATCATGACCATTTCATAATATGAAACATTGAATATAATGAAAGTTGTTGCGGTAAAGATTTGATTGTTATCTCATAACGTTCAATTTTCATGTTAGTTATAGGATATGAGATGAATCATACAATACAAATCAATACACCAAGACAAGAAAAGTAGTGAAATATGTTATCCATATATCATATTAAATAATATATCAAAAAATTCATAAAATACTAGGTTTTTTTCATCATGTAAATCATACCATAAAATGATCTATATCATACCATATGATATAACCAAAATGCATCCCATGAATATATGGCTTTAGGAAATATCTTTACCAATCTCCCATTTTCACTAAACCTCATAGACTTCGTATATATTTACCTTGTATTATATCATATGTGATAAATTTTGAAACCATATCCAAAAATTCTTTTGAATATATTCCAAAACACTTTTGTAAAACCAAAATCAAATTCACTATGTATCACATCATATGAAATACCTTGTGAATATAAATCCAAAACTACTTGTGGATAAACTCTAAAACATTTTTAGAGAATCTCTCTCAATTAATACCGAATCCCCATTCAGTTAGCCATAAAGTGTGACCCCGCAAGCCTTTACAACATTGAAAAAATATAAATTCTTGAATATATAAATGTAAGGAAAGAGATACCTCTAATAAAAAAACAATGCCACTTAAGTTATAAAGGGATCCAATGTAATCTCTATCAAACACATACACCTCTATACCTCTGTATTCCGACTATATCATATGAAATCATGCATTTTCATATGATCCCTTTGTCTAAGACATTGAGTAACCACAAGGCATAGAGTTTCAATCTCATATAGCTACTAATACATCCACAATTCTCCATGTATTGACTAACTGGGTTGATGAATACATCACATATGATTATAATTTATAGATGAGAACATCACATTCCCCTCATTCAATATATAATCACATCATATATACTATCTAGTTATAGTCACACACTTCTCAGTCTATCTGAATTGAGAGCCCAGATGTCATGATTTTCATACGAGAGGAAAAATATCATCCTGATTATGTTCTAACTCACGACATGATCAATAACATAACCAACCATCCCCTCATTAGATAATCCTCAAGGATTTCATAAGAAATGTATCAAATTATAAAGGTTCTTATGCTAGGTATCTCACCAACCTCAAGTATTGGAGACTCAAAATATGAACCATGCACCCCTAGCATACCAAAGATATAGTGTATGACATTGCATGTAGTATAATTCATGGGCAATCTAGTGCAAAAAAACCTTTTTTTGTGCCTCATGAGTATATTTTGTATCTCAATACATGAATATTACTCATAATAACCTTAAAATTTCATCACAATTTATAATACTTCACAACGAACATCATCTAGGCATAACTCAAAGTTATACTCTGAGTGGTCAATTAACATTTCACTTTGTGATATATATATATATGAAACCAATATGAAATAATGATAAAGTTGAGATTACCTTTTATATAACATGAAACATTTTATATTCTTAAAATACTTTAAGAAAATATAACAAAAACACACATAAGTTATTGTCCAACATATCATATATGATATAATTATAGATAATCCTTATGTCACTACACCAAATTCATAGTTTAAAGGTGGTTTATTAAACTGCCTCTAAAAAACATTTCATGAATTTAGTGGTGATTTTTAAAAAACCACTGCTAAATATTATGAATTTATTAAAAAAATGAATCTTTTTCCCCCGATCCCCCTGATTATCCCCCAAGACCCCCCATTCTCCCCCAAGAACCCCTACCCTGAGCCCTACCCACCGTGAAATCTTCCCCCTCATCGGTGCTATGGCGGTTTCCCCCCCCACCGATGCTCTTATTTCCCCTAAGCCCCCCGGGCGCTCAAGCCCCACTGGCCCTCACCCTCGTTGGCTCTTGAGCCCCGCACCCTCACCAGTGCTTGATCCCCCCAAACTCTCATGATCACCAGTGCTAAAATCACTATTAGCCCTCGCCCTCACCTAGGTATACCGTTTCCCTTGACCCCCCTTTCCCTCAGCCTCACCCTCACCACCTATAAGTCTTCTCCTGTGCAGTGTATTTTTTTCTATTTTTCCACTATACATTTTAAATATTACTGCAAGATGAAGTGATGGTTGTATTGTGTTGATATAGACCATGAGGTCTTGGTGATTTCCACATGTTTTTCTTAATTTTTTGTTTCCATTATCATTTTCACGTTCTTGCTTCATTTTAATGTTTACTCCTCTAGAATGGAAATTCTTGAAGGTTTTATAAATCTATATCTTCTTTATTGATAACCATTTCCTTCATTGATATCTATATACTTTAACACATGGTGTTAGATTTTTTAGGACTCAATGATTTAAATGGGTGTGTAATAGAGACACATAGAAATTCCAGTTGCATACTTTGTTAAAAAAATTAAGGGTAGAATGATAATTTTGGTTTATTTAGATAATAAATGTTTCTTAATAATTTTTTATAAATAAATAATTATTTTATTTATAAAATGGTTAATATTTAATTTAATTAAACTAATAATTTTGGTTTAAAGTGGTCATATATAAAACATGGGATATTTTTGGTATTGATTTTATATAAGCATGTGAGTAATCTTATAATGTCATGAATATAATTCAACATGAAGATTATTGTTGTCTCTAATTAATTCATTTCATATAAGGGAGTCAATCAATTATATGTTGTCTTTTCATGATGTGTTCAGTAAATAACATTATATGATATAAAAATTAAAATATGTTTTCAATCGGGAACCAATTATTAATAAAATATAAAGGTTTCTTAAATTATTAATTTCTGAAATTGATTATATTGTATTGACTAGAATTAATATAGTATAATTTTATTAAATAACATGGTTGATGATTCTAATTAAATTTGGAAATTCATGTTGAATAATATTATTATCGAATTTATTAGTTATGTTGTAAATGTTTTATTTTTTCTACTTATATATTTAATATTTTTAAATAATATTACATAGATAAATCGCCTTTGGTTTATGATGATGTGCTAAAACAACATGATGATGTGCTAAAACAACATTGTGATGTGACACATTCTATAAAATTTGACTAGAACATTCTCAAGAATTACATGGTATCCTACACAGTGTAGTGCTAAATTGCTTTAGGTTCATTCAAAATTAGCACGATGATGTGCCAAAATTCTAACTCTCTTCACCTTTATCACTTTTTATATGGGGTAGTTCCCAATTAGAAAAGGAATTTTTTTCATCTATTTTTAAGAGATATAATCTATATTAGATGGTAATTAATTAAGATTAATGAGGTTTATTTATGGTGATATGTTATAATAATTATTGGAATAATGTTCGAATATTATGGGATGTTATAAAACACAATGATGTTGTGAAATGAATGCGGTAACATGAATGGTAAGATGATAGTGATGATGTAATGATAATAATGGGATGATGTTGAAGGATTTTAGGTGGAAGTGAATATTCATGGGTGTTCTAAATGGGAACATTTAATTCTAATGGAGGATGGTTTGAGTATAATTTTTGGTAATTGATAATGGTCCTTATGGTGAATTATTAACGGTTCTTTTGGTTTAATACCAATAATTTTTCCCAGTAGTTAATTTTTTTTTATGTTTTAAGTTTAAATTTTATTTTTCCGTTAATTTATCTTAGCTTCAGACAAGTTATGATTTGTTTCCTTCCTGAAATTATCTACCTGAGTCAGAGGATATGTGTTTGGATAATAGGTAAGTTCAATGGTTATATTTTTTCCCCTTGATGTTTCTTGATGTTGATTAATATTTCTTGATGTATTGATATTTTTATTGATTTTTTATTTTTCTTATGTTGTTCATACTGATAATATTGATGGGATTTTAGCTAAGTAATATATTTATGGTTTATGTGAATAGAATGATTTGTAATAAATGTTTTTTTAAAGTAAGGGTTAGTGAGTGATGTGATATTGTTGTTTCTTGATGGATAATAGATCAATTGGTTTTGATATATCTAGTGTTGATATTTTATAATTTATTTGTCCATACATATTATCCAGTGATGTTTAATAGTTATTTTTTTATTCTTTGATTTATTTGTTTCACCATTTAAATTGTAGGTACATTGTGATATATATGGATAAAGGTTGGATCACATTACCAAGGAACACACCTCAGTATACTAAGGGTCCAGAGAAGTTTTTAAAATTTTCAATTTCCAATAGATCCGTTGACAGGACAATAATATTTACATTACCTAAATGAAAATTCAAAATATGGTTGGATAGATATGAAGTTTATGAACACTTGATATTGAAACAATTCCATTATCAATATTTTAGTTGGTTTTGGCATTGAAAATCGAACGTTACAGAAAGTTTGAGCACTGATTCCAATCAACAGAATGAGCTCCCAACTTCGTCGAAAATGGAAAATGAAATGAAAAAACTTATAAAAAATGCTTTAGTCATTGCAAGACAACAAAATAAACATCAAAACATATTAGAAAAACCAATTGAGGGTTCTAAAAATAGTAACTTGACAAGTGATGTTTTTGGGACTATAGGACAACCAGATCAAGATTATAACATATCATTGGATCCTCCTCTTGATTCTGTGGAGACTAATGCAAGAGAGAAATTCACTGAGTAGAAAAATGTGTTTCATGATTTAGTTGAAAATGTAAATCATGAGTTTTATAGTGGATGTTTTCAATATTTTAAACTTTATTTTCTTTTGAATTTGTACCATATCAAATGCCTATGCGGAATTATTAATAAGGCGATTTCCATGATATTGTAATTGTTGTGTGATGAATTTCCCAAAGATAAGACCCCTAAGTCTTTTTATGATATTAAAAAAGTTGTTAACAAGATTGGTTTGAATTATATAAAAATACATGCTTGTCCCAATTATTATATGATTTATTGGGGAGGGGATTCAAGAAGACAGGATTGAAAATATTGTCCTTTTTGTAGATAGAATTCAATGGGTGATGTTAAAAGTATAAATAAACATACTACTATGAAGAAGAATAAAAAGAAAAATCTTATAAATATTATGTGTTACTTCCCTTTACATCCTTTATTGTAAATATTATTCATGTCATTGAAAATCGTTGAGCACATGAAGTGGCATTCTATAGATAATAACAATGATGGGTTAATGAGACATCAAAGAGATTCAAAATCATGGAATAAATTAGATTCATTACATCCATATTTATAATATGATCCTAGGAATGTGAGATTGAGATTTTATGCTGATGTATTCAATCAATTTGGGACTTTGAGAACCAGTTATATCATTTGGATGGTTGTTTTGATTCCTTAAAATATACCTCTATGGATGAGTATGCAACAAACATATTTTATCATTTTGATTATTATTCCGAGAAAAAAATTCCTAAAAATGATATTGATGTATACTTACAACCTCTAATTGAAGAATTATAGGAGTTATAAAGAAATGGTGTTCAGACATATGATGCATCTTCTAGAACAATGTTCAAAATGCACATTTCTCTAATGCGGATCATTAGTGACTTCCTTGGACTTGAGAAATTATCTAGTTGTAACAATTACACAGGTTTGGATGGTCCTATTTGTAACTTTTATTTTGAGCCTAAATTACTTCCTTATAATAAAAAATGGTTCTTCTAATTTCATAAAATATTTCTCGATTCATCTCATAGATTTCAATTGAAAAAGTCAGAATTCAATGGTTTTATTGATTGCAGACCACCTCTAAAGTTGTTGATAGGTTCTAAAATATTGACACAACTTGGTAATGTTGAAACAAAATTTGGGAAGGCGTGTCATTTGAATGACAGTGGGAAATTAGTTTGAACACTACTAGAAACCGTACCTATACAAATGGTTTTGAAAAAACCATTGGTACAAGTACCATAAAATGACCCTATACCAACGGTTTGGGAAAACCATTAGTATAAGTACCCTATACCAATGGTTTTTCCCAAAACATTAGTATAAATTCAATAAAATTACCCTATACCAATGGTTTTACTAAAACCGTTGGTATAACCTCTATTTAATGACCTTATACCAAAATTTTTTCCAAAAACATTGGTAAAGGTCCCAAAATTCAAAATACATATAGCAACGGTTTTCCAAACCGTTGGTATAGGTATATTGATTTTTAACAAATTATTTTATCAAATAACATTTAATACATAAAGAATTAATTTACTTATAAATATACATATACATATTTATCATATTATGCTTAAAAAAAACATTATAGTTTAGTGGTTAGGTCATTGAGATATAAATCGGAGGTCTGGGGATCAAAACTGACTAGATTTTTTTTGAATTACCTATACCAATGGTTTTCAAAACCGTAAGTATAGGTCTATAATGATGATATAAAAACCAATGGCCACCCAAACCGTTGGTATAAGATTCTTTTCCAATAGTGTAAGTGCATCGTCAAGTAAAATAAGAACACAACAATGGAAGAAAAAAACATATTATTCAAACTTTTGTATTGGGAATTTAATTTGTTGCGACATAATCTTGATGTTGCGCATATTGAGAATAATTTTTTGTGAAAATTTGATCTTCACATTTCTTAATGAGAATGGAAAATTTAAGGACCAACTCAATTCTTGGAAGGACTCGTAAACAATGAACATAAAGCACGATCTCTATCTATATGAGAATGTAAAGTTTGCTCTAACAATTTTTACAATGAAAAGTAGGGATAAAGATACATTCCTTAAAATTTTAAAACATGTGAAGGTATCTAATGGGTATTCAAGTAACATCTCAAGGTGTTTCGAGTTAAAGCATCATAGGTTACATGGATTGAAAATTCTTGATTCACATATTTAGTTACAGAAATTACTACCATTAGCATTGTGTACATTATTACCTGAAAAATTTATTACTATTGTACTCCAATTTTTCACATTATTCAAACAATTATGTAAGAAAACTCTACAACCATCTGAACTTGACAACCTTCAGTAGAGATCTTTATTGACACTTTGTGCAATGGATATGATCTTTCTTCAATTGTTTTTTATTATCATGATGAATTTGGTCGAGAAAACTAAATTAGGAGGCCCTATACATTATTGATGGATGTATCCAATTGAGTGGTATTTTATTTATATGTTTTTAATCTTAAGTAAAAAATTATTATCACTTCATTAAATACATAATGTATGGGCATCGTACATTATCGATGGATGTATCCAATTGAGAGGTATTTTATTTATATATTTTTCATCTTAAGTAAACAATTATTAGAACTTCATTAAATACATAGTTATGTTTTATTTATTTTATTTCACAGTTATCTTGGTCATTTGAAATCATACATAAAAAATAAACATCAATTTGAAGGCTATTTGGAAGAGGAAGATTCAATCGAGTTAGAAATGTTAATGACACATCGAATCAATATCGACTACATGGGAAATCAAAAATATTTTCTGTTATTGGCCGATCAGTTGAGAGGAGCTCAAATTTTACACTGATAGAAATAGAATTATTATAGGCACAAAGATATGTGCTGCTGAATAATGAAATTTCATATCCATTTATTAAAGATATCATGATACAAACAAAGATACGAATGAATGAAAAAACATGAAATGATAAATATATAACAAAATCTATTAATAAATATCTTGTAGAATGGTTTGCACATCGTGTAAGTTCATAAATATTGCAATAAATATAGATATTAGGTTGACACAAATATTTTGTAAATATAATATTGTATATTACTTTTTTAGATCATGAATATTGATACCCAGGCTATGTTTTTAGAATAATTGATGTTTCTGGGTCGAGGTTTGATAAAATAGGCTAGAAAGTTCAATTCTTACAATGTAAATGGGTTTAAATTTCACATAGTCAACCAGGAAGAGGGTTTGAAAACATAGAATAGTGGTATATTTATGTTTTCCAAATTGAGATACTATGTAAAGTTGACCAATATTATTGAATTAAACAACCATGGTAATTTTTTAGTTGTTTATTCAAATGCAAGTGGGTCGATATTACCAAGGGTATTAAAAGAGATTCCCTACAATTCACTTATGTGAACTTCTCTCTCTTGATGGATGTCAGTGATCGTGAATTACATTATTTGTATATATTAACATCGTAATAAAAAATGATATATTATGTGGAAGCTATTATAGATAAAGGGTGAAGTGTAGTTGTTCACATAAAACAAAGATACTTGTATGATATGGGTGATGAAGTGGAAGATTTGACCTCTAACATTGAATCCCATAAATATCAAAAAACGAAATTATTTTTCAATAATGATATTGAAAATATTATTTTTTCAAGGGAGGATGAAGTAGATGAAGTTATGCTAGAGTAGGACAATGACATGATTGATGGGAAAAATGATTGTATGTGTATCCATCCATTAATTTATCAACCACTTATGTTATATGTGCAACCATTCATTATCATATCTATGTATATTTTTTTGTCAGCACTGTTCATCTGTTATCATTTTTTTGAAATAATATTTCAAAATATATGTTTTGAAGTTAATTTTATTTTATTAAATGATATAAATGCTAAAGAGGAAGTGTTTCACTGATCCCAGTCAACTCTCAATATCCAAGACAATGCCTCCCCATTCAGCAGGTTCAACAGTGAGGGAGAAGTTCATCACTCCTATTTCTTCATGAGGATATTGGAGGGTAAAGACTATAGGTACAAATTTTAATATGAATAATTTTATTGCACATTTTTTATACTAATAACTATTTTTTCATAAAACGTGAAAATAATGTTACTACAAAGAGAAATATGAGCAGTTCAAATGTATGGAATCTGAACATATTGAAGATATTTGTCTCATTTTACTATTATTTGGTCCCTACATATGATGTTGTAGGATTATTTGGCCACATTCTAGGCCAGCTGGCAGTGGATCCAGTTACCCTTTCGATTACCAATGTTGATTGGAGGCATGTGCCTCAATCTTGGAAAAATAAAGTCTTTGATTCATATATAAAGGCAATTTTAATACATTATGGTGTAATTTAATGTCATTATTTTATTAAATTCTAATATTTTAAAATTAATCTCTTTGTAAATATATTATTACACTTTATCGTAGCTGAGAGATAGATTTTATTGCAATGAAAAGTACAATTTAGGAATAAGGGGCTCGTATAAAGATGCAAGATGAAAAGGGAATCACTCTGCATAATGCATTGATTTAATTATATCATAAGATGACTGGATCTATTCCTTGTGATATTTCATTGATGGATGGTTGTGAGCAGGTAAATCACACAACTTCAAAATCATTTAGTACACAAACATTTATTGGTTTTAAGTTTAAATTTAAATATACAACACCATTTAATTTTCAACATAATTGTCATGCAGGTGCCAGTAGCAGGAAGTAGATATGGATATGGAGAGGGTGTCAAGCATAGTTCATTAGGATGGTACATGGATTAGTGAACATGGAACACCAATCAATGTGAATTTTGACTATTTCATATACATTTTCATCTTTGGGAGTGATTTCTTAGAGCCTTTTGCAGCAAATTGTCCAAAATTCTTTAGATACTTAATGTTATCAATGTGGTATATCATAAAGTAATAAATTTTTTGTATATAATTCAGATTCGATATGGGGGAGAATATATTTAGAAAATCTAGTGATTATTTATATATTTATGTGTTATAGTTGGATTTTTGTTTTTGTTTTTCTGTTCTGGAGCTACAAATTCTACAACTGTATTTTTTTAAATCGATACATAGTGGAAGTTTAAACCACCTCCATATACTTCAAATTATTTTTTAGTGGTGGTTTAAATCACCACTATTTAGGGTCGATCTTTTTTTTATCAGATTTTTTTTGGTTTTAGCAGTGGTTTCCCTCCAAAAAAATTTCTATGAGATAGCGGCGGTTCAAACGAACGCTATCCTTTCGACATTTTTTGGGAGGGGAAACCACCGCTAAAACCAAAAAAACTGATGCTAAACAAATTTTCTACAATGGTTCCCAGAAACCACCACTAAATAGATGGAACCTAAGTCAGTTAGATGTCAACTCTAACTTTAGTGGCATTTTTTTGGAAATCATCGTAGAACCATATGGTGGTGGTTTAAACCGCTGCCATATGTCAATTTTGTTGTAGTGTGTTCACTGCACTTCTATGGGGTTTTTTAAACTCATTAAATTTCAATGTAATTCATGTCACATATCTATGTGACCATTTGATAAATCTCTCCCACTAAACTCTTTTGTAAGTAACATCTACGAAGTAAGCTAGTTTGAATAATGGAGATACTTTGGAATACTATTCTTATTGTCCTAGTTAAGATGACAATAGTGGTATAGAGGGGGGGGGGGTTGATAGAACTTTTAAAAATTAATTTTTTTTATTAAATCATATCATATTTTTACATCCATGGGAAAATGAATATATCATGAAAAAAAGAAACAATGCAAGTGTAGTGTAGTAGTGTTCAGAGTAAAATGCACTAAAAAGATAAATGATATGAATATAAGAATTTTACAGTAGTTTGGATCAGCTTGATCCTATATCTACTCTTCACATACCTCTATCTCTGCAAGAGGAATGGTACTCACTAAGAACAATACCTCACTTTTTAAAGGTGTGATAACCTTTTATAGACACAACATTTTTCTCACCTGGAGGCATAACCCAATCCATTTAAACTACGACTATATGGAATAAATCATAACCAAAAAACTAAATTTTATTTGGGAGTTACAACCCAATGGTGTACCTTTTGGTTAAGAGGTATAATCAAGACCATACTTACTTTTTATTGAGAAAATAATAAACTATACAATTTAGAACAAATAGATAAAAACATACAACATTTAAAGACCCGAAGGAAATGAATATTAGAGTGTCGATGAAACTTGAGGTAGCTTCAATCACTTTAAAAAAATAATGAACATTGAGGTTACTTCATGATCATAATAATGACATAGTAGTCACAAAATAGATTCAAAACTTCACAATTCTTTTATGGATTTCAAGTGTCCCTCTCAATGATTCATGTCACTGTTGTAATTTTATTAAGTTTCCTCTATCAAACACCAACGTCTAACACCTCTTCATTAACTTTAGGATCTTCAATATCACATGGGATTTTCTTGTGGACCAATCACAACCTACCATGATTAAGAATAATATAGAAAAAGAAACATTATTTACCTATATTTTGAAATATTCTACACTCAATTCTTTACTAAATAATTCAACAACACCTTGCATGTCATCATTAACTTGTATATGTATTTTAGAAATTAATAAAATAATTTAAAAACTCATATAAACCTATAGTAATTAAAAATGTTAAAACTAAATAAAAATAGAGCATCAAAATGTACTTAAAATGAAAAAGTAAATTTTATGTAAACATCAATTCTGTGTAGCCATGAGACAAAAAACAAGTGACTTTGAAAAACCAAACTCTAGATATGACTTTAAAATCCATTTCGTATGACTTTATATAAATCATAATACTTTAAAACTCATTTCATAAGACTTAAATTTTTTTATATGACTTGGAAATAGATTTTTTAAGACTTCAAAATTTTCGTATGACTTTAAAACATAAAAGAAAAAGTAAAATTTAAAAAAATTGTAGGAAAAAACATAGTGATTGTAGAATCCTTTATAAAACAATATAAACATAAATAACTTAAAGAATAAGAAAAATTTTATTTAACAGGACTATGAGAAATTATATTTATCCAATTTAAACCTGTGAGGTTTTTGTAAACAATGTGACATGTGCGATATTTGTAAAATAAAAAACAAAAAAACCACAATACTAAAAAACACAATCTCACAAAACACTAAAAAATTCATTTCAATCAAACTTAAAACTAACAATATCTCCATTTTTAGAAATTATAAAACCAAACTAAATTTTACAAAAAATTCAAAAAAACACCCCCTTTTTGAAATTTTCCAAAACGTTAAAAGAAATTATCCCCTTTTTTAAAAAATTATTGAGAATGTTGAAATAAGAAAAACAATTAAAAACCATAGTCTTTCTTAAATAATGATATGAAAGATAATAATCATTAAATACCCCCCTTAATTTATGCATACATAAATTTAAAGTTGAGAAAAAAACATACCAAATAAGCAGAGACTATGGTTTTCCCTTGTAAGACTTTGTGATATTCCTAGGAATATTTTCAGATTTAGGTGCTAAGACGGCGTGAAATTATAAGACCCAATGATCCCAAAATTAATTTTTATAAAAATAATATATATATTTTTATATTACATGTGTGCAGTTTTCCCAAAAAATTGGAATATCTTATGAACAAAGTCTCTAATTAGGAATCTGAGACAATGGTTGAATCTGTAACGTGGGGTTTACCCTAGGCGCGACCTAAGGTTGGTCGGTGCAGGACATTCATATGGGGCAGCTGTTGATAGGTACATTGGATAAATTGATTAATTTAATTAATAACCATAACCTTGATAAATCACAAACAGATACTTGGATGGGAAATTTGAGACCACTGTTGAGTTTGGAATGTGGTGTTTACCCTATAAACGATATAAACTTGATCAACATCAGGTGTTTGGATTGAGCACCATCGTGGGTGAATTAATTAAAAAAATTATTTATTTAATTATTTATTAAAGAGACTAACCTAAACATTTTTCTATAAATATATGGTTATGGAAAAATCACAGGGTTAGTCACATAACTCTAAGATTTGATAGGAGATTCCACCCCTTCTTCATTGGAGGATTGAGACCAGATGACGACCGGGGATCAGATCGAGGTGAATTGACAAGCGACAGATGCAACAGATCACCTTAATCACTAGTGGATATATTATTCACCAATGTTTGATCCGTAATTGAGGAAGGGATTATCATTTGTGGTTTATGCCTGTATAATTAAAAGATTAATCATGATCAAATCTATTTTCTTTGATATGCATTTAAATGAATCTTCGCATGAGACCGTGTATCAAAATAAATTATTCTTTAAATTCATTTCTTATTTATTCTATGTTTTCTCAACCCAGTTTCCATGCTATGAAATCATTGGCCAAGAACACTTGGCCAATGGTGTTTATCACATATGTTATTGGTGTTTTCTCCCACCGTTCTTCATGTTCTTTATCATTGGACCATGGGGTCATGATTCAACTTTATCATGGTAGGTTCGATCATGGTCGAAACCCCAGATTTGTTATGGTAGCATGAGAAATACATAGATCGATGGTTTGTGGATGGTTTGATAAAATGAGTGGGATGATGTTTTTTGAATAGGTCAGATTGGTACCGCAGCTGTGAGTTTTGTGATCAGAGGTGGTTTGGGATCAGATAAGTAATCCCTGTTTTCCTGGTTGGCACGTGGTGATGACGTGCGGTGTGGTGGGATTGGTTCTGAGTGGAGGCCATGCGTGGAGTCTCATGGTGGAGACTGCTCGGCATGAATGTGATGGTGGTTGGAATCAGATCTCTGACGAGGTGGTCAGATGTGGTCAATGCGGTGGGCGTTAATAATTAATAATAATAATAATGGTGATGAGTTGATAAAAATTAAATGAGGATATGTTAATATTATTATTATATTAAATAATAAGAATAATGGCGGCATAAAAAATGCGGTTGTATAATAAAATTAAATGGATTTAATTTTAAATAAGTGATCCACGGTGGAAGCCTTCATAGACGTGGAGAATGGGGAAATACAACATATTATTATTATTGATAATAATAATAAAGTGAGTTTTAATAATATTAAATGTTGTTATTAATTGAAATAATTAATAATAACTTTTTTATTTTAATTTAAAATGAAAAAGAGAGAGATAAAAATGATTGGAGAGTGCTTCTTGGAGGGGGAGGGGATGCACAAGCCACCTATAGAAAAGGAGGTGCCTTCTTTGAGTGTTCTCTTTAAAGAAAAAACAGGATTTTAAAAATAATATTAATATTATTGTTTTTGTTTTCAAAACACTATTTTGGATGTAAATTCTCTGTACGATATCTGACTGAAGAAATGTCAGTGACAACGTGACCTTGACATTGAGACAGTTATTTTAAGACCAATGTTGGATACCTTTTTCGGACTCATGGCTTGGGTCCACAGAGCGCTCAATAATAATAATAATAATAATAATAAGATTATGGAATCTAGTATATGACATATCTTCCTCATACGATTTCAAAATGATGAACTATATATGATGTTGCAACCCTGATATTGAGGAAAATTTTTTGAGACCAATATCAGGTATTTAATTCAGACTCGTGGCTCGGGCCCATGAAGCACCGTTCATGCGTTATGTGGTGGAATGTGATTTTTTCACCGGGTATCTGATTTGGGAAATTGAATAGCCTACCCACAACATTTTTCTATGAGTATTGAAATGGTGTGATCTATTTGGCCATCCGGGGCCATTTGTAGCGTCATATCAGTGGATTTTTATTTTTTCCCTCGAATCGGTGATGAGCCTCATGTGTTTGTCAGGATTTTGTCCGAGACATGTTGTGTAGTAACCTTACACTCCATGTAGTAATACATAGCCAAAAAACCATGCTATGGAGAGGACATGACCCGAAATTAGAGCGGGACTACATGTCGTGCGGATCCCTTGCATGTTGTGCACTCTTTTATGAATCTTTAAGGCTCCACATCTCCTTTGTTTGAATTCAGATTTTGGACCACAAGTAGCATATCCTAAGTTTTTTTCCACATAGAATGCATTGGAGCCCTTGATTGTGGCTTTTTGAGATACATTGTGAAATTTTCTGAATATGGTGCTTGGTTAGGCAATGATCGACGATGACAATAATCATGTAGGATTACCAGAGACTACCATGTTAACCCTCCAGTAGAGCTGGGAAATGGAGTCTTTGGTGACTACTGTAAGAACTTGGGTTTTTAATGAGGTAAAAATCCCTTATTTTTTAGTTTAATTACTTAATTATGGCCTAATATGAATACCCTTTTAGGTCATGGAGGTTTTGGGTGTGCCTGGGGCTTGTTTGGAGCCTGAAACCCAGTTTTGGGGTGATTTTGGCCTGGCACATGATTAGTACAAACCGTGCGGGCAGACCACATGATTTGACTAAACCGTGTGAGGATGGATAGAGCGGGTGTACATGCCGCATAGTTTGAGAAAACCATATGGGAGGAGGTGAACACCCATGTGACCAGTCTTCAGTTTTGTAGAAACTTGACAAAGGCTTAGCACACAGTTTGTAAACTATGCGGGTAAATCGTGTAGGTGCCCCTTATCCTATAGGAAGCCATGCATGGTTGGGACACATTTTATCAAACCGTGCACCTAAACCATGAAACCACTGTATTTTGGGTTTTTTAATAATTTTAAGTTTAAAATTAATTATTTTTATAACCTAAATTCTATTTCACCCTATGCACAACAATGAATCATGATTTTGATCTCCCTCTTGAGCCTAAACTAGGATTTGATATCGGTTCTCCACATGGACTCCGATCGAGGCATGGTTCATCTCCTTGGATCTAAAATGGTAAGATCTATATTTTTGTTTTAACCTTTCTCGATTCTTCTAGATATCAATTATTCTATTTGAATTTAGGCTTATATTCCCTATTTTCTCATTCTTCGTCTGTTCTTCAGATTTATCCTAAACTGGCTCAAATAAGGATTTGATACTAGATGAGAACTCCACTACCAAGCTAAGGTAGGGGCTCTATACTTTTCTTTCAGATTTTGGTGCTTTATAGGGCTATCAGTCATTATGCATCCTGCCATACTTTTTAGTGTGGCCCCAAAATTGAACTGTCTAATTGAATTAAATGAAATAGGACCTATTATGGATTCCCATAGGTTCCTTTAGATGTGTTGGTGGTTGTTTCCCCAACCCAAGGTCACCCATGGGGTTCAACTTATAATTTTACATAGGTTATTCCATGTCAAACCACCCAAGGGGTGTGTTTTGAGCTTACCTTGTTCTAGGAATCCAATTATAAATGGAATGATTTGAATGGGTTGATTATGAGATGGTTTTTCCTCATTTACCTTATTATAAAATGTTGAACTTGAATTGTTTAATTATTGAATTAATTAGGTGGAATATGTTAAATGTGTAATTGATTATGTGAGTGGATATACTCATTAAATTCCATGCTTGTGAATTGTGATTAATGGGTGGATATAACCATGTGATGTGTTTAATGGAAAATTGTGATAAATGGGTGGGTATACCCATGTGACTTGATTAAAATGGAATAGAATACATGAGTGGGTGTACTCATGAGATGGAATTAAATGTGATTGATTATATGAGTGGGTATTCTCATTGAATGGAATTAAATGTTTTTGATTATATGAGTGAGTATAATAATTGAATGGAATTAATTGTTTTTGATTATATGAGTGGGTAGACTCATATGGAATTGAATTGTTAAATGGTATAAAATGGATGATTGGTTTTATAGATGCCATGGATGACTCTCCATGGATATTGAACGCAGTAGTGGATTCCTTGAGTAGTGATGCTTCTTGGGTATTGATTCCATGGGATGCCTTGGGCCTTGCTACCCCTTGGATCCAACTTGCTTGGACTCGCATAGGGAATGTTGGTACACATGCTCTTAGGATTCCAACCAGTGCCAATTCCAAGCTTCTATCGAGATGCTCTTAGGACTCAACGAGGATGAATTGGTCTTCAACACCTTGTATTTGGCCCTTCGTGGTCTACACTTAATTATACAACATGATTGTGTGATATATTATGCTTTGGTTATACAATAATGTTGTGGAATTTTGATATGGTTTCATTATATGGAAAGGTCGTGTGAGGAGGATAAGGATGGATGTATGATGAGGATATGTTTTTTGTTTATATTTCTTATAGATTCCTTATTAGGAGCTAAAATTTGTTGCAGGGAGCCATGAGATGCTATTTGGTATCACTTGATGGTAGTGGTTTACGTGCCATGGGCACATTACTATTGGTATATGTTACCTACTTACTTATAGTTGTTTAGCTTATTGCATTGTGATGCTTAGAACTATATAGGCTTCTGGGTGGTTACCTACTGGGATGTTATCTCACAGCATGTTTGGGCCTTCTTGGGGACCCAAATAGATTATATGGTTGTAGGTTTTGATAGGGGAAAGCTCCCTAACACTGGTTTTTGATTTCAGCTTTGGAGGAGGAGAGCATGGGACCAAGCTGAGGCTTGTGATGTTACTGAGACACTTTTTGGGACTTTTTGTCTTTTTGTATACTTTTAATATACTGTATTTCCATGTACCTGTTTTGGATGTTTTCTAGATACATGGATCATCTGCATCATTGTATATGTTACATTTATGGATTTGTTATATATTCTTGTCTTGTTTAATTTCCAGTTTCCTGCTTTTTTATCCGCTTCTGCTATTAAATGTGATTGACTTCCGCTGTGATATACTCTGGTAATGAGGGAATAGTCTCTCCAATGACTCACCTAGGTCCTCACTATTAGTCGGTAGCCTCTAGTGTTTGGGGAGATGTGCTTGAGGTCATGTGGCCAACTAGGTTCGGGGCACTGTTTAGTGGAATTTAGTTTTGGAATGTTACAAAGTGGTATCAGAGGATTTCTTTTCTGGTTGACTTACTATTTGGTGATAATAAAAAAGGATAGGAAGGAAATGGAATTTGGTAATAAGCTATGCCTGAGAGTATCTACCCCGTGTACAAGCACTATAAAAAATGGCCTTATTAGAAGGGGTTATTTTTTGGTTTAGAAGGGGTTTTAAACCCCTCAAAATACATTAGTAGCAGTTATGAAGAACCACCACTAATGTGCACATCTACTCTTGTTAGATGCAGTTTTTAAGAACCACTGGTAAAGTGATGGATAATTTAGAAGTGGTTATATTAGAGGGGTTTAAAACCCCCTCTAATATATGTATCATATTAGCGGAAGTTTGAAAATACTACTAATTGATTTAGAATTTACATATTACAGGTGGTTTTGAGAACCGTCTCTAATTAATATTGAAATAGAGGGGGTTTTAACCTCCTCTAATAGAGCCGCATGACATGAATTAGAGGCGGTTTGAAAACGCCTCTAATTAATTAATTTTTTTCCAAAAATTATTCCCCAAGATCACCCCACAAACCCTCTTGTTAGAATCTAACCCCCTCCCTCAAGTTCACCTATGTGAGTCGCCCCCCCACCCCATCCCGGTTCTATGTAGCCCTCCCCATCCCAGTTCCCATTCACCTCTATCCCTCCTATTTTCCACTGGCCCACCTCCCTCAACCTATGTGAGCCACCCTGCCCTAGCCCCCATCCTGGTGGTCCCCCATCCCGTTCTATGGTGTATATCCAGGAGGTTGCTCATTCCCCTCTTGCATGCTACTACCCAATGAAGTCCCCCATATGTCTTATAAAATATTAACCTCACTGGGTTTCTAACCAGAGACCAAGATGATATAAAAGTGGATGGCTAAACCACTATGGCAGACAAATTTATGATATATAATTGCACATTAGTGTATTTATATATATTAATAAGTAGATTTAAATATATATTATTTGAATGAATATTTATATACATATACATATATAACCTATATATATTTATATAAATTAATATATACATTTTTCTATTATGTATTAATGTATTTATATTATATTAAATTTATATATTTATATAAACTATATATTTTACATGTGTATTTACATGCATTTGACTAAATATATTATATAATTCTATTTATGTTATGTTTTTTTTTGAAGAAGACCGAGACCTTGCCTAGAAAAGAAAGATCCCTTTATCAAAATAAAATAAAAATTACACCAGTCTGAAAGTAGGAGATTTACATTGATCCTTCCTAAGAATGGGAAGTAGGTCGCCCGATATTTGATCCTCCCAATGAATATCAATACTAATCACACCTTTTCCAGCGAGACCATCCGCCAAAGAGTTCACCTCTCGATAAACATGAGTAACAATATGCTCCTTGGAAAAGAGTATATCCAAACACCTTGACCAACGATTATTCAGCTTCTAAGAAAGATGAAGAGAACCTGTCTAAAGAGAAAGAACCATATACATGGAGTCACATTCAATCCATAACTTTTTCCACCCCCGACGTTCAGCTTGCTCAACCGCCTCAATAACTCCAAGAATCTCTGCTTCAAGAGCGGAGGCTAAACCACAGGAACCATATAGGCAACCAAGAACACACCCTTTATGGTCTCTAAAAACCGCACCAAATCCTGAAGAACCCGAATTACCTTTTGAAGCTCCATCTGAATTTATTTTGATCCAACCATGTAAGGGAGGCAGCCATAGAACCTCAAGCATGCCAAGAGGTGGTCTAAAATTTCCTTTGACTCCAACTTGATTTAGGACTGAAAAACCATGAATGGATTTTGCACAAAAATTGCCTCTTGGAATAGTGAAAAAACGAGTAACAATGAGAAGTCTAGCTAAGGCAGCACCCATATGAAAAAACTACTATTCATGTAGGGCCTTGTTCCTGGAAAACCATATAAAATGAAGGAGTTCCTTAGTAACAAAAAGAAAAAGAGAGAAGACCTACGATGAAAGATTTAGCTCAGGCCAGCATTGCATGAAGCCATCAATTGAGTTGGCAGCAGGTAAGTTCAGTTCAAAAATGCTGGACACAACCTCCCATATTGCTGAAGCTACCACACAAGTGAGAAAGAGATGATCAATTTCTTCCCTGTGTTGATGACATAGAACACACATTGAATAGAGGGATATTCCACAATTTTGAAGATAGTCATCAGTTGGAAGCCTCCTGCGAGCTAGCCTCCAAGAAAACGTGGCCCAAGAGGGCCTTAAGAAGCCTTTGTTCAGGATACCCATCCGCTGAAAACCAAATGATCTTCCAGCAATGTTCTTATAAAAACATTTGGAAGAAAGAATCCCATTAGAAGTTGGCCCCCAAGCCCAAAAATCCTTCTTGGAGGAAAAGAAGTACTGCTCGAAAATGGAAATAATCTGATTCGAAAGACCATCCATGCATCCCAATTGATCTTTGATTGAAAAATCAAAATCTAGATTCAAGTTATCCTCAAGAACCAAGTCCTCCAATTTGTTTCCAGTACAGTTGCATTTCCAAAATTTGAGGGGAGAGTCCCTTGAGACTAATCAGTGAGAATTAGCATCAATTATAGAAAAAATGTTCTTGAAGGAATGCCAAACCAAAGAGGTGAAGTAATTAAAGTTCCCCAATTTGAGTCTATGAAAGAATCTACCTCTGAGAAAGGAGAGAGCCTCAGATTACATGTTCATGATCCTCCAAATAAAACCAGCCTGCATGGAATCATTAAAACATCCAAGGTTCTTGATGCCCAAGCCCCCTTCATCATAAGGCTTACAAACAGAGTTCTAAGGGACCGTTGCAATCCTCCTTTCATTGAAACTACAACTCCAAATGAAATTATTGATAAAATAATTAATGGACTTGATTAAAGAAATCATCCATTTATATACCATGAAAGAGTAAACAAATTTTGAAATGATAATGTGTTTCACAAGACTCACTCTGCCAGCCATGGATACTGATTTTCCTTTCCATGATGAGAGTTTCCTTCTTATCATACTGAAAATACTAGAGAAATAACAAACCTTTGGTCTTCCCCAAAAAATAGGCACCCCAAGTAAGTGAAGGGAAGGGCTCCTTCACGAATACCCATCTCTCTGATGATGTAATTCTTCCTGTTAGGAGAGAAATTTCTTCCAAAATAAAGAAATGACTTCTTACAGCTAATCTCCTATCCAGAAACCATATCATAATGTAGGAGAGCTCGCTTGATGTTCTTGATGTTTCTTTTTTCCCCCTGAGTAAAGAGTATAATGTCGTCAGCATATAAAAGATGATATGGGGAAACCAACCCCCTTCCAGAATGAATGGTCTTCAGCTTTCCATTGACATCCATAAGAGAGAGAAACATACTGATATAATCTTCAACAATAGAGAAAATGATAGATGATAAAGGATCACCCTGCCTAACACCTCTTGAGAACTCAAATTATCCTTTAGGGGATCCATTGATAATAACTAATATGTGAGCAGAGTGAAAAATAGACTTGATCCAATTAACGAACACATCATTGAAGCCATACATATTAAGGATATTGCATATAAAACCCCAATACATTGTGTCAAAATCCTTCCTGATTTCCAGCTTAAGGGAAATGTTGCCACCTCTGATAGGATTTTGGAGAAGATTCACATACTCTGAGGTAGTAATGAGACAGTCTTGAATTGATCTCCCCTTGATGAAGCCAAACTGATTTGCAGAGAAAATATTATAAGAAATACCTGATAACCTAGTAGTAAGAATTTTTCAAATAATTTTGTAGACAGTTTTGACCAAGGCAACAGGTTTGAATAAGTAAATTCATTGGAATTCTCCACTTTTGGGATACAGGCAAGGAACTGAGCATTCAATCCTTTTGGAAGAATCCCACCTCTAAAAAAATGAATGACCAGCCTGTAAACATTTGTATGAATGATATCCCAAAAATATTGAAAGAAAAAATTACCAAAGCCATCTGGACTTGGAGAGCTCTTAGATTTGAGACTAAAAATAGCTTCCTTGATTTCTATTTCAAGAGGGATAACAGTAAGGTTGGAGTTATCCCTCTGAGTCACAAGCCTTGGGATCACACCATCAATAGGATTAACGTTGTAAGGTGACCCATTGAAAAGACTCTTGAAGTAAGTAATGATATGATTTGAGAGATCGTTTCTATTATCAATCAATCTATCCCCATTTTTGATTAGGGAAAGGGTCTTGGAAATCCTTCTGATTTTCTGAAGATCATTGAAAACTTTGAATTCCTATCCCCATACTTTAACCATTTTACTTTGAAAGAATCCCTTTTCAAGGCATATTTTAAGTTGAGAATCTTGTTGAGTTTGGTGATTAACTCAGCTTTAGACAAACACCCATTAGAGAAGTCACTGGAAGTATTGAGCTCTTGAAGACTCTGGGGGGAAGCCTCAAAAGAAGATATGTTAGAATCAGTAGAGCTGAAGCGATCTTTTCTCCAAAATTTAAGATTTCTATTGAGAACTTTAAGCTTAGTGATGCAAGAAAAAACATCATTTCTGCAATCCACGGAATTCTAGGTACTTTTCACAATGAACCTACAATATGGATGAGTGACCCAGGATTTATTAAACCTGAAGGGAAATGGAATCTTGGGTTCCTTTCCGGAAAGATCCACCATGATTGGATGATGGTCAGAATTGAGTCTTGAAAGTGTTGAACATGATATGAAACCCCATTTATCCAAAGAATCCCCATTGATAAAAGCCCTGTCAATTTTACTAGAAGGAAAAACTATTAATATGCTTCATATACCAAGTGTATTTAGAACCAACCATATTGACCTCAAACAGGTCATTTTTATCAATATAAGCTCTAAATTCTCTGGAGGAAGTGCTGTTTGTAGCAGCCCCCATTTTTTCATATAGATTAAGAATTGAATTGAAATACTCCAAGATGATCCATGGACTATAAATTCATGCATTCAGAGATACCAAATCCTCCCAGAGGTTCCAACGATTCTGATTCCTGTTACTGGCATAGATGAAGGTGCAAACCAAGTCAGATCTAAGGTAATTAAAGAAGCAAGTGACATGTAATTCACTTGAGACAACTGTGGGAGTGCTGTCCAGAGATGAGTGATCTAAGACCCAAAGGCTCTTCACTTTAGTTGAAAATATGTTTGTATCAATTAGAGAGTATCCTAACTTCTCAAAGATGGAAATATTAGAAATAAAAATCTTTTAGGCTCAGAAAGGCCTATAATAACAGGTTGATGCTTCTAAATAAAAAGCTGGATGGATTTGGTTGTTTCTAGATTCCCAAGGCCTTGACAGTTCCAGAACAACATCTTAATTTGAAACTGATTCTGAGGCTGGTACCCCTCATGTTTTTAGTCCCTTGATTTTTGGGTGGAAGTCCATCCTTCTTTTTGAGATCTGGGGAACTCTCTAATAAATCAGATATATCAGCTGTGTTGTTCCTCATAGCCTTTCCCTTAGCATTCAGATATGTATTTTCTAGGTCTGTCCGGATTTCCAAATGCACTCTGTTTGGGGAATCATATTCCTTGTTGTGTGGAGACTCAGATTCAGAGGTCTTCACTCTAATGTGTTCCTCTAACTGTTTAATTATCCTCAACTTAAGGCCACTGTGGGCATGAGTCCCTGCAGTACCTTTAGGATTTCTAGAGACCAATCTCTTCAAAAAAGGAGGTGCATCAATTATGGGGAAGGTTTCTAAAAATACAGCTCCAGTGACCTGCTCTCTAGTATATTCAGGTGCATATGGAGAATTTGAAGGACAACATATTGATGGATTCTACCCAACATGGTTATTACCACTATCAAATTCATTCAGGTCCTCTAGGTTAAGTGAACCCTCTTGTGAATCATCATGTGAGTTATGTCCAGTCATCATAGGGAAAACGAGGCTACTGATTTCATTAGAAAATTCTAGAAAGATAAATCCATCCTTCACTTCATGTTGGGATCTCAAAATCAGATGAAAAATATCATTTGATATTTCAGAGTCCAATTCTTGATGAATCTTGAGTTCTTTCTCTAAGAGGGTGTTAGCTAATGCTTCTTCAGCCTCCTCCTCTTAAAACTTTTCAGCCCATGTCTACTTTCTATTGAGTGAGCTAGACCGATTCTTTACAGCAAAAACATCATGAGTGACAGTGTGAGCCTCTTTAGGAATGACAAGATTGTTAATCGTTTGGTCCTTCAATGTGACCTGTGAGGGACCATCTTGGACCTTAATGATTCCCATCTTCTAAACTGTAGCATTTTTCATCCTTCTGTTCTTGATGGAATCATTCCACTCCATGGTCTTTGGTAAAATCACTTTTTTGTAGGACTCTACAGTTATAAACCGAGTTTCCTACCATCTTGCAAACCTCACAGAAATGAGGGACATTCTCATACTCAATTTTCACCTCTGATCTGTTGCCCTTAGCCAGGAATTCTAGCAGGACGTTTTAGCTCCAAGTTGACATCTATCAGCATACGTGCAAAGAAACCAATTTCTCCCTCCATAGTCCTTTGGTCTATTCTAATTGGAGTACCAAGGCAGGAGGCTATATCATTCAGGATCCTTGGATGCCAATACACCCAGTTCAAACCATGAAGCCTTACCCAAATTTAGGCATTGGATTGATTAAGATTAAAGGTGTTGAAATTAACATCTCATTCTGAAAGTCTGAGAATTCCAGGCTTCAAATGAAAATTTCCCAAACTCCAAGCAAAATTCATCACATCCCTGGATTGAATAATGATGTGAAAAAAACCTCACCCTATTGGTATAAACTTCTAATCCCTATTTCCCCATCAATGAGATATTTGTTTTTTAAGCTCAGCGTATGACTAGGGCCTATCACCTTTTGAGTAGATAGCACGACCTAAGATCGAGAACTTACATAGATTAATCCTTTGTTGTAGGGTTTTCGGATCTACCTCAATAGAAAAACCTCCAATTTCAAGTCGAGTGATATTGGATGGTATGTGGGAGTCATCCTTGGAAGGCTCTCTAGATCCCGAGAGGGCTTCTGCAAATGATAGACCTTTCTGCTTCAAACCCAATGGTTCTTGAGGTTCTGAAATTTTGATCAGATTCTTCTAGGATCCTCGATCATCTTTATATAAATTATTTAAATACTCAATACATGTTTATATATTATGTACATGCTTATTTATAATATATATAAGTATTTATTTAATATATTTATATAATGTATTTAAAAATATATTTATATAATGTATTTCAATGCATATATTTATTATTAAGTACATTAATATATATTTATTAGTATAATATTATATATAATTAATATATAATTAATATTATATAAATACATATATATGAAATACAATTTATACAGATATTATATATGAAATAAAATTTATAAAAATATTTATAAAAATATTTATATTATGTTATATAAAATAAAATTTTATATTATATATAATTAATATGTATATTATATATAATTAACATTATACGAAATACAATTCATATAAATATATAATTAATATTATAAAAGTTGAGGTCGAAGCCTCAATTTATTCTGGGAAAGGGGTTATATTACAAAGAAAATCAAGCAACACGCAATACAGGGATGTACTCAGCGAGACACAAACTCAAGACCTCGCTGAGACCCATAGGGGTAGCTACCACTGAGCTGCACCCTAGGGGATATATAATTATTATTATTTGAAATACAATTTATAAAAATATTTATATAATGTATTTCAATAAATATATTAACTATTATGCACATTAATATTTATGTATTTCAATAAATATAATTGTATAATATTATGCACATTAATATAAATGTATTTACATAAATATAATTGTATATCATATAATATTAATTTTATATAATATAAAAGCATAAACATATTTTTTGAAAATATATTTATTATTATTATAATATAAATTATAAAAAACTACAAGCTTGGGATTTTATATGATTTTATTTTCAAATAAATTATATTTATGTATATATTTATATAATATGTTTATGATTTTATATTATATATAATTAATAATATATGAAATAAAATTTATACAAATATATATATATATATATGTACATAAAATTATAAAATTATATTTTTGTATACATATAAATACAATTAAATACAATCATATAAATATTTTATATAATATGTTCATATAATCTATTTAAATACATTTATATATAGCATTTTAATTATATATATATTATGGAATTTGTTTTTTTAATTATGGGGGTAAACCCCCTCAAATTTAAATACATTAGAAGGAGTTTTGAATCCCATCTAATTTAATATATTAGAGGGGGTTTTGAACCCCCACTAATTTAAGATATTAGAGGGGGTTGTGAAGCACCACTAATCTCATTGAATAACAACATTTATGAACGCCCTCTATTTTCTTAAATTAAAGGGGGTTCAAAAGCCCTTTTAAAATCCAACAAGATATTAAAAAAAGTAATGTTAGAAAATTTAGAGGGGATTCTTAATCTCCTCTAAATTTGACGATTAGCGATGGTTGCACATACCCCCTTGTAAGAACCCAGGCTTTTAGAACAGGTCAAAATCCTGACCTTGTTTGAATTTTTGACTTGTCCCTAAAGAGACTAGAGAAATTGGGAATCTTTTGGAAATTTCCAGACTACACGCCATGTACTTTAAGTACACACCATGTATATGTTAGGCGAGGGACCGACCGTGTGCTCGCCGAGTACATGACGTGTGATGACCGTGTAGAAATTTCTTACTACACGGTGTGTAGTTTTTGACACGCCGTGTACCCTTGACCATGTGGAGGCCATGCATGGCATGCAGGCTTGTTGGCCAGGTCAAATCATTTAAACCACATACACGCCATGTCCCCCTTGGATACGCCATGTAGTTTGGCCGTGTATGAGGGATATACATGGCGTGTGGGTAAGTCGGTGAGGAAGAGAAGAAAAACTAAGTACATGCCGTGTACCCCTAGGTACACGCTACATATTCATGTTGGAAGATTTTGGAAAGTAATTTGGTGAAATATCAACCGTCTTATGAACAGTAAAATGATACATACTGTGTATTTTATTTTTTTCCCCGCTAAAACGGGCAGTAGCCTCGTATTGAGTCAGAACCTCAATTTTGCGACGGGGTTGAGTGGGGAAAGCCAGTTGGAACTTCATTTCTCTCCCAGTTCTTCGTTCTATGTCGGTTTCGAACACCGATTGATCCTTTGGAACCCCCTCGGTAAGGCCTCAATTCCTCTCGAGCCGTTTTGTTTAATTTATGTTCTAGAATGAGTTATAGGTGTTTGAGAGGTTTTGATTATTTTGTATATCTATAGTGTTTTAGACCTAATTGGAGTATGTTATTGGAGGAGTAACATCGTACGAGTCTCAAGTAGGTGGTGCATACCTCTTTTTGTGTTTTCGTGGTCATTTGGGTGGTGTGGCCTTCAACGCATTTTTGGGTATTTTGAGCAGGACCCATTTTATCTGCTATCACATATTTAATTGATTGTTTGACCTATGGGATGCCTTTGGGTATGCCCTCTTTCCGGTTTTTCTTGAGCGGGGCTGGGCGAGGGGCCATTGCTCATCGGGGAATTTTGGCCAGGGGATTCCAAAATGGTTATATTTGAATTATATTGTTTTAAACTGTTGAATTTAGTATTAAAACTTGATATAAATTGTTAGAGGCCTTAAAGACCTCTGTGCTGGTATGGGACAATGCTTTCTTAGTGAAATTCAACAGTTTAGATTGATTTTCCTGTTTATGTGTTCTATTTAGATATGTAATATATGTAATTGATGAATTGCATATCATGGAAACTTTGGGTTGTGTTGGGCATGACCCGAATATTCTTGAGTGATACTGATCACAGGTTGGGATTGGCCTGGGTTACATTGGGTGGTTCTGACCACGGGATTGGGCATGTCATGGGCGTCGGTTGAGGCAGGATGACTGTTAGGTTGGGCATGGACCGAGTTACTGGGATGGAAAGGTCATCAGGCTTGAGTGGCATGGTCGCAGGGACACGAGGTGTCAGAGGTCTTGTGGCTTTGGTAATATTTTGGTGATTATCACTCACCCAGAAACTTTGAGTAGTGTGCACATAGAGAGACTCCATGATGAGGTGGTTTTGAGCACTCGTGTTGGTAGAGGACCTCGTTAGTTACGATTTAGGTAATATTTGTTTTGGGTTGCTTGCCATAGGAAGCCACATGGAAGGTGAGGAGCCTTTAGGGGATAACATTGAGGCTATCGGGTTGGGGGCAGAGGATCACTGTTATTTGAGGGCAGATATCACTGTCCCTTTGGGTACTTTATTTGAGGGAAAACATCACTATCTCTCCTGTTACATTATTTGAGGGAAGACATCGCTGTCCCTCTGGTTACTTATTGAGGAAAGGCATTGCTGTTCCTCCGGGTTACTATTTATCAGGTGTGCCTTCGGGACGCCGGTACTTGAGACACGCGGTGTCAGGGGGCACATGATTCCAGGTTACATGACAGAGATTCCGGCATTGGCCGAAGAAGGTGACACTCCATGGTGGCTGTTGAGCACCAGTGGAGTTTGTGTTTATATATGCATCGTTCTATTTACCACTTTCCTTATAAATTCATGACTGCTTAAACACTTATATTAGGTACGCACTGTTGGGTGGTATCCTATTGAGATTCATCTCACACCCTGTACGGGCCCTTCGGGATGCGTGCAGACTTTATGGATTTACGTTTAGGAAAGAGGCTAGCTTTAGGAGTTGGGCTGTATTAGCTGTTGCATGGAGATGGTATAGATCTTGAGGTCTTGCCTAGCTGGATTTTACTATGTTTTGCATAATTTCCTATATCAGCATGATTACTTGTTTTATAGCTACAATTGGTTATCCATTGGCACACTTTTTATATATGGATATGCATGACTTGTTTTGGATGCATGTTTTATTGTTCAGTAGTAGTTACAAGTGATTATCATGCTATTGTGTTTATTTCCGCTGTTGTTGTTCATATTTACTGCTTCCGCTGTCTATTGATATTGAATGTGCTTCCGCTCTGTGGGTCTGGTTCAAGTCTACTGAGTCATTTATTCCGCTGCATCTTTATTTTTATACTTGGACCAGTACTATTATTATTATCCTCCGAGATGGTATAGCCTCCCCCTATACCTGTAAGACCCTCACTGCTAGTCTGAAGCCTTTGGCATTCGGGGAGGTGCGCCTAAGGTAGTAGCAACCAACCCATTTACCATTGTTCGAGTGGCTGTTCGGGTCCAGGTCGTTACAAAGTGGTATTAGAGGAGTTCTTACCAGGGATTTAGTAGCAGCGTTTTACTATCTACTAATGATATTGAGGCTTCTCTTTTATTTTTGCTGGTTTACTATTTAGGATATTGGAGACTGGAGATAGGTTGTTACTAGAACTAGGTTTCTAGCTTGTGCTTGGGTGCCTGTAGCCCCAAGTATGAGGGATGGACCAAGTTACCTTGGGTCAGAATTGCTCTTTTATTTTTTCTCAGATTACAGTTTATATGATTTTTACCTTGGTGGCTCACTTTGTGTGTGATGTTATTGATTGTGATATGTAACCCTTGACCCGGTGTGGTAAGGGATAATCGTACCTTGGCCCAGTATGGAAAGGTTGGTTTTATTGTCTTTTGATAGGCACATTGTAGGGTATTTCAATTTCATAACAGCACGTATGCTTTGTGAAGTGATAATGCCATGTGAATAATATCAATTTCCAAGCTTTGTATGCTTTGAAATGTGAATAGGTGAAATTCCTGATAGAATTTCTTGTTGTTTCAATGTGTATTCCATGCTTATATTTTTGGAGAATTGCATGTGACAAGGTATTTGGGTCTGGATCTTGTACGAGAAGGAAGGTACTATCCGTTGAGGTGATTTTGATCACCAGGATTGGGCGACTCAGTCATCAGTTTGAGGCAACGTGGGTTGTCGGGACGAGCATGGCCCGAGGTACTTTTGATACTTGGATCTGTTAGGGGTGGGTAAGGAGGCCATGAGGCTGGGATTCCATGGGGCATGGTTGTAGTGGGGGAGAGTAAGGGTGGTAGTTGTGTGCTTCCTTTTACTGCTTTCTTATCTACGTTGAATATATATTGTTATATATATGGGCTGTATGACCATTTATGGTATTCAGCGGGTTCCTTTTTGGGTGACTCAGATGGAGTGTCAGATGGGAGATGGTATAGTGCCACAGGTGCAGGATCAGGTTCAGGATCCGGTGCAGGAAGAGAAAGAATCGTGGGTACAGGATCAGGGACAAGATCAGGTTCAGGATCCAGTGCAGGTAGGACAATATCCGGGTTTGGAAGCGTTTGGACCATGGCTCGACGAGCATCTCTAAGCTAGCCTAGTGCGTGTCTTTCAGGGGATCGACAGAGGCACACATGGTACAGAGCCATCTATGGCATATCTGACATGGGAGTTCCAGTCACAACACCCGCTACTTTTTCAGGGTGAGGGTGATCCGCAGGCAGCTGAGAACTAGATAGAGAGCATGCAGACGATCTTCGAGCAGCTCGAGATGCCTCCATGGTGGAGGGTCAAGCTGGAGACATACATGCTGTGAGGACTGGCAAAGCATTTGTGGGATGTGCAGGTTCAAGATCGCATGCACGAGGGACTAGCATGGAAGGACTTCGAGGACATGTTCTTTGAGCTCTTTTACCTAGAGACACTGAGAGCAGAGAGAGCTCGGGAGTTCTTGAGTCTTCAGTAGGGAGACATGTCTCTCATGGACTATGCAGCTACTTTCACTGATCTGTCTCGCTTTGCACCTGGTATGGTAAGCGATGACGTGACTAGGGTGAGGCGCATTGAGGATGGCTTACAACATGCCATTCAGGTCCAGGTGAATATTTTCAGGCTGGGTTCTTTTTTAGAGGCAGTGAATCAGGCACTCATAGAAGAGGGAAACCAGCGGGATAAGCCTTAGGTTGGCCGGATGATGGATTCAGGTGAGGGTTCAGACAATAGTAAACAGGGATGGGATGAGTTCAAACAGGTCAGTCAGGCCAAGGACTCAACTAGAACACCTCGTAGTAGTTCTTTAGTGGTTTACTTTCAGTGTGGACAACCAGGGTATGTTCGGACTCAGTGCGATAGGCCTCCAAAGGAGTTCCAGGCATGTGGACAGGTCAGACATCTTGATAGGTTTTGCAGGCAGCCTTCTCAGATGGCCTATAGACAGGGACCAGGATAGACGGTGGCATCTGGAGTTGGTTCAGGTTCGGTACCAGGAGAGGGTAGCCGAGGTTTAGCTGCACGTGGAGGACTTGACAGAGACAATAAGATACAGCTGAGGGGTTAGTGGTCGGTGGATGGAGTAGCACTGCAGGGAGGTCAGGCATCAGGAAGTCATACTTCAGGCCAGGTGCACGTTGTGGAGCTTCCAGAGGCTAAGCAGCCTGGTGAGCCGATGACGGTTAGAGGTACACCACGGGTGTGGCCGTGATTTCCATGTTTCCTTTTGGCACGACCTGTAGAGGCATGTCTATTTTGAGTGCACGAGATGAAAAAGATCTATATGGACTAACTAGATGCTATTCAGTGGGATTGGCACCATATCGGGTGCGAGATATATTTATATATATGTATAAGATGCATGGAATCAGGGCATCGAGGATGCAGGTTACTTGAGGTGGCTTGGGCATCGGGGCATCGATGATGAGGGTTACTTGAGGTGCTAAGAACTAGGACCTCGTGGAGGCAGACACTGATGTGGTGTGGGATACGTTGGGTGTCAGGGACGACACAAGAGCATTAATGAGGCGTAGGGGTGACGATGCATCACGGAAGGACTATGCATCTGGAAAATAGGTTAGTGAAAATTTGTTTTGAGTTTTGTCATGTTGAGACTAATTTAGGTGATTCCTAAGGTGGGGATCCCCTTGAGGAATTTATCCAGGACCTTTGAGACCAGGGAAGTCCAGGTTACTTTGATTAGAGTGGTATGTTCGGTGACCTCTCTGGGTTTCATTTGATAGCTTGGGGACGAGCTATATTAAGGTGGGAAGATTGTAAGAACCCGAGTTTTTAGAACGGGTCAAAATCCCAACCCTGTTTGAATTTTTGACTTGTCCCTGAGGAAACTGAAGAAATTGGGCAGTTTCTAGAAATTTTTAGAATACACGTTGTGTACTTTAAGTAAATGCCATGTATATGTTAGGTGAGTGACTGACCGTGTGCTCGCCGAGTACATGTCGTGTGATGAATGTGAAGAAGTTTCTTACTACACAACGTGTATTTTTCGACATTTCGTGTAACCTTGACCATGTGAAGGCCATGCATAGCGTGTAGGCCTATTGGCTGGGAGGAATCGTTTAAACCACGTACATGCCGTGTCCCCCTTGGACACGCCGTGTAGTTTGGCCGTGTATGAGGGATATACATGGTATGTGGGTAAGTTGGTGAGGAAGAGAAGAAAAACTAAGTACACGCCGTGTACCCCTAGGTACACGCCATGTACTCATGTCGGCAGATTATGGAAAGTAAGTCAGTGAAATGTCAGCCGTCTTATGAACAGTAAAATGATACACGCCGTGTATTTTATTTTTATCGCTAAAACAGGCAGTATCTTTGTATTGAGGTAGAACCTCAATTTTGCGATGGGGCTGAGCGGGGAGAGCCAGCCAGAACTTCATTTCTCTCCCCGTTCTTCATTCGATGTCAGTTTTGAACACCTATTGATCCGTTGGAACCCCCTCGGTAAGGTCTCAATTCCTCTTGAGCCGTTTTTTTTTATTTATGTTCTAGAACGAGTTATAGGGGTTTGAGAGGTTTTGATTCTTTTGTAGATCCACTGCATTTTAGACCTAATTGGAGGCTGTTATCGGAGGAGTAGCATCCTACGAGTCTCAGGTAGGTGGTGCATACCTCTTTTTGTGTTTTTGTGGTCATTTGGGTGGTGTGGCCTTCGATGTGTTTTCGGGTATTTTGAGAGGGACCCATTTTATCTGCTATTACATATTGAATTGATTGTTTGACCTATGGGATGCCTTTGGGTAGGCCCTGCTACCAGTTTTTCTTGAGCGGGGCCGGGCGAGGGGCCGTTGCTCATCGGGACATTTTGGCAGGGGGATTCCAAAATGGTTATATTTGAATTAGATTGTTTTAAACTATTGAGTTTAGTATTAAACCTTGATATAAATTATTAGAGGCCTTAAAGACCTCTGTGGTGGTATGGGACAACGCTTGCTTAGTGCAATTCAACTATTTAGATTGTTTTTCCAGTTTATGTGTTCTGTTTAAATATGTTATATATGTAATTGCTGAATTGCATATGCTGGAACCTTTGGGTTGTGTTGGGCATGGACCAGATATTCTTGAGTGATGCTGATCACAGGTTGGTCTTGGCCCAGGTTACATTGGGTGGTTCTGACCATGGGATTGGGCGTCATGGGTGTCGGTTGAGGCAGGATGATTGTCAGGTTGGGCATGGCCCGAGTTACTAGGATGGAAAGGTCATCAGGCTTGAGCGACATGGTCGCAGGGACACGAGGTGTCAAAGGTGTTGTGGCTTAGGTATTATTTTGGTTATTACCACTCACCCAGAAACTTTGAGTAGTGTGCACACAGATAGACTCCATGATGAGGTGGTTTTGACCACTCGTGTGGGTAGAGGCCCCCGTTAGTTGCGGTTTAGGTACTATTGGTTTGGGGGTGATTGTCATAGGAAGCCATGTGGAAGGTGAGGAGCCTTCAGGGGATGCATTGAGGCTATCAGGTTGGGGGCAGAGGCTCGCCATTATTTGAGGGCAGACATCGCTGTCCCTCTGAGTACCTTATTTGAGGACAAACATTGATGTCCCTCCGTTTACGTTATTTGAGGGCAGACATCGCTGTCCCTCTGGTTACTTATTGAGGACATACATCATTGTTCCTCTGGGTTACTATTTATCGAGCATGCCTTTGGGATGTCAGTACTTGAGACACGCGGTGTCAGGGGGCACATGGTGCAGAGGTACATGATAGAGATTCCGACATTAGTTGAAGTAGGTGACACTCCATGGTGGCTGGTGAGCACTAGTGGAGTTTGTGTTTATTTGTGCATCGTTCTGTTTACTGTTTTCCTTATAAATTCATGGCTGCTTAAACACTTATATTAGGTGCGCACCGTTGGGTGGTATCCTACTGAGATTCATCTCACACCCTGCACGGGCACTTCAAGACGCGTGCAGATTTTAATGATTTACGTGCAGGAAAGAGGCCAGCTTCAGGAGCTGGGATGTATTAGCTATTGCATGGAGATAATATGGACCTTGAGGTCTTGCCTAGCTAGAGTTTACTATGTTTTTCGTAATTTCATGTATCATCATGCTTACTTGTTTTGTAGCTACAGTTGGTTAGCCATTGGCGCCCTTTTTATATATGGATACGCATGACCTATTTTGGATGCATGTTTTATTGTTCAGTAGTAGTTACAAGTGATCAGCATGCTGTTGTGTTTATTTCCTCTGCTGCTGTTCATATTTACTGCTTCCGCTATTTATTGATATTGAATGTGCTTCCGCTCTGCGGGTCTGGTTCGAGTCTGCTGAGTCATTTATTCCACTGCATCTTTATTGTTATACTTGGACCAGTACCATTAATATTATCCTTCTAGAGGGTATAGCCTCACCACTATACCTATAAGACACTCACTGCTAGTCGACAGCCTTTGGCGTTCAGGGAGGTGCGCCTAAGGTAGTAGCACCCGACCCGTTTAGAACTGTTCGGGTGGCTGTTCGGGTCTGGGTCGTTACACCTCTATAAAAAAATCTCCATGTTATATATATATATATATAGCCTCAAATACCCAAAAAAATATTATATATATATATATATATAGCACCTCTAAAATCAAACCGAACATATAGGGCCACTAATAATTAAATTAGTGGTGATTTTGACACAATTTATTCTAAAATCCAACCAAATATTACAATTAAAAAGGCTGAAAAATTTAGAGGGGGTTGTGAACCCCCTCTAAATTCGATGATTAGCAGGGGTTGTGCAGATTCCCCTCTAAAATGAATTTAGAGGGGGTTGTGTATAACCCCATCTAAAAAACCGCTGTTAATCCGCTGTTTTTTTAGTGAGGTAAAACCCAAATTACCTTGAATGAAATTTTTATTTTTAGGATTTTGACTATTACAGTTGATTTTATTTCACCATTGGGTGACACACTTGATTATACTATTATTATTGATACAATTGTGGGTTCTATTATTTTTGAAACCCGATGTGATGAGGGTATTCCATCTCATTCATCATATAAAAACTTGTTAGAAATCACATGACATGAATTATTCCATGCCATTTAGGATGAATTACTCATTTCATGCTGCTGTGATAGGTGTTGTGATAACTATATCTAATATTGTGATAGATTTTGTGCAGTGGATAAAGGAGTGATTCCATTTTCAGTTCTTAAGGTGTACGGACCCTTATGGAATGGGAAATGACACACCAGTAAAATTTAATTATTAAAGTGATTTTGATATGTATGGATTGAATGTGAACTAAGTTTTGGGTTTATGAGGTGTTATGGGCCCTCATGGATTTGGAATTGGGGAACTAGTGGTTAAACCCCTTGAATAATTGAATTATGGAAATGAAGTGTGAAATGAATGTGAATTCAAGTGAAAACGAAATGGAAACTTGAAATGATGAACATAAACTTAACCTAGACATGGATTTTGAGTTGTAAAGATGCATAATTTCTTGTAGTGATGTGACTATTCTTTATACAGTTCTGGATTTAGGAGCAGGTTGTGGGGTATAACTTGTTTTAGGAGGGTTTTGACCTGTCCTGTTCTTTTGATCTTTGAGATTTGAACTTGTTCTTTTTTGAGGCATGTGTTTGGAATTGCAAAGGTATGCCACCATGACAACCACAAGTCATATTCTAGGATGGAGGTGACGACCACTGTAACATGCCAAGCTTCCGCGGTACGCTTCTCTTTGAATAATACAGTAGCGTGTGTTGTATGCAACTTCGAGTTCCAACACACACCACAACCAATCAAAATAGCCGTTATGAATAGTAATACCCACTTTTTAAAATTTTATAAATTTTATATTTTAAAATGGACTTCATTTTTGGATTTGGAATATTGAAATTAGCCTAGGGTGAATTTTTGGTATTTTTCTGAAAACTTTCAATTTTTGATGAATAGTGAAAAACATCGAGTTATTAGTTAAATCCCGAATTTTTATTTAAATAATTATTTATTTTATTTAAATTTATTTTAGGTAAAAATAGATACGTAATACCTATATAAGTTCAATGTAATTCATTGGAGTCAGTTTATAATAATTTTAGACATATAAAAATTTTATTGAACTTTTCACCGTCTTTTACCCACCTCCTAGGAGAATTTGCAAATTCACATAAAACTTAATTTTACCACTTCTGTGAGTGGAATTTAGAAAATCCTAGAGACACGGTTAATATCAAGGAGTAAAATGTGGCTCAATAAGATAAAAATAATTTTTGGTGAATAGTAATTTTTTACTTTTATTTACCACGGTTAAAAGTAAATAGGATAATTAAGGGTAAAAATGATATTAATATTACCCTAACACATGTCCTAAGTCTATTAGATAAGTGTATCTTGAACATAAAAAACATTAGGAATAAAATATTTTCATTTAGGTCCACTTGGATTAGATTAGGATATTTATTATTAATTAATTCAAAGAAGAGTTAAAAGAGTTAAAATCAAAGTTTATTAACTAAAACATTTTTAATATTGGGTTTTAAATAAGATAAATTCGATTATAAATATTAATTAGAAAGATAAAAATATTTCCTACATAATGGTATTTTATTTATAATTTTTATACATTAAATAATTTAATTTATTTATGACACAATGATGATGGAGTAATTACCTAATTAATGAAATATTAAAATAATTGATAATATAAATACCCAAATAAATGTAATTTGAGACTTTTTATGAATTTAACTAATTTTATAGGTTAATATAATATGTTATTATTGATTTAATTATGTTTTTTTGAAGTAATAATTATGTTATGATTTTCACAAAAATCAAATACCAAATAGTGTCAAAATTGACATAAAAGAGTTTTTAAAACAAATATTATATTATTAATTGATATTCAATTCCTAAAAATCTAAGGTTCATCCAAGAGACTTATATAATGATATTTTTATCATTAATGGACCACTTGGGGGTATCTTGTATGTATGTAGTAATTTTATTAACTATGTAATATAAAAATACAAAGTGACATGGTAAATGTCAAACTAATTAACTAAGAGTTAAAACTAGAAGATAAGGTTAATATAATAACCCAAACCTATCTAAATTCTATTGGTTGAAATTATTTAGACTCATAACCACATTATACTTTTAATAATACACTTTTTATCCTTTATAAACCGAATATGTATTTATTATAAATTAATATTTTTGGCTTTTCCAAAGGTGCACCTCACCCCTCTTATAAAAGGGCACTCCCCCTTCTCACTAATTCACACATTTAAAGCCATTTTTCTCAGCCAAAACCTGACCAAATACTCTCTAAACTTCACTCACTTCAACCTAGAGGCCTTAGTTTGATCAGAAAGCCATCCTAAAGAGCCCTTTTGATCAAATCAAAAGGAAGAACCCGAAGAAGAGGTAATGTTTTCACCACCCTTTTTCAAGTTCATTTCTTCTTCAACTTCTTTTTTCCTTGTTATTTACATTATAAAATAATAAATCCAGTATATTCTATATACTGTGATGTTATTATAAATATGTAACAACCAAATTCATTATTCTATCCATCCTTTGAATGACATTTCACCATACGTGCGTACGTACGACCTACCGTGTCCATGTCGTGGTGTAATTGTTATTCAGTATATTATTATTTACATGGGTATAATAATGATGTATACTTCATGTAAATAATAAATATAACATGATAATTATTATGTATATATGATATACCATCCAATTATATGTTATTTTAATATCAAAATAATGATATTCTCGCTCGTACGTACGTACGGACTACCGTCTCCACGAACGCGATGAGGTTCATTCCCCATCATATCCATTCAAGTCTAATTATCATTTGATGATTAAAAATAATGTTTAAGGACTTGATATCATTATGGATATGAATAAAATACAACCTATCCATAACAAACATGCCTTATGTAACAAAACATATAAAAGAAAACGATTAAGTTAACACCCGAAACGACGATAATACTAAAATATTATTAACAAAGCATTAATAGAAGATCATATATGATATCATAATTATGTATATGGTTCTTGTATAAATTAATAACAATATTTTAACTATTATATAGGAGGTTAACATACCATATACTTAGTAAAAGTACAAGGTAAGGGTTTATTTCACAATCTCTTCATTATCTGAGGTTGTTTATACGTGATTATCTAATGGGACCTCTTTATCATCCACATCCATGTTTCTTAAAAATGTATTTCAAATCATTATTACTATTTTAAAGACTATGGGATAAAGTCATTTATACCCTTGTTGAATTTTTATAAGAATTTCATAAAGGAATCTTTCTGTCATTTTCCAAACAAGGTCATTTTTAACCTTTTTGACAGAATTAAGGTAAAAATGTATTTTTTAACTTATACAGCGGGTGCGGCTATTTTCCGCCATTATAAAATCATCTAAGCTTCACTTAAAAGATTATAAGAATATTTTTCAAAGTAAATGTTTTATTTTATAATTATGTGACTTTTAAATGATTTCAAAAAAAGAGATATTTCTCTCAAATAGTTTTGATTTCATCTATGTCAACATACTTTGATGGATTTTAAGCTTATTTGAATTTTATTTATTATGATACAAAAATTCCATATATTATTGAATGTTTTGTGATATGTTTGACTGTGGATGTGTTATTTTTATACCATTCATGGTTTGTGGAGAAAGTATTGACATTTCGTATGCTAGTTTTAATACGAATGTTTATGTTATGTTTAAACCTATTCATATGAGGAATGAATTGGACTTAATAAGTGACGGGTGGAGCCTGCTATATCTCATCGATGCATCGGTATGTCTCATGAGACAAACTAGTGTCTTGGCACATGGCCTTGAAAAAATCTTATTTGTAGTCTTGGCATGAGGCCTTGGCTATGTGGTTATGATAGTCTGACATTATGCATTCCATCATTATAAAAGTGGTTATTGATATTTCATGTGATTATTTGACTAGTAGAATATCCATGTGAATAAGTAAATGGAATTATTTCATTTTATCTTTTCCATATTATGCTGAATTTCAAGTTTAAAAGGCTTTTGTTTTAGTTATACATTGCCTTAAATGTTTACACTTATTTATGAAAGTTTCCGCTATATTGTTATCCTTACTGAGAATCTGAGCTCACCACTTTCAATGTTTTATTTTTCCCAGGATGTGAAGAAGTAGTTTATGAATGACCTACAGGGATAGTATGAGGGGATATGAGTGTGGATTATGAATAAAAGATGTTGTTGTAGTAGTTTTCACTTTATGATGTAATGTAAACTTTATGAATGTATCTAGTTATTCCAAGGCTACTAAACTAATCGGTCTTTCGAGACTTGATATTTTGTGATCATGCCAATATTATGTAATAATGCACCGAATCTGGGTAACTGGGGTCGGGGCGTTACAGTTGGCATCAGAGGAAAAGGAGGTAGGAATGAATCCGATCCTTGGGAACTCTCACATGTGAGCATTGGACGAAGCATGGCTCTCCGCCTAAGGGCTTCATGAGGAAATGGCTGCCACTGGGGATGGTGGTGTGACCCGCCCAGGGGGTGTAGCCGCCCATGGAGTGCCCTTATAGGTATCAATTATAGTCCACTAGAAGTAATTCCAGACCGCTACATTTGGTATCAGAGGAAATTTAGTACAAACCTTGGAATCTATATTTAGATAAACTCTGATTAGAGCACATAGACCTGAGATGGACTTTGAGGATTAGTATAGAATAACTTCCTATAATTTTGGTATTGTAGATATTTTGTGAGTTTTCTGAGCAATAAATCCCTATCTGGATTCGAGTAGGTAGAGGCAGTTCTGGCATAGATGTACCTAGGGGTAAAACCCGAAAACACCACTTTGAGCTAGACTCGAATGGGAACTGGTGCACAACAACGGGCCTTGCTGCACTCTTGGTTACGACACTCTCGGGGGATATGCTTAGGATAAATCTCATTTTATTTACAAACCATTATGAAGAGTTTATGAGTATATACTTCCTCAAAGAAAACATTTTTATGATTATGGATTATATACATAAATAGTTTAATTTATGTTAAGTGTTTTAAAAGTATAGAATTATGTATTTTGATTCATAAACTGATCTAGTTTATTCCATTGTTTAGAAATGGAACCTAGTGGAAGAAATGGAAACCATATCAATGCACACACTCCATGTAGGGATTTACCGCCTTCTCAATATAATTATAGTGGAGCTGGTGATACAACTGATGCTGATCATCTTATCACCATATTGGGACAACTCACTCAGGTTATGAATAATAACCTTACCCGTATGGAGCACCCTGATCTACAGCATGGAGGATCAATGTTATATCTCTTCATGAGGCAACAACCACCAACATTCAATGGGATTACAAATCCATTGGTAGCTGAGCAATGGATAAGTTCCCTAGAGAAAATATTTCAAGATTTGGGGATTAGTGAAAGGGAAAAAGTTATCATGGCAGTTTACCGCCTCACTGGAGATGCTGATCAATGGTGGTTATTGATTCAAAACACGAAGGAAGATGATGAAGTATCAAATATGGAATGGAGGGAGTTCAAAGATCTATTTTTAGAAAAATACTTTCCTTATGACCATCGAGCAGATATGGAAAGGAAATTTCTGAGTCTGAGACAAAAGGAGGATGAGAATGTCGCAAAGTATGAGGCTAACTTTTCAAGGTTAGAAAGGTATGCTGGAGATTATATACTTAACCCAAGAAGTAATATTGATCGTTTGTTTGATGGGTTAAAACCATTTCTTTGTCGAGCATTAATGTTACAATCCTTCTCGTCATACAAAGATATTGTCTCATGTGCTATCAAGACAGAAAAATAATTCTCTAAGTCTTATGACTTTAAATCAAAGAAAGAGAAGAAGAGATCTGATGATCAATCTAGGAATGGAAATAAGGGGAAGAAGGAAAAATTTGAATATCCATCCTGCAGTAAATGTGGGAAGAAACACCCTGATACTTGCTTGAAGGGAATGAGAGTCTGTTACAAGTGTGGTGAAAAAGGCCACCAAGATCGTGATTGCAAGGGGAAGAAAGAAGCTATCGATGTTCAATGATACAACTGCAGAGATATGGGACATTATGCCAATGAATGTCCTAAGCATCAGGGGAACTTACCTCAAAAAAGGACAAGGGATCAAGGCCAAGCTTATTCTATCACTACTACTGAGGTAGAAGATCCGAAAGACGTGGTGGTAGGTAATTTAATGGTTTCCTCAACTTTAACAAATGCATTATTTGATTCTGGATCATCGCATTGTTTCATATCTTCCCAGTTTGCTAAGAAAATTAGATATTTCCAATTTTATTTAACAAAGGAGTTGTCAGTTAAAAATCCTAAGGGAAGTATCATTGCAACAAAGTTTTGTGAATCAGTCCCCATTAGAGCACATAAATGTTATTTATCCACTGATCTCATCGACATACCTATGGTTGATTTTGATATAATCCTCTGAATGGATTGGCTTTCGGAACACAATGCAAAAATTTATTGTAAGAAGAAGGAGGTTACTATTTTTGATGATGATGATAAGGAACACCTTATCTTTAGAGCGAAATCATCACCACCTAATTCTTATCTAGATGCACCCCCAGTAGCTCAACTAAATTCAATTATTGGGGAGGAAGAGAATGAAATGACTATGGGTGAGGAAAGGAATGTTCAAATAGAATATGTACCTATTGTGAAAGAATATGTAGATGTGTTTCTAGAAGATTTACCTAGACATCCTCCAGAATGAGAAGTTTAGTTTTCCATTGATTTAATTCCTGGATCAAGGCCTATATCGAAGACCCCTTATAGAATGGCCACTGTGGAATTAGTCGAACTAAAGAAACAACTAGAGGAATTGAGTAATAAGGGATTTATTCGACCTATTGTTTCTCCATGGGGAGCCCCTATCCTTTTTTCTTAAGAAGAAAGATGGATCTATGAGGTTATATATCGACTACAGGGAAATCAATGCAATAACAATAAAGAACAAGTATCCCCTACCTCGCATTGATGATTTATTTGACCAATTACATGAAGCTCAATACTTTTCAAAGATTGACCTTCGGTCTAGATACCATCAATTGTGTGTGAAGAAGGAATACATTCCAAAGATAGCATTTCGAACCAGGTACGTTCATTACGAGTTTACAGTAATGCCTTTTGGGCCGACTAATGTGCCCTCTGTATTCATGGATCTAATGAATAGAGTTTTCAAGGAATATGTAGATGAATTTTTGGTGGTATTTATTGATGATATCTTGGTATACTCCAAAAGCTATGAAGATCATGAAAATCACTTGCGCATTATCCTGAAGACTCTGAGAAGACATGAATTATATGGGAAGTTTAGCAAGTGTGAATTCTGGCTTCAGGAAATTTCTTTTCTTGGCCATATTGTCTCCAAAGATGGAATCTCTATTGATCATTCTAAGACCAAGGCAATCCAAGAATGTCCAACACCGACAAGTATAACTGAGGTACATAGTTTTATTGGTTTAGCAGGTTATTATCGATGTTTCGTCCAGAGTTTTGCCCGATTGGATAACCCATTAATGAAGCTCACACGTAAAGGGGTTAAATTTGTTTGGGCAAAAGAGTATGAAGAATGTTTTGAAGAAATGAAGAGAAGATTATTCAATACTCCTATATTGACTTTACTATCGGGGAATGATGGGTTCGTTATTTATAGTGATGCGTCGAAGAAAGGACTTGGTTGTGTCCTTATGCAGAATGATAGGGTTATTGCCTATGCATCACGACAGTTAAAAATTCATGAGCAAAACTATCCTACTCATGATCTTGAGTTAGCTGCTGTAATCTTTACTTTGAAGATATGGAGACATTATCTCTATGGTGAAAAATGTGAGATTTATACCGATCACAAGAGTTTGAAGTATATTTTCTCACAAAAATAACTCAACATGAGGAAAAGGAGATGACTTGAATTACTCAAGGATTATGATTGCACGATACACTACCACCCGGGGAAGGCAAACAAGGTGGCAGATTCTTTGAGCAGAAAAGATCATGGAGTTTTGAACAATATGAGAATTGAAAGGGATCCAATTTTCATGGATCTAGTAAAGATGGACATGGGAATAACCATGGAAGGTGAAACATCAATTCTTTTTCAAATGGTTTCCAAACCATCTTTACTAGAAAGGATTAAGAGTTCTCATACTGATGATGAAGAATTTCAAAAGAAGATTAAAGTTGTGAATGATGGGAGATTGAGATACTTTGTGTATGAAGATGGAATTTTGAAATTTGGGAAGAGACTTTGTGCTCCCGATATACCTGATCTAAAAAGGGAATTGCTGGACGATGATCATAGTTCCAATTTCTCTATACACCATGGGAGCACCAAAATGTATAGAGATTTGAAGGGAAATTTTTTGTGGGACAACATGAAGAGGGAGATTGCTGATTTTGGGTCAAGATGTATGGTTTGTCAACATGTGAAAGCTGGAAGGCAACAGCCTGGTGGGGTATTGCAACCTCTTCCCATACCTGAGTGGAAATGGGATAATATTACGATGGACTTCGTCATGGGGCTACCAAAGACTCCTAGAAGGAATGATGAAATATGGGTCATTTTTGATCGTCTTACCAAGTCAGCACATTTTCTTGCTATAAGGGAAGATTTACCACTTGAACGGATAGCAAGAATATATATTAATGAAGTTTTGAGACTTCATGGAGTACCCATATCGATTGTTTCTAATCGTGATCCCCGTTTTACTTCAAGATTTTGGAAGAGTCTTCAGAAGGCCTTGGATACTGAACTTCATTTGAGCACTGCCTACAACCCTCAAACAGATGAACAATCAGAACGGACTATTCAAACCTTAAAAGACATGTTGAGATCCTTCTCAGTTGACTTTCAGGGTATGTGGGATCAAAATTTACCTCTGGTAGAATTTTCCTATAACAATAGCTTCCATTCAAGTATTCAGATGGCACCATATGAATCATTATACAGAAAGAGATGCCGCACACCAACCTGTTGGGATGACGTTGGTGAAAGAAAACTCGTAGGTCTAGAACTGGTGGAAGAAACGATGGAAAAGGTGAAGGTAATCCAAAACCACATCAAAGCAGCTCAAAGTAGGTAGAAGAGCTATGCCGATAACTGAAGGAAGGATTTGGAATTTCAGGTAGGAGATCATGTTTTCTTGAAGGTATCTCCATGGAAGGGAATTATACATTTTGGTAAGAAGGGTAAATTGAGTCCCAGGTACATCAGACCATTCGAAATTCTAGAACAAATTGGGGCTGTAGCTTACCGTTTGGAAATGCCGCCAAGTCTCTCCAAAGTTCACGATGTGTTCCATGTATCATTGTTGAGGAAATACATGCCTGACCCAATGCATGTACTCACTTACGAGGAATTAGAACTGGAACCCGATCTGTCTTATTGCAAAGAGCCCATCAGGATTCTTGATACCAGAGAACAAGTGCTGAGAAACCGGACGACTCGTCTGGTAAAAGTTCTATGGAGAAACCATAAGATGGAAGAGGCAACATGGGAACCCGATTAACTTATGATGAAGAATCACCAAAGTCTTTTTATACAGTAATTTTCTAGAAATTTCTAGGGAGAAATTATTTGGAGGAGGGAAGAATGTAACACCCCAAGCTTCCACGGTACGCTTCTCTTTTAATAATACAGTAACGTGTGTTGTACGCAACTTTGAGTTCGAACACACACCACAACCAATCAAACTAACCGTTATGAATAGTAATACCCACTTTTTAAAATTTTATAAATTTTATCTTTCAAAATGGACTTCATTTTTGGATTCGGAATATCGAAATTAGCCCAGGGTGAATTTTTGGTATTTTTCTGAAAACTTTCAATTTTTGATGAATAGTGAAAAACACTGAGTTATTAGTTAAAAACCGACTTTTTATTTAAATAATTATTTATTTTATTTAAATTTATTTTAGGTCAAAATAGATACGTAATATGTATATAAGTTCAATGTAATTCATTGGAGTCAGTTTATAATAGTTTTAGACATATAAAAATTTTATTGAACTTTTCACCGTCTTTTACCCACCTCCTAGGAGAATTTGCAAATTCACATAAAACTTAATTTTACCGCTTATATGAGTGGAATTTCGAAAATCTAAGAGACACGGTTAATATCAAGGAGTAAAATGTGGTTCAATATGATAAAAATAATTTTTGTTGAATAGTAACTTTTTACTTTTATTTACCACGGTTAAAAGTAAATAGGATAATTAAGGGTAAAAATGATATTAATATTACCCTAAGACATGTCCTAATTCTATTGGACAAGTGTATATCAACCAAAAAAAACCTTAGGAAACAAATATTGTCATTTAGGTCCACTTGGATTAGATTAGGACATTATTATTATTTAATTCAAAGAAGAGTTCAAAGAGTTAAAATCAAAGTTTATTAACTAAAATTTTTTTAATATAGGGTTTTACATAAGATAAATTCGATTATAAATATTCATTAGAAAGCTAAAAATATTTCATACATAATGGTATTTTATTTATAATTTTTAGACATTAAATAATTTAATTTATTTATGACACAATGGTGATGTAGTAATTACCTAATTAATGAAATATTAAAATAATTGATAATATAAATACCCAAATAAATGTAATTTGAGACTTTTTATGAATTAAAATAATTTTATAGGTTAATATGAAATGTTATTATTTATTTAATTATGTTTTTTCGAAGTAATCATGCTGTTATAATTTTCACAAAAATCAAATACCAAATAGTGTCAAAATTGACATAAAAGAGTTTTTAAAACAAATATTATATTATTAATTGATATTTAATTCCAAAAAATCTAAGGTTCAACCAAGAGACTTATATAATTATAGGTGTATCATTAATGGACCACTTGGGGGTCTCTTGGATATATATAGTAAGTTTATTAACTATATAATATAAAAATACAAAGTGACATGGTAAATGTCAAACTAATTAACTAAGAGTTAAAACTAAAAGATAAGGTTAATATAATAATCCAAACCTATCTAAATTCTATTGGTTGAAAGTATTTAGACCCATACCTACCTTATACTTTTAATAATCCACTTTGGAGCTTTTAGAAACCGAATATGAATTTATTATAAAATAATATTTCTAGCTTTTCCCAAGGTTCCCCTCACCCCTCTTATAAAAGGGCACCCCCCCTTCTCACTAATTCACACATTGAAAGCCTTTTGGATCAGCCAAAACCTGCCCAAATACTCTCTCAACTTCCCTAAATTCAACCTAGAGGCCTTATTTTTATCAGAAAGCCAACCCAAGGAGCCCTTTTGATCAAATCAAAAGGAAGAACCCAAAGAAGAGGTAATGTTTTCACCACCCTTTTTCAAGTTCATTTCTTCTTCAACTTCTTATTTCCTTGTTATTTACATTATAAAATAATAAATCCAGTATATTCTATATACTTTGATGTTATTATAAATATGGAACAACCAAATTCATTATTCTATCCATCCCTTGAATGACATGTCACCATACGTGCGTACGTACGGCCTACCGTCTCCACATCGTGGTGTAATTGTTATTCAATATATTATTATTTAGATGGGTATAATAATGGTGTATAATTCATGTAAATAATAAATATAACATGATAATGATTATTTATATATGATATAACATCCAATTATATATTATTTTAATATCAAAAGAATGATATTGTCGCTCGTGCGTACGTACGGACTACCGTCTCCATGAACGCGATGAGGTTCATTCCCCATCGTATCCATTCAAGTATAATTCTCATTTTATGATTAAAAATAATATTTAAGAACTTGATATAATTATGGATATGAATAAAATACAACCTATCCATAACAAACATGCCTTATGTAACAAAACATATAAAAGAAAATGATTAAGTTAACACCCGAAACGACGATAATACTAAAATATTATTAAAAAAGCATTAATAGAAGATCATATATGATATAATAATTATGTATATGGTTCTTTTATAACTTAATAACAATGTTTTAACTATTATACAGGAGTTTAACATACCATTGACTAAGGAAAAGTACAAGGTAAAGGTTTATTTCACAATCTCTTCATTATCCGAGGTTGTTTATACGTGATTATCTACTGGGACCTCTTTATCATCCACATCCATGTTTCTTAAAAATGTATTTCAAATCATTCTTACTATTTTAAAGACTGGGATAAATTCATTTATACCCTTGTTGACTTTTTATAAGAAGTTTATAAAGGAATATTTTTTTCATTTTCCAAACAAGGTCCTTTTTAACCTTTTCGACAGAATTAAGGTAAGAATGTCTTTTTTAACTTATATGGTGGGTGCGGATATTTTCCACCGTTATAAAATCTTTGAAGCTTACCTTACAATATTATAAGAATATTTTCAAAGTAAATGTTTTATTTTATAATTATGTGACTTTTAAATGATTTCAAAAAAAGAGATATTTCTCTCAAATAGTTTTGATTTCATCTATGTCAACATCCTTTGATGGATTTTAAGCTTATTTGAAGTTTATTTATTATGATACAAAACTTCCATATATTATTTAAGGTTTTGTGATATGTTTGACTGTGGATGTGTTATTTTTATACCATTCATGGTTTGTGGAGAAAGTATTGACATTTCGTATGCTAGTTTTAATGTGAATGTTTATGTTATGTTTAAACCTATTCATATGAGGAATGCATTGGACTTAATAAGTGACGGGTGGATCCTGCTATAGCTACTCAATGCATCGGTATGTCTAATGAGACAAACTAGTATCTTGGCACAAGGCCTTGACAAAATCTTATTTGTAGTCTTGGCACGAGGCCTTGGCTATGTGGTTATGATAGTCTGGCATTATGCATTCCATCATTATGAAAGTGGTTATTGATATTGCATGTGATTATTCGACTTGTATAATATCCATGTGAATAAGTAAATGGAATTATTTCATTTTATCTTTTCCATATTATGCTGAAGTTCAAGTTTAAAAGTCTTTTGTTTTAGTTATACATTGCCTTAAATCTTTATGCTTATTTATGAAAGTTTCTGCTATATTGTTATCCTTACTGAGCATCTGAGATCACCCATTTCAATGTTTAATTATTCCCAGGATGTGAAGAAGTAGTTTTTGAATGAATTGTAGGGATAGTATGAGGGGATATGAGTGTGGATTATGAAGACAAGATATTGTTGTAGTAGTTTTCACTTTATGATGTAATGTAAACTTTATGAATGTATCTAGTTATTCCAAGGCTACTAAACTAATCGGTCTTTCGAGACTTGATCTTTTGTGATAATGCCAATATTATTTAATAATTCACCGACTCTGGGTAGCTGGGGTTAGGGCGTTACAACCACACTCTAGAGGCAATGGGTTATGGGCTATCGGTGAATCCTCCTTTAGTGCCAGTACCATCTGCTGTTATGGACATAGGTATAGAGGCATAGTTCCATGGGGATTTATTTCGATACATAAAAACTTTTTAGGGAGCATAGTAGCTTACCTTGTCTATGGATGAGATGACGTGGGTGTTCTAGCAGTATCATCCTCCCATGTTTTTGGGGGATGGTGGTCCATAGGCTGCTGAGCTGTGGATTGAGACCACACTATCTATCTTCAAGCATCTTGAGATTCCACCTGAGGGGAGGGTCATTCTCATAACATATATGCTACATAGGGTAGAAAAGAGATGGTGGTATGTATTGAACCAGATTGATGGGCTGCAAGATATGGGTTGGACAGATTTTGAGACCTAATTTTATGACTACTTTTACCCCACGAATCTATGGGCAGAGTAGGATAGTGAGTTTATGCATTTGGAGCAGGGAACAATGACAGTTAATGAGTACTCAACATGATTTACAGAGTTTCAATGTTTTTCATTGATGTACCTTACTTATGAGCTATCTAGAGCGAGACTCTTTAATGAAGGTCTCTGACATTCTATCAGATATCAGGTCAATGTGTTTAAGTTTCCATATATCACTGTAATCATGAATTGAGTGCTGATTATAGAGAAGAACCTCAGTGAGTCAGGGGGAACTGAGTAGGAAAATGTTGTTCCTCGACCCTGTGGTTCTATGTCTTCAAGAAGGAAGTTCTATTTTGAGGCTTCCCATGAGATGAGTGTCAGTCAGACTGTGAGTACTGGTAGCTCAGTGTTTTTTTAGGTGAGTCCACATGAAGAGTCAATGAGACCGTGACCCAGTCATATTGTAGCTGTATGTGCCACATGCAATGTTTTTTAGGACCTTTCCTCTAGATATGAGTGGTAGGGGTTAGCTTCAACACCAGGTTTAGGAGAATGTTCCTCAAATCTGCATCAGGAAGGGAGTTGGAGTAGTGCTGGTCGATCAGGCCGAGGTAGTTGTGGTTTTGGCATAGGCATCTAGACACCAGTTACACCAAGACATTAGAGTGGGCCTACTATGGGTGGTGAGGTTGTATCATAGGGTTGTGGGTTAGGCTATTTTTTTCTGTATAGCCTACCCCTGAGGAGCAGGGTGCCATACCATCTATAGTGAGATGTACGATCCTAGTTACCTCTACTATTGAAACTTCTCTTTTTGATACATACACATCTCATAGTTTTATATCTGTACCAGTGATGAAAATCCTTTGTCTTGTTTTGTTTTATTTTGAGGGTATTTTGATGATAGAAATTTCATTGAGAAATATAATGGAAAATGTACGCCAGTGTAAGGAGTGTCCCCTTGAGGTTGGTGGGTGTCACTTCATCTGAGATCTTTATTTCCTCAAGATGATAGGGTTTGATGTCATACTCAAAATAGACTAGCTAGTAGCTTATCGAGTTTATGTTGACTGCTATCTCCAGAGGGTGACTTTCACATCACTAGAGGGTACCATTTTTATACACAAGGGTGAATGGGATGTTCGGATGAATCGAGATGGACCAGAGCATAATGGTCTATACAGGATTAAAACCTAGATTTTTAGTTTGCATATGGATGATCAAGGTTGAGTCAGGCAGACTTTCCTCCCGTGGTTGAGCGCTTCAGGGATGTCTTCTCGGAAGACTTTTATGGTTTACCTCCTGAGAGAGAGGTGGAATTCTCCATCGAGCTAGTGCCAGGAGCTACACCAGTATCCATTCCTCTTTACAGGATGTATATAATGGAGTTGAAGGAGATCAATAGGTATCTATAAGATTTGGATGTGAAGGGGTTTATTTGACCCAATACTTCTCTGTGGGGTTTTATGGTTCTTTTTTTGAAAAATTCAGATGGTACCCTTAAGCTATGCATGGATTATCAGAAGTTGATCCAGCTAATAGTTAAAAACTGATATCCCTTTCCACATATAGATGACCTATTTGATCAACTTCAAGGAGCCCGAGTGTTCTTAAAAAATGACTTGAGGTCGAGATATCACTAGGTATGTGTTCGAACTGCAGACATACCTTGTATAGATTTTCATAGTAGGTATGGTCTATATGATTATCTGGTTATGTCGTTCGGTCTCATGAATATACTGGTGGTTTTCATGGAACTGATGAACTAAGTGTTCCATCATTACCTAAATTCTCTTTTGGTGGTTTTCATGGATGATATCTTGGTATATTATCACAATCTACATGTCCATGCAAACCATCTTGAGATCATTTTGAATACACTGAGAGAGCATTAGTTATATGATAAGCTCACAAAGTTCCACTTTTTGATGGTGTTGGACCCTTCATGATATTTTATTTTTCATAATCACGAATTATTTCAATATACAGATTCTACTCTTTCAAGAAATTTTAATATCTCTATGTGAATCAATCTTGTCATACAACATCATATACTTTAATAAGTCAATTGCTTATAATTCATGAATCAATATGTTTACAAGTGTATTTTTACATATAATTTGATTAAAAATTCATCTTGTAATGGTATATGCAAGACAGAATCTTCACAATACTTCTTGGATTCCCTAAGACCGAAGTTCGACTCACCAAAGTCGACACACCGAAACCGAAGTCAACACACCGAAACCAAAGTCGACACATCGAAACCGAATATGACACACCAAAACTGAAGTCGACACACCAAAACCAAAGATGAGACACCGAAGTTCCACTCACCGAAGTCGACACACCGAAACCAAAGTCAACACACCAAAACCGAAGTTGACACACCAAAACTGAAAATGACACACCGAAACTGAAGTTAATAGACCGAAGTTCGACATACCGAAGAATGACAGACCTAAGTTTGACAGACCAAAGTTTGACAGACCGAAACCGAAGTTCGACAAACTAAAGTTGACACACCAAAGTATGACAGACCGAAGAGAACAAACCAAAGATAACACACCGAAGATGACAAACCGATGTTATCAAACCGAAGAAAACAGACCGAAAATTACTCACCAATTGATATAAATAACTGTTTCAATTTTATTAATTCAAATTTATTTCTAACAGTCATATGTAGACAAATTAATGTTTCTGACATTATTTAATGTTGTCTGTAGGTGTATCTGTAGACAAGTACAAGGTAAATGCACCTACAAAGATCGTTATGTCTAGAGGATCATGGAGTATAAAAGGACCTCATCTTTTATGATAAAGAAGACAACAATGATAGTAGCAGTACACACTGATATGCAGACTGTGATAATACCAAAAGAGTAGAAGAACTAAGTGCTTGAGATTACAAGAAGACTGTAACAAGCTACCTTCTCCAAGAAGGGATTCAATATACATCGAGACATTAAATATCTGAACCTTTTTATTTCACAAAGATGGATTACAGAAACTGTGATACTCTGTTCTGAATACAACTTCGAAGAAGAAGACTCAAATACCATATTCTCAACATTCATTGAGTCTAGAGCCTCACTTCACAACACACAGAGAATTCTTAACTCTATTCTCATCCTTAACTCTATTGTGTTTTATATTTTCTATTTGAGCAGTGTGAATATTTATTTGTATAACACACAATGTCTCCTGAGCATAACTAGAGGATATCAAACTATCATTATACTCAATCACTTATTTCTTTTGTTTTCCATGAATAACTGTGGTAGAGGTCAAGTGTGACCTAGACAGCCGGGTGTGCTATTTTAAACCCCGATCCAGGGTGTGGATAAAAAGTTTATTTATATAAACTTCTTGGTGGTAGGTGATCACCAAGTGGAGAGGATTAAGTCTCTACTTGAGACTAAACCTCTTGTTTAGATTGTTGTGCTAATCTTCAATTACTCTGTTTTGTTTTATCTGCTACTTATATTTTCTAAAACATAAAACTATTTTTGCTTACACTTTGATAGTTAGTTTTGGTTAGTGTGTGTATTTGTTTACTTCAGTAGACTTGTTTCAAAAGTTGAATTAGTGTTCTATACTGATTTATCTGAGGACTAATCACCCTTTGAGAAACCTTTTAACCAATTTAACATTTACATTTCTACTTCCTTAATTAACTGGGACATTTTTGAAATTGGGGGTTTTCTTAACTATAAAGTTTTTAACAAAAATTTTAATTGGAACTCAATTCAACCCCCTCTTGAGTATCCACTCCGACCAAAAAATGGATTAGATACACTTCATGGATCACATCATCTCAGAGATAAGAGTATTAGTAGACCTAGAGAAAGTGATAGCTGTAGTTTCCTAAGAATAAAACAAGAATGTTTATGACATATGGAGTTTCTTAGGGATAGATAGTTACTACATGTGTTTTATACAGGAATTTTCACACTTAACATCATCATTTAAGAGCTTGACTAAGAAGGGTGTGAAGTTTGTTTGGTCAGATACTTGTGATATAGACTTTCAGGAGCTGAAAGGGAGGTTGAAATCAACACCAGTCATGGTACTACTAGAACAGGGCAAGAGATACACTGTGTATTATAATGCATCAGGTATTGGGTTGGGAGCAGTGTTGATGTAGGGAGATAGAGTCGTGGTGTATGAGTCTTGGTAGATAAGGACACATGAGAGGAACTACCCAATGCATGATCTTGAGCTAGCTGTAGTCGTTCATGATTTACATTATTAGAGACATTACTTAACGGGGGATCATTTTGTGGTGTACAAGGATCACAAAAGACTCAAGTACATATTTTCATAGTCTGATATGAATATGAGGTAGTGAAGGTGGGTGGATTACCTTCAATATTTTGACTTTGAGCTTGCCTACATGCCTGGTAAGGGAAATGCATTGGCTGATGCACTATGTAAGAGGAATCAGATGTAGATAGTACAATAGGCCAGTAGCGAGTGTCGGCTTATGAAATTGTTATCTGAGATGCACCTAGATTTGCATGATAGTTATGGGAATACTTATCTATCATCCTTAACTGTGACCTCTACAATATTTGACAGAGTAAGTATGAGGCATATATCAAATTCTGAGGGCATAGTTCTACAGGATATCATGTAAGGTGAGGATCCACCTCCTGGTTAGACCATAGGTGAGGATGAGATCTGGTGTGTCCATGGTCACATATGGGTACCAGTGGACATACGTGAGGAGATGCTGTGGGAATTTCATGCCTCAACATGGGTAGTGTACCTTGGAGTCACCAAGATGTACCATGAATTATTCCATCAGTACTAGTGGCTGGGTATGAAAAGAGTGGTAGCTGGTTTTGTTACAAGGTGTTCCACTTGTTAGCAAGTGAAGACAGAACATCAACGACCAGTTGGGATTTTACAGTAGTTACCTATTCTAGAGTGAAAATAGGATGATGTAACAATGGATTTCATGATTGGTTTATCGAGGTTTCCTCAAGGTAATGATGCTGTGTGGGTTGTGGTTGATAGGATCATGAAGGTTTCTCATTTATTACCAATCAAGGAGACCTTCATCATTGATGATCTTGGAAGGCTACACATTTAAGAAGTAATATGAATTGATGGAGTATTGCACACTATCATTTTAGATAGGAATTCCTGATTTATGTCTCATTTCTGGAAGAGTTTTTATAGGGCGTTAGGTACACTGGTGCTTCTATGCACATCATACCACCCTTATACTGATGGACAGTCAGATCGTATGATACAGGTGCTGGAGGAAATGCTGTGAGCATGCGTCTTAGATTTTGGGGGATCTTGGGAGAAGCATATACCCCTGGTTGAATTATCTTACAAAAAAAAACTATTAGGTGACTATACATATGGCACCTTACGAGGATTTATATGGTAGGCCATACCAATCACGATTGTGCTAGCTATAGGAAGGTGAGGTAGCTTTACTGGGACCGTGTCTCATGCAAGATAATTATGAGTAGGTCCTGTTGATTCAGAAATGAATGGCTATAACACAGTATCAATAGGAATCATATGTTGATCACCACAGATGACCTCTAGAGTTAGAGGTCAGGGATCAAGTTTTCTTATGTGTTTCACTGGGGTTAGGACACAAGAGAATAGGGATATAGGGTAAGCTTTCACTGCTATATGTTGGTTTATTCAAGATTTTAGAGAGAGTTGGGTTGGTATCATATTGGTTTCAATTACCTCACAGGTACCAATCCATGCGCAACGTCTTCTATGTATCTCAGTTGCACCACTCTCATTCGGACCCATCTCACAATTTTCATCCTGAGGAGTTTGAGCTTCAGGTTGATGCATACTTTGAAGAGTATCTGATTCATATAGTTGATAGGAGCACGAAAGTTCTCTGAGTTTGGCTAGTTCCTCTAGTATGGGTGATATGGAAACATGACCATTTATAGGATGAGACTTGCGAGTGAGAGGCCAATGTACGTTCTCAGTGGCCATAGTTATTCTTAAATGAATCTTGACCACCCTAAAAAGAGAAATTTAGGGACAAATTGCTATTAGGGGGAATATTATAAGAACTTGGGTTTTTATATGAGGTACAAATCCATTTTTTCCAATTTAATTGCTTAATTAATTCCTAATATGAATACCCTTTGAGTTCATGGAGGTTTTGGGGGTGTATGGGTTTTTTTTTCAGAGCTCAGAACCCAATTTTGAGGTGATTTTGGATTGGTGCATGGTTAATACAAACCATGTGGTGAAGGTTGCACAGTTTGACTGAATCTCGAGAGGCTAGATATAGGTGGTGTACAAGATGCATGGTTTGAGGAAACCACACAAGAGGTGGCACATGCTTGTGCGACTAGTCTGCAGTTTTTGAAGAAACTTGATAGAGGCTTAGCGTACGGTTTTTTCATGGTTTGTAAACTGTGTGGATAAACCATGCGTGTTCCCCTTGTCATATAGTAATTCGTGCACCTAAACCATGTAACCCCTATATTTTGGTTTTTTAATAATTTTAAGTTTTAAATTAATTATTTTTATAACATAAATTCTATTTCACCCTACGCATAGAAGTGTCTCGCGATTTTGATCTCCCTCTTGAACCTAAACGATAATTTGATCCTGGTTCTCCCTCCGAACCTTGATTCAGGCACAGTTCATCTCCTTATATCTACAATGGTGAGATCTATATTTATTTTTAACCTTTATCGATTCTTTTGGATATCAATTGTGCTAATTGGATTTAGGATCATATGCCCAATTTTCTCATTATTCACCCGTTATTCAGATTTCTCCTTAACTGAGTCAAATCAGGACTTGATACTGGATGAGCACTCCACTACTAAGCTAAGGTAGGCAGTCTATAATTTTATTTTGGATTTTGGTTCTTTATAAAGCTATAGTTCATTATTCTTCCCACCAGTATTTCCAGCGTGACCCCAAAATTGAACCATCTAATTTAATTAAATGAAATATGACCTATTAGTGATACCCATGGGTTCCTTGAGATGTATTAGTGGTTGTTTCCCCAACCCAAGTTCACCCATGGGGTGCACTTTATAAGTTTACCTTGGTTATGCTATGTCAAACCACCCAAGGGGTGTTTTTTGATCTTTCCTTATTCTAATAATCCAATTATAAATGGAATGAGTTGACTAGGTTGATTATGAAATGGGTTTTTCCTCCTTTACCTTATTATAAAATGCTGAACTTGAATTGGTTAATTGTTGAATTAATTAGGTGGATTTTGTTAAATGTGTAATTGATTATGTGAGTGGGTATACTCATTAAATTCTATGATTGTGAATTGTGATTAATGGGTGGGTATACCCATGTGAAGTGTTTAATGGAAAATGGTGATAAATGGGTGGGTATACCCATGTGACCTGATTAAATGGGAATGTAATACATGAGTGGGTATACTCATGAGATGGAATTGAATGTAATTGATTATATGAGTGGGTATACTCATTGAATGGAATTAAATTTTTTTTTATTATATTTGTGGGTATACTCATTTAATGGAATTAAATGTTTTTTATTATATAAGTGGGTGGAATCATATGGAATTTAATTGTTAAATGGTATAAAATGGATGATTGGTTGTATAGATTCCATGGATAGTTCTCCATTGATCTTGAACGCGGTAGTAGACACCTTGAGTAGTGATGCTTCTTGGGTCATGATTCTATGGGATTCCTTGATCCTTACTACCCCTTGGATCCACTTTCTTGGAATCACATAGGATATGCTGGTACACATGCTCCTAAGACTTCAACCAGTGCCAATACCGAGTTTCCATCGAGATGCTCCTGAGACTCGATGAGGATTCCTTGGTCTTCAACACCTTGGATCTGGCCCTTTGTGGTATACAATTCATTATGGTGTATGACCATGGGATATATGATGATTTGGTTATAAGTAAAGGATGTGGAATTTTGATATGGTTTCATTATATGGAAAGGCTATGTGGGCAGGATAGATATGGATGTACGACGAGGTCGTGTTTCTTGTTTATATTTCTTATAAATTTCTTATTAGGAGATGAAATTTATTGTAGGGAGACTTGAGAGGATATTTGGTTTCACTTGATGGTAGTGTTTTATGTTCCATGGGCACATTAATGTTAGTATCTATTACTTTCTTACTTACACTTGTTTAGCTTATTGCATTGTGCTACTTAGAACTGTATAGACTTCTGGGTGGTTACCTAATGGGATATTATCTCACACCCTGTTTGGGCCTCCTTGGGGACCCAAAAAAATTATATGGTTGTAGGTGTTGATAGGGAAAATATCCCTAACACAAGTTATTTATTTTGGCTTTGGAGTAGGAGGGCATGTGACCAAGCCGAGGCTTGCGATGCTACTGGGACACTTTTTGGGCGTTTTTGTCATTTTGTAGACTTGTACTGTACTGTATTTACATGTATGTATTTTGTATGTTTTATAGATATATGGATCATCTGCATCATTGTATATGTTACATTTCTAGATTTTTTATATATTTATGTCTTATTTACTTTTTAGTTGTTTGCTTGTTTATTTTCTTCTACTATTGAATGTGATTGACTTCTACTGTGATATAATCTAGTAATAAGGAAATAATATCCCCAATGACTCACCTAGTCCCTCACTTATAGTCGGTAGCCTCTAGAGTTTTGGGATATGCACCTAATTCGATGTGTCCAACTGGGATCAGGGAATTATTTAGTGGCATCTGGGTTCGGGATGTTACAACTACCAAGTTGACCCTCTAGTAAAGATAGGTAGTGGAGTCCTTGGTGGTTTACTGAGTAGTACCCTCCATTATATCTGGGAAGTGGGTCATTAATGACTATCTAGTTGAACCTAGAATAAAGATGGGTAGTGGATTTCTCAACAATTATCTATTTGACCCTCCAGTAGAGTTGGGAAGTGGAGTCCTCGAAGATTATCAAGCTGACCCTTCAATAGAGCTAGGTAGTGGAGTCCTTAAGGACTACCGAGTTGAACCTTCAGTAGAGCTAGGAAATAGAGTCCTTAATGACTACTAAGTTGAACCTCCAGTAGAGATGGGCAGTGGAGTCCTCGAGGATTACTGAGTTAACCCTCCAATAGAGATGGGCAGTGGCATCCTCGATGATTACTGAGTTGTACCTTCCAGTAGAGTTGGGTAGTGAATTCCTAAATGACTACCGAGTAGTACCCTCCATTAGATCTAGGCAGTGGATTTTCAATGGATACCATAGTGGAACCCCCCCATCACACTAGGGCACGAGTCCTCCACTTTGAGTTTGTGGCCCCTCAAATATGCGGTATAGTGATGAGTCATGGTTTGACTTGCACATTTACTTCTGGGAAGATGCGTTAGATGATGGTCATCGTTGATAGACTTTTAGAACTATTGGATACTCTTCTTCTTAGGCTGATCTATGAGATGAATATCCCCTTACTCTCTCATTTGAGATTATTTTGACTAAGAATATATATATATATATATTATTATTTTTTATCCATACCATTGGATTTAGTTACTCTCCTTCCATGAGAGGTGAAGACGTGCATGGTATGCCACATGCTTTCTATGTTTAGCTTCTCATGATTGGATGAGTCTACTCTCCTACTATAGATGGTGAAGACTCTATGAGTAGTTCATCTACTCACTATGTTGATCCCCTTATACTTGGATGAGGTTACTATCTCTTGGTTTGGGTTGAGTTGTTCTCTTTGACTGTATCTTGAATATAATGTATTTATATTTCTATTGTATCTCTTACTACCCTCCTTTAGATTTTGGGGTGTCCTACTGGGTATGTATATACTCACCCCTACATGGGCTTCGTCCACACGTGTCATATCTTATAAAGATGAAATATAGTTCAGTGGTGACTTTAGATAAGATTAGGGATACTTGGTACTTTGGATAGTGTATGGTGTGTAGGTTCTGGGTGCAGTGGAAGTGTGCCATGGGTGGTTCCCAAATTTTCTTTTTTCTATAATTTATGATCAATAAAAGATCTAGATGTTTTTAATCACCATGATCAATGGAAATGAATCAAATATAGACAATATTAATCACACCAGAACTAGATATACCTCTAAGGAATTCTTTCTTCATTGATGAATCCGGTGACATATTTGCGGTGAACCATCATTGAGTTGTAGAAATCACATGTAGATTTCCTCTAGTGATGATCCAAACATGTTCCAGGAATATCTATATGCCATCGAATGAGTCTCTAGGTGCTAGCACGGAAGATCCTTACACTTGTGTCATCTGCCTTGATCTCCTCAAGAATCGCTTTCAAAGTGTTATCCATGATCTGATGGAGGAGGATTGATTGCCGTTATTGGGATCATTCTTGGAGAAAGGGATCTCTATAGGCTTGAGAGGATTCTCCAAGATTTTTGTGAACAACTTAAAAAATGAATTGGATTTCCAGAGAAAATAACATAACTGGGTATTTATATTGCTAGGGTTAAAATAAAATAATTGCATAAGTGACCTTAATTATTTATTTAATCCTAGAAAATCCCCATGTCAAATAATAATACTAATTTTATTATTTCTTGACATGCGCTTAACTTGAAAAATATAATTAAATATTATTTAATCAAATAATATTCAATATTATTATTTCTCATTGGACCATTAAACTCGGTCCTCCATTCCTCCACAATATTTATCGGACCTTGAATAATGTATATTTATTTATTAAATAAAATATCACTACATTATTTGCCAATAAATAAATAAATATCATACTCACTAAACAAAAAATAAATATTTATTAAATATTCTGCTCACAATATATTCTCAAATAACTGGTGATTGAATAAATATAATCAAGAATACATGAATAATTATTAAACCACATGCGGTAATAATATTTATTCAAATTGTTAAATAATAAATAATAATATATTATTTAGCATGTGACCCTCTAGGACTCTTTCTTAGTGGAATTAGTTGAAGCAACCTAAAGTCCGAGGTTAGTGTCTAGTAACATGCCAAGATACCCATAGAGAAAGAAGTTAATTCCACAATGACATGTCAACTCATACGAACACTTAAATTGTAATATAATCCATTTATCACAATATCTATAATCCATCAGGTTGCATGCCAGTGCCATCAACCTATGTGTTTGATATATCTTTCTCTAACTTTCTGAAAATAGAAATTGCCTATAGAACACCGTGAGCATCAATTTATTTAGGATATATCATTTTCATCAAAGGGCCTGAGATATTAACTTTAGTCAATGAACATAAGGGATAAATCCTTTCTCGCATTATTCATTAATGAAATATTACTCATGACACACCCAATGTATCCTACCTCACTGTAAACTTCCATCATCATGGTTTTCATCAATAAATCTAAGTGAGTGACTCATAATAATCATTAATAATAATATTAAATTCTAAGGACCAATACACATGTCCATAGATAGGAACATCCAATGACACATAGAAATGTGGATTTCCTACTGGAAGGTCTCGTTATCATAATATCTATACTGGATTTTACTAAGGGCGTGCACCATGAGAAGGTGACTCAAATTCCTATGAGTATCCACCCCTGATAGCTTGTATCATTTCTATCTCTCAAACGATATTAGCTGGCTACAGAACATATATTCAAGAATAGTGTCATATCACTTCTGGGTTCTTATCATAATGGGGAACTACTATTACCTTTTAGTGTATCATATACTCTTAGGATATTATCACATACTATGTTATGTAGAAGAACAATCATGATGTGATAAATAGTTTATTAATATTCAAAAAAATTAATACATGTTATCATAAAGTAAAAAGAATTTTCTTCTAGGTCACCAACTCCAGAATACTCCCACTTTCACTAGCGCCAATTACTAATAACCTCCAGTCCACTAGCTCTCACATACTACTCATGATTATGCTAAGATAGTCCTTTAGTCAAGGGGTCTACCATGTTCTCTTCTATGGGTACTCTACTTACTAAAACTTCACCCCTCTGATAGAAATCCATTAAGAGGTGATACTTCCAGAGTATAGTCTTTGTCCATTGGTGTGACTTTGGCTCTTATGCAAGATTCATCACTATAGTGTTATCAGAATACAATGTGATAGGTTCTTTAATTCTAGGCACCACATCAATCTCCTAGATAGATTTCTGAATCCAAACGACTTCCTTGGATATATATGAAACCTCTATATACTTAGAATCCACTATAGAATCAGAAACAACAAGATGCTTTGAACTCTTCCAGCTCGCGAATCCTCCATTCATATAAAAAAATATCCTGATTGTGACTTTAGATCATTCTGATCTTTCAAAAAACTAGCATTAGTATAACCTATCAAAACTAGATCATCATATCCTCTATAATCCAAAAACATATCCTTAGTTTTTCTCAGATACTTAAGGATAGTCTTAACAGCAGTCCAATGCTATTCTCCTGGATCTGCTTGATATATTCCTACTATGCTCAGTGCATAGGAAACATCAAGTATAGTATATAACATGACATACATTATTGATCTTATCACCGAATCGTATAGGATCTTACTCATTATCTCATTCTCTTGTTGTGTTTGAGGAAACATTTTCTTAGAAAGATGTAAACCATGTGACATTGGAACCAATCCCCTCTTGGATTGTTCCATACTAAATCTCTTTAGTATCTTGTCAACATATGTAATTTGACTTAGTCCAAGTAGCCTCTTGGATCTATCACAAATGATCTTGATCCCTAAAATATAGGATACTTCACCTAAGTCATTCATAGAGAAACAAATTTTTAACCATTCCTTAACTAATTATAAGACTGGTATGTCATTTCCAATAAGTAATATGTCATCAACATATACTACTAGTATAATGATTAAATTCCCAATAAACCTCTTGTAAACACATGAATCACATTCATTATTATTGAAAACAAATTATTTTATGGATTAATTGAATTGAATGTTCCATGACCCGGATGCTTGCTTCAATCCAAAAATGGATCTTTTCAACTTTAAAATCCTTTTGGAATCACCTAGAGTCACAAACCCTTATGGTTGTGTCATATAGACATATTTATGAAGGTTCCCATTAAGGAATGCAGTTTTGACATCCATCTTCCAAATATCACAGTCATGGTAAGCTGCTATAACAAGTAGAACTATAATAGATTTAAACATTAAAACTGAAAAAAGGATTCATCATAGTCAATTACTTGATGCTGTTTAAACCCTTTAGACACTTGCATTGCTTTATAGGTACTTACTTTACCTTCCATGTCCAGTTTCCTCTTGAATACCCATTTTCATCCAATAGGATTTACATCAACTAGTACATAAACTAGAACCCAAACTTGGTTATGATACATGGAATTCATTTTAGAATTCATGGCTTCTTTCCATCTTGCATCTTCTGAGATTTCTACTACCTCCTTGTAGGAGAGAGATTCATCATTGTCAACCAATAATGAATCAATATATTCAGTGACTAGAAAACCATATCTCTCTTATTATCTTACCTCTCTTACACTCCTATGTAGTACTTATGTTCCAAGAACTAATTATTCCATGGGGATACATGGAATCTATCATTATACCAACTATTATGTATCTTGACCATCAACTTCATCGAAGTCAATATTTCTCCCACTATCCTTTTTGAGGATGTGACCCCTCTCAAGAAAAACGACTTGTCTGGTGACAATCACTTTCTTGTCTGAAGGGTTTTATAGGTAGTATCCATTTGTTTCCTTGGGATACCCTATAAATATACACTTCATGCCTTGGGATGCTAGTTTGTTTCCTAATAAGTCCTTAACAAATTTCTCACAACCCCATACACATGTATGTGAAAAAATGGATTTCATTTCACTACATAACTCGAAGGGAATTCCATTTTATACTTTATTTGGTACTCAATTTAATGTGTTTTCCATAATTTGTGATGAATATCCCCAAAAGGATAATGAAAGATCTGTACGAATCATCATCAACCTTACTATGTCTAAAAAGGTACGGTTCCTCCTTTCACTAACACCATTCCACTGTGGTGTATAATATGGAGTGAGTTGAGATAGAATCCCAAACTATGGTAAAAATTCAATGAACTCTTAGTTAAGATATTCACCACCTTGATCTAATCAAAGATTCTTTATCTTATTACCAAGATGATTCTATACTTCATTCTTGAATTCCTTGAATTTCTCAAAGGATTTATACTTATACCTCATCAAGTAGATATAGCCATATCTACTCAACTCATCAGTAAATGTTATGAAGTAAGAATATCCACCTCTATCGTCTACTATAAATGGTCTACACACATCAGTGTGTACTAATCTTAGAAGTTCTATGGCCCTTTCACCCTATCCATCGAATGGTGGTTTGGTCATTTTTCCTTGTAAAAAATAATGACACCTATCAAGTGGTTTTATCTCATAAGAGTATAAATAACCATCGTGACAAAGATTTGTCAAATGATTCTCATTTACATGACCAAGACAGTGATTCCACAACTGGGTGTTATATGAGTTGTGTGAACATGATTCATTATTGATTTCCAACACTTGGTTTTCATAATTTAATACATAAAGACCATTATTTAAATATACTATACCATAACATATGTTGTCCTTATAAGAGAAAAAAAAATTTATTTCCAAATTTGAAAATAAACCCATATATATCTAAACATGACACATAAATTATGTTCTCGGTAAATATAGGTACATAATAAAAATTTCTTAAAACCACAATCATTCCTATTGGATATGAAAGGTGGTAGTCACCAATGGATAGGGAAGATAGACTCACACCATTTTCAGCTCATAGATAAACCTCTCCTATGGAAATATTCTGAAATCTACTTGGATCCTATATTTGGATATAGACATGATCACCAAAAACTATATATAATAACAAATTTGTAGAAATGGAAATATTTCACTCAATAATGAATAAAACTTTAGCTTCCCCTTTCTTATAGGTGCAGTTCCTCTTCTAGTGGACTGGCTTGACACATGAAAAACATACTGCTTCCTTTTCCTTACCCTGCCTCCGGATATTATTATTCTTGGAAGGATGGTTCTCAGTAGATTTAGATTGTTTATAAGTCTTATACCCCTTTTCCTTTTTCTTCCTTTTATTGTTCATCATAAGGACCACAATTTTATCATGCCCCATGTCCTTATCCACTTTCCGAATCAAGGAAAAAAGTTCCGAAAGGCTATTCTCATTATTGCTCATATTATAATTCATAATAAAGCTAGAGAAGGTCTTTGGAAGTGATGAAAGTATGAGATATGAATTCAAATCATCTAGGAATTTAATTCCTAAGATGTTTAGTCATTAAATATAGCCGATAAGATTGACTACATGAGGCCCAGCTGGTGCAGACTCTCCATGCTTAGTTGTGAACAAAGCATTGGAGATCTCATACTTCTCTTGTCTCTCCTTCTCTTAATAGAGATTCTGAAGGTGAGAAATCATACTATAGGCATCCAAATCCTCATGTTGCTTCAAAAACTCATTGGACATGGATGATATCATGAAGTACTAAACATACGTAGCATTATTCAGATGTTTCTCATAGATATATAGTTCTTCATCACTTGGCTCATTTCCAAGCGCAACTGGTAAAGGTTCTTCCAACACATACAATTTCCTTTCATGGTGAAGGATGACCTGTAGGTGCCTTTACCATTATTGGAAATTTGTGCCGGTAAGAAGGTTTTCCTTATCAAGTATGAATCATAATGATTTGTTTGATGTCATTTTATTGCTATTTCTAAAAAATAAGATAAGCATAATTTTAGTACTTTATCTAATAAATTTTGAAAAATAAATTAATATTATATTTATTAGTCTCACACTATTTTATCAAAAGCCAATATCACTCACCATTGGATTTGGAATATCCTATTTCATGGACATTCTAGTGTAAAGGATCCATATTCCCCTTCTCATTACCCCAAATTTGGTTGGTCAAGAAAATTGAATGGTTTTAAGTAGGAATTCCAAATTCCAACTGTATTAACTCACAATTCATTGATTTGCTGAGTGGACTCCCCAATCCTGAAATCATTAATTCATATTTCCTCAATCTTTTCCTCTCAGTTACACCAAGTCCTACTTTGGTAGTCAACCCTTTATGCGAACCAAGTTAAGTCAACCCAAAACCTCATGTTATAATTCCTCGATAATTGAAATCACCCCAACTTTGGTTGGTCAAGCACTTCAAACTATGGTTTGATTCTAACCGAAGTAATGGAAGACTATATCGACTTAATATTTTATTGAGGGATTTTGTCCTTTTATGCGTAAATTTACAATATTTATCTTTATTAAATTATTGTTAATATTAAGTGGTATTACTTAAGTGATTAACCATGTCTTAGATAATATTTTCACATAAGATAGTTTATTTTAGATCCATCTTGAATGCTTGTTAATTCATTAATTATGTGATCACAACAATAAATCCATAATGAAATAACCACACAAGTGAAAAAAATAAAATAAATGGTACGATCATGAGCTTATACTAATGGTTAGTTTAACTAGTAGTTGATAAACTAACCATTAACTAAGGGGAGAAACACTTTGAACCAATTGAGGTTTGTGTTTATAGCTTTCCACCTATCCACATTTGTATCTCATTGGATTAGTTTCACCTAGGCTTCATACTTGAACTGCCTCCACTAGATTAGGATCTCTATCCATTACAGATGCCTTTTACTCACATGGAGGTGAGGGGAAAAAGGGGTTTACATAAAAGAAACCATGGGAACGCAAGCCCTACATAATAATGAGGAGAGAAGCCACGAATGCCAACAATTTAATTTAATAATAAATTAAATGAAACCAATCACATAAAAAAGGTCTGTTCTAGATCATGATCATCCACATACATGAAAAAAATACATATTTAATAAAATTATCATTCAATTCTTAATTGTTATTTATTTAAGATAAATCTCATTCGAATCGATTAAATATTATCTTTAATTAATCAATCCTTTTATCTTAATTCATATATGAATTTCCTTGATATTCTCATCCATTATAATTTAAAATTAACTTTGTACATAAATGTACCTTGGAGGAAACACGGTGAATAACCGTCCGATTATACCCAACATGTATTATACTCATATAATGTTTTACTCTTATGACATATGTCCTACACAACTTATCACATACTTTCACAATGCGTACTTCACATATGATTACATGAATTACATAATTTTTTGGTCACATGTTATGCTCAAATGAATGTAGAGTAGAAACTTGTAATAAAACTCATACATGATATGCATATATAAAAATTATGCAGATATTAATTAAACATTTAAATATTTATGTATATTAAAACCTATCACATGGTGTGTCCTATCTTTACGACCACACACAAGTACATGTATTAAGGTTTACATAGTAAAATAAATAAATTTTAAATATGTGTAACTTGGTATAAGTACAAGACGTGTAGACCCAATCTACATAGTGTGTACACCTTTCACCATATATTCGAGGTACATGCCTAGGGACTCGGTGTGTAAAATGTACCTTGAAAAATTTCGAGTACACAACATGTCTAATAACTACTGAAAAATGGACCTATACCCATGATTTTATCAAAAACGTGGATATAGGTATTTTATAGGAACCTATACCCATGGTTCTACCAAAACCGTGGGTATAGGCACCTCTATACCCATGATTTTGGGAAAACTGTGTGTATAGGTATAGAATGGAACCCTACACCCACAGTTTTCCCAAAACCGTGGGTATAGGATATATGGGTATAAGGTAGTTTTTTCAAGACCCATACCCACGGATTAACAAAAAATTTGGGCATAGGGTTGTTTTTTGAAGACCTATACCCATGGTTTTACAAAACTGTGGGTATAGATTTCATGCCTTATGGCGCGAAAAAAATTGGTGGGGCACAAATTTTTTTTTTGCGGGAACACCTATTCCCACGGTTTGCTACCTATAGCCACAATTTATATAAATATATATAACTAAATATATATCTATATACCAATAATACAAATGGGCTAGTGGTTAGGCGTGATAGGAATAAAAGAGGGTCCAATTATTGAATCCTGAAGCTGCATTTTTTTTGTCAAAGCTATACCCATGGTTTTAAAATCATGGGTATAGGTGAATGATGCGGTGGAATGGTGAGTGAAATGGTGTACTGGACCTATACCCCTAGTTTACTAAACCGTGGGTATATCTTAGGGGCTATCCCGATTCCTTGGGAGCCCACGGTTCATGAAACCGTGGCTATAAGGAAATTTTCCAGTAGTGAATAGGCCACACACTATGTTGACTCTGTGTTACACGGTCACCAGTTAGGTAGGACGTGTATGGAATATATAGATAATATATAACCCAAAGATACTACACACCATGTACATGGGATACACGACATGTACTCTAGCTGACCATGTTTCATTCTGTCCCGATCAACACGCGGTGTAATAATTAACTACACCGCATGTCATCAATGCACATAGTTTGAGTAATTGTTGAATTAGCTCCTAGTGTATTGACCACGAGTACACGATGTGTAATTTCAATTACACAACATGTACTCCCGTTTTATCCAAATATAATTATTGGCACCTCTAAATGATTTCCTTAATTTTATTTTAACCATAAAATCAATCATCGCGATTAGATCTATGAGAAATGAAGGTGGAAGAAACAAATATCACAATTCAGATTAAAAGAATTATTTATCTTGAATTGATAAACTAAATTATAAATGCATACATCACCAATAATTTTTAAATAATTATAAATAATTACGCGCTCGCTCTGATACCAATTGTAGGTTCTGGGAACAACAGAAGCGTATGATGGGCAGTGCCCAACTTTACTTTTTTCCATAACCGATGATAAGTTCAAGACCTATACGATGTTTAATCACCGTGATCAATGGAATTGAATCAAATATAGACAATATTAATCATTCTGGAACCATAGAGAGAGGAGATCAATGGATATTGTTTATATGTAATTTAATTAGATAAAGAATTACCTCTAATGAATTCTTTCTTCATTGATGAATCTAGAGATAGATCTGCAGTGCACCATTGTTTCATTTTAGAAACCAAGTGTATATTTCCTCTAGCAGTGATCCACACATGTTCTAGGAATCTCAATACGTCACTGAAGGAGTATCCGAGTGTAAACATGGAAGATCCTTGCGCTTACGTCGTCTGTCTTGATTGCCTCAAGAATCGATTCCAAAGCATTCTCCTTGATCTGGCGGAGGAGGATTGCTTTCCATTCTTGGGAGAATTCTTGGAGAAAGGGATCTCTCTAGTCTTAAGAGGATTCTCCAAGATTGTTGTGCACAACCAAAAAAATGAATTGGCTTACCAGAGAAAATAACATAACTGGGTATTTATATTGCTAGGGTTAAAATAAAATAATTGCACAAGTGACCTTAATTAATTATTTAATCCTAGAAAATCCCCATGTAAAATAATAATACTAATATTATTATTTATCGACATGAAATTAACTTTCTAATTATAATTAAATACTATTTAATCAAATAATATTCAATATTATTATTTCTCATCGGATCATTAAACTCGATCTTCCATTCCTCCATAATATTTATCGAACCTTGAATAATTTCTATTTATTTATTAAATAAATATCACTTCATTATTCACCAATAAATAAAAAAATATTATATCCACTAAATAATAAATAAATATTTATTAAATATTCACTCACAATATATTCTCTCAAATAACTAGTGATGGAATAAATGTGATCAAGAATACATGAATAATTATTAAACCACATGCGAGAATAACATTTATTCAACCTATTAAATAATAAATAATAATATATTATTTAACTAAGATTCTGGATAAACTTAATGTATGACCCTCTAGGCCTCTTTCTTAGTGGCAATAGGTGAATCAGCCTAAAGTCCAAGGTTAGCGTCTAGCAACGCGCCAAGTCACCTATAGAGAAAGAAGTTAATGCTGCAATGACATGTCACCTCATGTAAAAACTTACTATATAATATAATCCCTTTATCAAAATATCTCTAATAGAGAAGGTTTCATGCCAGTGCCATCAACCTATGTGCTTGATATCTCTTTTTCTGACTTTCTAGAAATAGAACTTGCCTATAGAACACTATGGCCATGGATTTATTTAGGCTGTATCATTTCCATCAAAGGGCCTAGGATATTAACTTCTGTCAATGAATAGAAGGGATAAATCCTTTCTCACATTATTCATTAATGAAATATTACTCATGACGCACCCAACATATCTTATCTCACCGTGAAAATCTGTTATCACAGTTTTCATCAATAAATCTAAGTGAAAAACTCATAATAACCATTAATAATAATATTAAAGTATAAGGACCAATATACACGTTCTCAAATATAAACATCCAATGACACATAGAAATGTGGATTTCCTACTGTTGGGTCCTATTCTCATAATATCCATACTGAATATTACCAAGGGAATATACCATGAAAGGTGCCTCAAAGTCCTATGAGTCTCCACCCCTGATAGCTTGTATCACTTGTATCCCTCAAATTATATAATCCTACTATAGAACATATATTAAAGAATAGTGTCATAGAACTTTCAGGTTCTCATCATAGCAGGGAACTGTTATGACCTTTTAGTGCAACAACTACTTTTAGTAAATTATCACATACTATGTCACACAGAACAATAATCATGATGTGATAATTAGTTTATTAATATTAAAATTAATGAATACATGTTTATCATAAAGTACAAAGAAGTCGGTTCTAGGGAACCAACTCCAACACGGTGGTCAAAACTTGAAGAGTAGAAGATGGGCTCTCTCAGCATTTTACTTTCTACTTTTTTAAAGTTGAGACATATTTTTGGTTGGGCATTTATTTTTCCCCATTTTTTTAGTTTACACTATCATACTCTTTTACTATCTAGATGTTTTACATGCATGGTTGTTCGCCAGTGTTTTGTTTATTTTACTTTTACTCCCTCTGTACTTTTGCATCGATATGGTTGTGTTTGTGAATACATGTACTTAGGAAAATGCCTCCCCGTGTTAGATATTCCTTTGATGCTAGTCGCCACCCCTTGTCCTATGGAGGCAGGCTTGGGGTAGTTGTGTCTTGAGCCGTGACTTGGGAAGGGTCGTGATAGATTGGTATCAGAGCAGTTCATTCTTTGGTATGTAGTCTGGAGTAGTCCCCTTATAAGGATTTTTGGTTGGGATTTAGGAAAATAGTGTCAGAGTGTCTCGAGTGTGGCTATCAAGCCAGAGAATCTAGTGATAGTGCAGGAAGATGATGTATCCATTCACTAGGACCTTGACTACCTATTTGTTGACTCAGTATACCATGACATTTGTTGCAGGGATCAATGGTACATGAACCATATATGATTGAGTATTTGATCATCCTTCTTGAGTCAGATCCCCATTAATTATATATATATATATATATATATATATATATATATATATATATATATATATGCTAATTTGATAATGGAATGTCTGGATCAGTTTTAGATGACTCTGTGAAGACATCCAACCAAGTTATCGACTTTTGGATTGTGAAAACGATCCGATGAGTGATGAGGCCTCAGTTTAGGGTCTATCCTGTGAGATATTTCCTCCAGGTGGGCAGGTAGAAACACCCTCACCTATAGATTACTAGTTGATACCATCATATCAGGTTGAGGATGCATGTAGGCTAAGAGAACACCACCAGTTCTAGCACTTGAGGCTACTGATACTATGTGATGAGATATTTCCATAGGTATTGGAGGTTTATCTTGAGTCAGTGATCCAAGTTTTCAGACTTGTGCAGATCCTGATAGATCAGATGGCTGTACTTGAAAGTAGTTCTCTTCATAGAGAAGAAGTTGGTTTTGGTGGTACCAAAAAATGATGCAACTATGCTAACTATGCATTTAAGATTCCAAGAATAGAGATTGCACATGTTTTGTGTTGATCCATACTCAATTATCAGGTGGTTGAGGTCTGGCCCGATCCCGTGGTTTGGATATCCCACTTGGATGGGACCCCTTTCAATGGTGGTCCTTGCAGTGAGACTTATATAGGGTGATAGGAGATTCATTGGATCCCTATGTTAGTGATTTTCAATGCAGATTTGAATATGTAAGAAAGAGGGACACTTCCCCCATCGATAAATGTTCTTGTGATGAGATTAAAAACCCTACGGGTGAGTTAGTGCCATCCCAAAGAAGATAGTATCGAGGTGTGGTGGAGGTGTTCCTTTAAATTGTTTTTTGAGGTTCTTTTGATGTTTTAAGGTGTCAAAGCGAGGCCTAGTTGTGGAGAGAAAATGGGAAACTGAATGGATAACTTCAAGTGGTGGAAGCTTGTGGCTCAGTGGCTTCCAGTATGGTTCGGGGAACGACATGTGTCTCAAATTCTTTTATTGTAGTTATAGAATAGAGTCATAAGCCACATTTCCATAGACATAAACCCTGTTTGAGACCTAGAGATACTAGTGGAGGCCTTTTTTTCTCGACCCTTGTGTTGCAGTGTAATGACCCTGACTTTTCAGATGATAAATTTTTCCTAAAAATGTGTGTTATATTATATTATACACAACAAAACCATATCTCTTTAATAATGAAGTGAGTATAAAGGGAAATGTGACCATTATGATTTGATCATTTTTTTGACTATTGGAAAAATACGAGCATTGGTTAATATGACTGTTGGAAACTATACTCTTGGTAATAATTTTTACATTATAATTTGTAAGTATAAATTATAAATAATAATTAATGTAGAAAGGAGAAATTATGGCCTCAACCAGTCAAGTCATGCCATGTGAATTCCATTTGTCAGAGATTGGGAGGGAGATAGAATCACTTGGGTTTTATCTCAACCAAGACCAAGATAAGCTTCAACAAGTGAAGATACATTGGAATCTCCTATGGTAGAAGTTCAAGTTAGTGTAAATTACCACTCGGGCGATGTTAGCCAAGCCGCCACATGAATCTATAACCATCACACACCTTACCCTTAGGTCATATGCGGGTGTTATAAGGGTTCATGTGTTGAGTCTCTATTCACTTAAAGTTTAATTCCATTGTATAAATAAATTTTTTATTCCATCAATTTCGTTTTAAGAATAGTTTTGCTTAATAAAATTGAGATAGAATTTGATAAATTCATTTATCAGACATAAATTTTACATTCCAAAAAAAATATAAATATTTATAATAAACTAATATATTATGAATAATACTTATTTTAATGAAATATTATGATAAAAAACTCTTAATTAAATATAAATGATATTTTTTTTCAAGTGTTAGAAATTTTACTATGCATTTTCAATCCGTTATTATTTTTAATAAATAAATATTTTTATATTTAAATGTTAGAATTATAATATTTATAGAATAAATCTGATAAAATAAATATCATTTTTTAAATCACATTTCCAAAATTTAGTTAGGGTGAATTTATGAGATTTTTTTTAAAATACTTTATTTTTTTCGTGAATAGTTTAAATATAGTTAGAGTTTTTCGGTATGTTTAATGACTTTATAATTATGTCATGATGATGTAATAACTAATTAACCAAAATCAACAACCTAAAATATGTTATTTTATTAATATCAAGTATTTTAATAGATTTTAACCAATTTCCAAAGTCTAAAATGGAAACTTTAACATTAAAGACATTATTTTTGTGGAAACCTTACTTTTCCATGCCAAAGGAAGTAATATAAAATGAAGATCAAATATTGTGGATTAAAATAACATAAAATATTTCCAGAGTGTCCAACACCATGGTAAAATACCATGGTCGAGCCCATGGTTTTTAATTTTCCACAACCTAGGTTTCCAAGTCCTATATTTGGAAATTAATAAACAAATCCTTCGCTTTTGTTATAAATACCTACACATTTTTTCATTTAATTTTTCTAAAAATCCATAATATATGAATATATTATAGTTTTACCTCCAAATGAGTCCTCCCAATGTGTCCTCAATCCCCCAAGGTCCTAATCCTCAAGTTTTAGGAACAATGCTTCAAGGTAAGGGAAATCTCCACTTCTCTTTTCCATTCAAGTTCCCTCTTTATGTGGTATGTATTCCAATTTCCAAAATAAGTTATTTTTTCCACTTTATTTTATCCCTTTACTATAATAATATTATTTTATGATAGGTATACCCTTGATACCTCTCATTTTACCATTTTCTAAATCCACATTTTATACTTGTTATGCTGTATGATTTACTTCTCAAACTTTCTCTTTTCTACTTAAGAAATTATCTTTTATTTTATTTTTTTAAATAACCAAACCTATTTATTTTATAGGGGTATTAAACTATATGAAAAAATGATTTATTTTATTCTGGTATTAACATACATGAAACCTGAATTCCCTTTCCGTGGGTTAAAAATGACATAATGATATTGTCTTTAAGCACTTTTTAAAATGCCATGTTTTTTTAATATGAAACTCGTTTCTTCTATTTTCAAAAATATATTTATGAAATGTTTTATTATGATCTATGTGTATCAAATTAATTAAAACATATTAATGTTGTTCCATGAAAGTTCTCCAATCCATTGGGTAAATAATTTAATCTCTATAGATGACATGTTTTACGATACCTTAGTGAATAACCTTGGTAATTTTTATAACAATTTAATGAAAAACCTTGGTGATATGATTATGAATATCTCATTTAAATGTTGTAGACACATTTTAATATTATGATTAATATCATTTTTATTATTATATTTATCATGTTCCCTTTATCATTCCATAATTATATTTCTCATTTTCTTATTGATATTCCTTAAGATCACTTGTAAATTGTTTCCCTTGATTTCCCTTACAAGGCCTTATGCTCACCATTTCCTTTGATGTATATACCCAGGTTATGAGATGTAGTAAATGTACTTAGGATGAACCTTTTAAGAATACTTTCAAGTGTATTATAATAATATTTTAAGTTTTCATGTATTATGTATCTTTTTTCTAAGAAACTAAACTTTAAAAGATCCTCTGTCTGTACATGTAATGAATAGTTTATATAATAAAAACGTGGGATTAAATAGTTGGTATCAAAGTATAATTTAGTTATTTTTATAAATAAGGATTTTAAAACTTTAGAAAGAACCTTATAGAAATTTTTAAATATAGGAAAACATAATGTTATTTTAGTGAGATATTATGTATTTGGTTTTCGAGTAAAGAAATCCCTATCTTGATACGAACAAGTGGATGTGGATTTGGCACAGATGTATCTTGGGATAACACCTGAAAACACCACTTTGATCTAGAATCTAATGGGAACTGGTGCATGACAATGGGCCTTGCCTCACTCTTGGTTTAACACTCCCAGGGGATATGTTTGGTTAATCATAAACATTTTATGAACTATTATGAAGAATTTATATAAAATATATTTTTTTGTTAAGAATAAAATATTTAATAATGATGTTTTAAGAAATAAAATTTCTTTTGAATTAGAATATTCTTAAAAGAAAATTTCTTCTCACTAAGTTTTTATTCTTTTAGAAAATGGAAGGATATAGGAGGAACCACATAAATAATGAACGCAACAAACCATGTGATGACATCCCTCTGATAGAATATGGAATGGAAAACTTCATGATAATGATGAATCAAATAACTTGAGTTATGAAAAATAACTTGAATCAAGTTGAGAGACCAAATTCACCTCGAAGGGAACGACTTTCTATTGAGTCCTTTATGCATCAACGACCACCTTATTTCAATGGATCTACCAACCCATTGATTGTTGAACAATGGATAATCCCTATAGAAAATATCTTTTCTACACTCCATTGTTCAGAACAAGAGAAATTCATCTTGGATAAGTACCACTTATAGGGAGAAGCTGATCAGTGGTGGACACTGATTAAAAACATGAATCTAGGAAGGGAGACTGATTCTATGGAGTGGGAAGAGTTCGTGGGAACCTTTTTCAAAAACTATTTCCACTGTTCAATGCGAACAAAAATGGATAAGGAATTCCTAGATCTATTTTATAAGGAAAATGAATTTGTGGGAGGTCATGATATGAACTTTATAGTACTTTATCATTACACCTATAGATTTTTCATGGATCACAATGGAAAGGTTGATAGATTCTTTGGTGGACTAAGACCCCATCTATAAAAAAATATATCCAATTGAGACTATGAAGGCTATGCGGAGATAGTGTGGAGTGCTATGAGGTTGAACTAGAGTTTAGAGAGATATAGTGGTCCCATAGATCGAATGAAAAGAAGAGATCAATGAAGCTAAGATTAAGGAGGAACTTTGATCATAGAAGTGGACGAAAGCAAGTGAAACATCCCACATGCAACAAATGTGGGAAGAAGAATTTGAGTAACTACTTTCTCAAGAGTAGTAAATGTTAAAAGTGTGGAATAGATGACCATATTGGTTAGAACTATTATAGTGAGGTGAATCCTTAACTTATCAACACTAATGAAAAAGGGAAGATGGTGTAGGCTCAACCTGAATTCCAATGCTTCAAGTGTGTATAGCCTGTTCTCTTTTCCAATCACTATCCAAATAGAAAGATAATAGAGGGGAATCACTATCAACCTCATCATAGCCTAAGAGATAAAGGTAATACTTTTTCTATCACAACAACATAAGTTGATGCTCCAAATGATGTGGTATCTGGTACTCTCATTGTTCTCTCAACGTTAGCAAGTACTTTGTTTGATTCAGGTTCTATGCATTCCTTTATTTCCTCTAAGTTTACAAAGAATATAGAATCAATACCTGAACTAATAAAAGTAGAGTTACCAGTTAATATTCCTAGAGTGATTATCCAAGAATCAACAATGTATATAAACTCTAGTATTCACTTTGGTAAGCACAATCTCATCGCAAATCCAGTATTCATTACCATGTTAGAATTCGACACTATACTAGGGATGGACTAGATCTCAAAGTATAATACAAAGATCAAATGTATAAGCAAATAAATATCAATAGACTTGAATGTAAAACCTATAGTTATTTTCAAAGGAGAGATATCTCAACCTGATATTTGTCTAGAAGAACCTCCCATAGCCTTCTTTATGGAAATTATCGATGAATATGAAGAAGGAAATGAAAGTATATGAATAGAAAATGTCTCCATCATATAGGAATAGATTGATGTATTTATTGATTAGTTACCTAGACCTCCCCCAAAAAGATAGGTAGAGTTCTCTATTAAACTCATTCCCAGATACAAGTTGATATCAAAGACCCTATATAGAATGGGAAATGTGGAGTTGGAGGAATCAAAGAAATAACTCCAATATATTTTATAGAAGGATTTTATTTGACCTAGTGTGTCTCTTTGGGGAACAACTGTTCTCTTTGTGAAGAAGAAGGATGAATCAATGCAGCTATGCATTGATTATATAGAACTTAATAGGATCACATGGAATAAAAATTACCATTTTACAAGGATTCGTGATTTATTTGACCTGATTTGTGGGGGTAAATTCTTCTCCAATATTAATCTCTAATCTAGTTATCATCAATTGAGGGTGAAGAAAGAAGATATTCCAAATATTTCCTTCTGGTCAAGATATGGGCATTATGAATATGTTTTTATTCCCTTAAAATTGACTAATGTACCTGTTATATTTATGGATTTGATGAATAGAGTCTTAAGGAATACCTTGATAACTTTGTGATAATTTTTATTGATGATATTCTGATATATTCTAAAAATTTTCAAGGATCATGAGGATCATCTAAGGGCTATATTTTAAACTATGAGGAAGGAGAGTCTATTTGTAAAGTTCAAAGAATGTGAATTTTAGTTACAACAAGTTTCTTTATTAGGGCGCATTGTAACCAATGAAATAATCTCAATTTGTCCTACCAAGACAAAGGTTATGGGGGAGTGGCCTCATCTTATAATAGTAATTGAGATTCATAGTTTCCTTAGTTTATCAGGATATTATAGAAGGTTTTTGAATTTTTTTCATGAATTTTTGGTCCACTGATTAAGTTAACTAAAAAAGGGGCCAAGTTTATATGGACAAAGGAGTGTGGAGAAATATTCCAAGAGTTGAAGAAGAGATTGGTTACTGCACCCATGTTAACTATAATCTATATCAGAGAAGGATTCGTTATTTTTATTGATGCATCTCTGAAGGGGCTTGGGTGAATACTTATGAAAAATGAAAAGGTAATTGCTTATGAATCTTGATAGTTAAAGCCTCATGAGAAGAATTATCCTATGAATGACCTGAAGCTAGCTGTGGTTATTTTTTCTCTAAATATTTGGAGGCACTATCTTTATGGGGAGAAATGTGATATATACACAGACCACCAAAGTTTGAAGTATATTTTCACATAAAAGTAAATAAACATGAGATAAAGGATATGGTTGGAACTTATTAAAAACTATGATTGTTCTATTAATTATCACCTCAAAAGATCAAACAAGGTTTCTGATGCGTTAAGTATGAAATACCCTATTGTGTTGGTAATACTGAGGATTCAAGGAGATGCTTTGATCAAATACCTAGTAAAACTAGACATGGGAATCATAAGGTAAGGGATTTCATCAACCCTATACCAAATTATTTATCAACCATCATTACTAGATAATATCAAGAAATATCAAAGAGAAGATCCTTTGTTACAGAAGAAGATAGAGGCTGTGAAGCATGATAAGTTTCCTAAGTTTAGTATTGATCAAGAAGGTGTACTGAATTTTTTTAGAAGGCTATGTGTTCCATCTATTCCAAAAATAAATAAGGAGTTGATGAATGAATCTCATAGCTCTACATTATTTATAAATCCTAGAAGAACTAAAATGTATAAGGACCTTCATGATCATTATCGATAGGATAACATGAAAATGGAGATTTCCAACTACACTAAAAGGTGCTTGGTGTGTCAAAAAGGAAGGTAGAAAGACAACTTTTTAAAGGAGTATTACAACCACTGCACATACTAACATGGAAGTGAGACAATATCACTATGGACTTTGTCAATGGTCTCCCGATGACATCTAAAGAAAATAATTTAATATGGGTTATAGTGGATTGTCTCACCAAGACTATCCATTTCATCGCTATTTGAGAAGATTTCTCTCTTAACCAAATTTCCATGATTTACGTAAAGGAAGTGGATAGGTTGCATAGGGTACCCATTTATATAATTTATAATAATGATCTAAGGTTCATATTAAATTTTTGAAAAAGTATTCAATATTATATGAATAATTAATTGAATTTCAGTATGGTCTATCACCTCGAAACTAATGGCCAATCTGAAAGGACTATTCAGATACTCAAGGAAATTCTAAGAACATACTTAATGGAATATAAATGTTAATGGGATCAACATATCCCATTAGTTTATTTCTCATACAACAATAGATTCCATTTGAGTATTCATGTGGAACCTTATAAAGATTTATATGGTAAGTGATGTAGAACTCCTACTTGTTAGGATGAAGTAAGTGAGAGAAAGTTTCTTGGGTCTAATCTTGTACAAGACATGACTGAAAATGTTCATTCTATATAACAACACCTTAATTCCACTCAGATTTGGAAAAAGATCTATGCTAACAATCATCTAAGGGACTTGGAGTTTGATGTTGGCAATGGAGTTTTCCTTAAAATATCACCATGGAAAAGATTCATGGGGTTTGAGAAGAAAGAAAAGATTATCCCCAGTTACATTGGCCCCTATGAAATCCTTGATCCCATATGAGCAGTGTCCTTTTGGATTTCACTTCCACCAAATCTAGATAAAGTTATTGATTTATTCCATGTATCTCTCTTGAATAAGTACATACCTGATCCCTCACATGTACTGAATCCTGAGGTGGTACAACTAGAACATGACCTCTATTATGAGGAGTAGCCGGTGGAGATATTGGAGCACAGAGACAAGGTTTTACACAAAAAAACTATCCACCTTGTCAAAATATTGTAGAGGAACCATATATATGAAGAAGCGACATGGGAACCAGATGAAAAATTGAGGCAGAATTACCCATAACTTTTCTTAACTGAGAGAATGAGTTGAAATTCCAGGGACAAAATTTTTTAAGGGGGAAAGAATTTAATGACCTAGACTTTTTTAATGATAATTGTTTCTTGAAAATGTATGTTATATTATATCATACACAATAAAAACATATATCTTTAATAATGAAGTGATTATAAAGGGAAATGTTACCATTGGGATTCAAATTTGTTTTTACTATTGGTAAAATATGATTGTTGGAAACTACACCCTTGGTAATAATTTTTACATTATAATTTGTATGTAGAAATGATAAATAATAATTAATACAGAAAGGAGAAATGATGGACTCAACCAGTAGAGTCATGCCGTATGATGCCAATTTTTCGGAGCTTGTGAGGGAGGTAGCATCATTGAGGTTTACTCTTGACCAAGCCTAAGCCGAGCTTCAACAAATTAATCTAGAATGAAATTGCCTATGAGAGAATTAAAGTTAGTGGAAATTACCACTCAGGTGGTGTTAGCCGAGCCGCCCCATGGATCTATCACAATCGCACACTTTAACCTTAGGTCACATGTGGGTGTTATAAGGGGTTATGTGTGGAGGCCCTAGTTACTTAAAGTGTAATTCCATTGTAGAAATAAAATTTTTATTCCATCAATTCACTTTTAATAATAGTTTTACTTAATAAAATCAAGATAAAATTTGATAAATTGATTTATCAGACATAAATTATAATTTTCAGAAAAGATATAAATATTTATAAAAAGCTAATATATTATTAATAATACTTATTTTAATTAAGTAGTATGATAAAAACTCTTATTTAAATATAAATGATAAAATAATTTTATTTTTTTAAGTGTTAGAAATTTTACTATGCATTTTTAATTTGCTATTATTTTTCATAAATAAGGATTGTTATATTTAAATGTTATAATTATAATATTTAGATAATAAATCTGATAAAATAAATATCATTTTTTAAATAAACATTCCAAAATTAGGTTAGGTTGAATTTATGATAATTTTCTAACATACTTTATTTTTTCATGAATAGTAAAAATATAGTTTGAGTTTTTCGGTATGTTTAATGAATTCATAATTTTTTCATAATGATGTAATAAATAATTAACCACAATACACGACCTAAAATATGTTATTTTATTAATATTAAGTATTTTTATATATTTTAATCAATTTCTAAACCTATAATTCATTTCCCAAAGTCTAAAATGGAAACTTTAACATTAAAAAATTATTTTTGTGGAGACTTTACTTTTCCATGAAAAAATAAGTAATATAAAATAATGATAAACTCTTGTGGATTAAAATAACATAAAATATGACCCAAGTTTCCAAAACCATGATAAAATACCATGTTCAAGCCCATGGTTTTGAATTTTCCACAACCTAGGTTTCTAAGGCCTATATTTGGAAATCAATAAATAAATCCTTCACTTTTGATATAAATGCCCACCCATTTCTCCATTTAACTTCAATAAAAATCTATCCTTAATGAATATATAGTATTTTTACCCCCCAAGGAGTCCTCCTAAGGTTTCCTCAAGCCCCCAAGGTCCCAATACTCATGTTTTAGGAACAAATCTTCAAGGTAATATAAATGTCCACTTCTCTATTCCATTCAAGTTCCCTATTTATGTGGTATTTATTCCAATTTCCAAAATAAGTTATTTTACACACATTATTTTATCCCTTTAATGTAATAATAGTCTTTTATGAGTGGTATACACTTGTTTCATCTCATTTTACCATTTTCTAAAACCACATTTTATACCCATTATGCTGTCAGATTTACTTCTCAAAATTTCTCTTTTCTCCTCAAGAAATTATCTTTTATTTTCTTTTTGCGAATAACCAAACCTATTTATTTTCTAGGGGTATTCAAATATATGTAAAAATGATTTATTTTATTTGGGTATTAACATACATGAAACCCACATTCCATTTTCATGTGTTAAAAATGACATAATGATTTTGTCTTTAAACACTTTTTAAATCGCCATGTTTTTTTAATATGAAACCCATTTATTCTATTTTCAATGGGATATTTATGAAATGTTTTATTATGATCTATTTGGATCAAATTAATTAATAAATTTTAAGGGTTCACCTTGAAATCACTCCAATGCATTGGGTAAATAATTTAATCTCTATAGATGATATGTTTTACGATACCTTAGTGAATAACCTTGATAATTTTTATAACATATTTGTAACAAACCTTGGTAATATGATTATGAATGTCTCATTTAAATGTTGTTGCCACATTTTCATGTTATTATTAATGTAATTTTTATTATGATATTCCTCATGTTACCTTTCTCATGACATAATGATATTCCTTATGTTCTTATTAATATTCCTCAAGATCACTTGTAAACTGTTTCCCTTTCTTTCCCTTATTGGGCCTAATTCTCATCCTTTCCTTTGATGTATGTCTGAAATTTATGAGATACAATAAATATACTTATGGAAAACCTTTTTAAGAATCCTTTCAAGTGGATTATAAGAATTTTTTAAGTTTTCATGTATTATGTACCTTTCTCCAAGAAAATAATATTTAAAAGATCCTCTATTTGTACATGTAATGAAAATTTTATGTAATAAAAAGGAAGGATTCCATATGGAGGGTCCTATAGAGAGGATCAGTGATAATTTTTTTTGTTGATGGGTTTACCTTACTCTTCTAGGAGAGAGTGCCTCACATGAAATCTTTTTCATAACAGCATTGATCCCCTATGATGTTTTCCTCAGTACGGACTGGTCATTTACCATCAATGATCAGATGATTTCTATCAGTGAAAATGGTAGTTATTTCAGGTTGTGGGATAGATTTTTCCACCTTTATGAGGAGTGATCCCCATACAGAGCAAGATGAGTTCATTCACATGAGGTTAAAACCGTTTCAATAGTTGGATTGTATTACCCTTGAAGTAGTGGATGTTATGTTCTCCCAGCTTCCTAAAATTATAGTGGGGGTTGATGAAATCTTTCTTGAGGATGTGCTAGGTTTACCTCCCCACCGTGAGATAGACCTCTATTTATAATTTCACTAGGTATAGAATAATTTTTATCCTAGCACATCGGATGACCTCTTGAGGTAGTGATAGCTATTGGTGTTGTTGGAGGGTCTATAGAGATAGAGATTCATAAGACCCAATGTTTTCACCTAGGAAGACCTATGTTGCTAAACTAAGAGACAGATGAGAGTTTGAGGTTATGTGTGGATTAGTGTCACTTAAACTAGGAGATACGAGGAAGTGTATCCACCCCCAAGAATAGTTGAGTTCTTTGACCAATAGTTTGGGGTGAAGTGGATATCAGAGGTTGACCTCAAGATGGGTTATCACCAACTCCTAGTTCAAGAGGTGTATGTACCAAATGTGGATTCCTAGAGCTGTTACAGTTTCTTTGAGTTATTTAAAATACCCTTTGGCATGTTGAATTCCACATCATATTTCACAAGATTTATGAGCTGGATCCTTAACCTTTCTTGGGTTGGTTCATGGTAGTCTTTTGTGATGGTAACCTCTTGTCCTTGTTATCCGAGTTGGAGCACTTGAGACACATGAGGATAGTGCTAGAAATTCTTAGGGAGTGCTAGTATGGTATCTATCAAGGATTAAATTCTATATTCAAAGGTCCACTTCTATAGATATGTATTCTTAGACATGGGAGTGATATTGGACCCTATAGAAAATGAGGTAGCATGAGCTTGGGGGCCACCTAGAGTGTGGTCATGGCAGCAGATGCTCATAGTGAGGTTTTTTGTCCATTTTTGTTGTGTGAGGTGACAAAGAAGTTAACCTATTTATAGTTAAACCTTGTGGGTGATAATGGTGAATTACACTTTCAGTTGATGGTTGTTACCCCTCTGCTTCCTCAACGAGTTATGGAGGCATAACTTGGGGATATTGACTGAGAGATTTTGCTTGACCAGATATCCTTAGAAGTTTCACTTGATAGATTTTCTGAAGAAGGGAATCACATCATCATTTTTCAGGGATGGTCGGTGATTTAGGTCACATTACAAGAGGATGTGGTGAGGGAGTTTCATACTTATCCTTTGACTTTACATTCCGGGGTAGGGAAGATATATGGAAGTGATAGATGCTGGATCAGTACCCCCACCTTTTCCTTTAGTTTGTGCTATTTAGGGATGAAAATATTTGAAGAAGAGAATAATGTAGATACTCTTGTTTTTCCGTGTAAGAATTTGGAATATTCATAAGAATATTTTTAGAGTCAGGATCTGATACTGTGCACAATTCTGATGCCCGGTGGGCCCAAATTTGTTTTTTATAAAAATATTAAATATATTTTTATATTACACATTCACAGTTTTCCTGAAAAAGCAGAATATCTCCTGAATAAAGTCTCTAATCAGAAATATGATACCATAGTTGAATCCATAGCATGGGTTTTACCCTAGACACAACCTAAGGTTGGTTATCGTAGGATGTTCGGATGGGGTAGCCGTTAACAGGTGTATTGTATAAATTAATTAATTCAGTTAATTTACTTAATAAACCTAACCCAAATAATTCACAAATAGAGACTTAGATGGAAAATCTGAGAACATCGTTGAGTTTGGAATGCAGTTTATACCCTAGTAATGATATAACCTTGATAAATGTCGGGTTTTTGGCTTGAGCGCCATCACGGGAGAAATAATTAAATAAATTGAATTATTTATTTAATTGTTTATTAAAGATCCTAACCTAAATATTTTTCTATAAATATATAGTTATGGCCAAATCACAGGGTTAGCTGCATAACTCTGAGATTTTAGAGGAGCTTCCACCCCTTCTCCATTGGAAAATTGAGACCGGATGATGAATAGTGATAAGATCGAGGTGAATCAACAAGCAACGAATGCAACAAATCACCTTCATCTCCAGTAGATGCGTTCTTCACCAAATATCAATCCATAATCGAGGTAGGACTCATCATTTTTGGTTTATACCCTTATGATAAAAATATTGAGCATGATAAAATCTATTTTCTTTGATCTTCATTTAAACAAACCTTCACATGAGCTCGTGTATCGAAATAAATTATTCTTTCAATTTATTTCTTCTCTATGCCATGTTTTCTCACCCTAGTTTCCCCACTATGAAATTGTTGGTCAATAACGAATGGACAATGATGTTTATCACCTTTGTTATTGATGTTTCCCCCATTATTCTTCACATTCTTCATCGTTGGACCATAGGGCAAGGATTTGACTTTTTTAGAGTGGGTTAGAGCATGGTCAAACCCCTAAATTCATTATGGTAACATGAACAACATACATATTGATGATTTGTGGATGGTTTGATAAAATGAGAAGGATGGTGTTTTGTGAGTGGATCAGATTGGTACCACGAGTGTGATATTTGTGATCAGAGGTGGTTTGGGATCAAATAGGTGATCCCCATTTTCTTGGTTGACACATGGTGATGACGTGTGGTGTGACAGGATCAGTTTCAAGTAGAAGCTATGTGTGGAGTTTCATATTTGAGGCTTCTCATTATGAACATGACAGTGGCCAGGGTCAGATCTCCATCGATGTGATCGGACATGGTCAATACAGTGGACAATAATAGTAATAATTAATAATAAAAATGGTGATGATTTTATAAAAATAAAATGAGAATTTGTTATTATTATTATATTAAATAATAATAATCGTGGCATAAAAAGTGTGTTTGGATAATAAAATTAAATGTATATAATTTTAAATAAGTGATCCAAAGTGGAAGCCTTAGTAGACATGGAGAATGGGGAAATACAACATATTATTATTATTGATAATAATGATAATAAAATGATTTGTAATAATATTAAATGTTGTTATTAATTAAAATAATTAATAATAACATTTTTGTTTTAATTTAAAATGAAAAAAGAGAAAAACGATTAGAGAGTGCTACTTGGAGGAGGAGAGGACACGTGAGCTACCTATAGTAAAGTAAGAACCCCCTTTGAGAATTAACTTTAAAGAAAAAAAGGGTTTAAAAAATAATAATATCATTATTATTTTTATTGTCAAAATACTGTTTTGGCTGTAACTTCTCCATACGGCATTCTATTGACGAACTGTCAGTGATAGCGTGACCCTAACATTGACATAGTCATTTTAAAACCAATCCTGGATACCATTTTTAGAGTCATGTCTTGGGTCCACAGAGTGCCCAATAATAATAATAATAATAATAATAATAATAATAATAATAATAATTATAATAATATGGAATCTAGTATCCAACATATCTTCCTAATATGATGTTGGAATGATGAATAGTTTGCGGAGTTGTGACCCTAATACTGAGGCAGATGATTTGAGATAAATATTAGGTATTTAATTTGGACTCATGGATCAGGCCCATGAAGCACCATTCATGCATTATGTGGTGAAATGTGACCTTTTAACTAGGTGTCCAATTTGGGAAAGTGAATAGCCTATCCTGAGAATTTTTCCATGAGGATCATAATAGTGTGATCCGTTTGGCCATCCAATGCTATTTTCAGAGTCATATAAATAGAATTACATTTTTTCCCTTAGACTGGCGACAAGCCTCACGTGTTCATCATTCTTTTGGTTGAGACACGTCGTGTAGTACCCTTACATGCCGTGTAGTAACACATATCCAACAAGCCGTGTTCTGGAAAGGACATGAACCAACCAGAGAGTGGGACCACACACCATGTGGGTCACTTACACGACATTTAATCCTTTATGAATCTTAAAGGATCCATATCACCTTCATTTCAACTTGGATTTTGGCCTGTGAGTAGCTTATACTGAGTGTTTTTATACATAAAATACAATGGTGCCCTCTGTTGTGGATTTTTGAGATATGATGCGAAATATTCTAGGGATGAAAATTGGTTAGGTGATGTTTGAAGATATGTGATCACATAGGATCACCAGAGACTACAGATTCAATCCTCTAGTAGAGTTGTGAAGTGGAGTCCTCAATGACTAACGAGTTGATCCTCCAGTAGAGTTGGGAAGTGGATTCCTTGTTGTATTACTGATTAGTACCCTCCAAAGGAGCTAGGAAGTGGAGTCCTCAATGATTACTGAGTTAACACTCTAGTAGAGTTGGGCAGTGGAGTCCTTGAAGACTACCAATTTGACCCTCCAGTAGAGTTGGGTAGTGGAGTCCTCGATGATTACCGAGTTGAACCTCTAGTAAAGCTGGAAAATAGAGCTCTCAACGACTATCAAGTTGACCCTACAGTAGATCTAGGTAGTGGATTCCTTAATGATTACCAAGTTATACCCTCCAATAGAGCCAGACAATGGATTCTTCAATGAATACCAAGTGGTACCCTCCAGTAGAGCTGGTAGTGGGTCCTCAATGGCTACCAGAGTGGAACCCCCCATCATACTAGGGAATAAGTCATATAATTCAAGTTTGTGGCCCCTTAACTATACAACACAATGATGAGATGTGGTTTTAGTTTCATGGTTACTTTTGGATAGACACGTGAGATACTGGGAATCAATGATGGAATTTTGGAACTATTAGTTACTCTTCTTCCTGGGATGATCTATGAGATGAACATCCTACTACTCTCTTGTTTGGGATTCTTTTTATTGAGCACATATATATATATTCTTCTTTTGTATCCATACCCTTGGATTTGTTTACTCTCCTTCTATGAGAGGCGAAGACACGCAGGGTATACCATGTGATTTCTAAGTTTAGATTCTTATGGTTAGATGAGTCTACTCTCCTACTATAGGAGGAAAAGACTTGACGAGTAGTTTATCTACTCACCGTGTTGAGCCCCTTGTGCTTGGACGAGGTTACTCTATCTTGGTTTGGGTTGAGCTGTTCTCTTTGATTATATCTTGCATCTACTGTCTTTCTATTCCTATTGTATCTCTTACTGAACCCCTTTATATTTTAGGGAATCGTACTAGGTATGTATATACTCACCCATCTATGAACTTTTCCCACATGTTTCTTGTCCTATGACGATTATGGACAGGTCATCGGTGACTTCAGAGGATCTTAGGGATACCTGGTACTTCGGACCGCATACGGTGGTCACATCTTGGAGATCAGGAGTTGGGCACTCTCAGCATTTTATTTTCCAGTTTTATTGGGTTGGGACATATTTCTAGTTGGGCATGTATTCTTACCCTTTACTTTTCAGTTTACAATACCATAATCTTGAATTATCTAGATGTTTTACATGAATGGTTATTCCATAGTGTTTTATTTATTTCACTTTTACTTCCTATGCACTTTTTCATCAAGATGGATACGTGTGCATGTATAGGTACTTAGGAAAATAACTCCCCATGTTAGATATTCCTTCGACACTGGTCGCAACCCCCTGACCTATGAAGGCGGTCTTGGGGTAGTTCTGGCTCAAGACACAACTTGGGTTCGGTCATGGAAAAATATCTCCAAAGTGCTTAGTTTGTTCCTAAAGACTTATTATATAAAAATATGAAAAATAGTGTGAAATAACAAACCAATTAAACTCTAAAACTAATAATCCACATAAACATAGGTTTATCTACTATGTTAGCTTATTATTTCATTAGAAATTTAGGCAATAGTATACAAATAATCATATTTATTCTTGAAAAATAGATTCAAAATAACCCATACAACATATCTATTAGAAAGAGTAATCAGGTATAAAAATTTAAAATTTTAACAATTTAGTTTAAATCTCCATTATACTAAGCTCAAATTTTATTTTCTAAAACTTCATTGATTCTAGAGTTTTAGTAAATATATTAGCAAGTTGTTTTTTCAATTGTAAAAAATCCCGAGACAATGTCTCCTTTATTAACACAATCTATTAGAAAATGAACTTTAACATCTATATATTCTGTTATAGAATGATATAAAGAATTTTTTGAAATTAAAATTATACTAGAATTATCACATATAATATGAAATTTATCAAAACAAACATTAAAATCACATAGAGTTTGTTTAATATAAATATTTTGAGCATAAAAATTAGATGCAACAATATAATCAGCCTTATTTGTAGATAATTCAACTGATAATTTATTTTTAATACTCCATGAAAATATTATTTTATCAAGTAAATGATACATACCTAATATGTTTTTTATATTAATCCTATAGCCTCCAAAATCAAAATCAGAATAAGATAAAAAGTTAAAACAGTTTTGATTGGAGTAAAATAAATCAGTATTAATAGTTCCTTTAATGTATCTTATGATCATTTTAATAGTCTTATTATTATTTCCCTTAAGATTATATTGAATCTAGCACAAAAATACACTGAACACATTATACCAAGTCTAGATATATCCAAATAAAGAAAAATACCTATCACGACTCTATAAAGTTTAATATCTGCATATTTTCTAGATTAATCTAAATCCAAATTAGAGTTATTACTAATAGGTGTTTTAAAATTTTTACATGAATTAAGACCAAAATTTTTTACTAGTTCTTTATCATATTGATATTGGTTTAAAAATAAACCTTCTTTTATTTGAGAAATTTGAAGATCAATAAAAAATTTCAATTCACCCATTAAGATCATATCAAATTCACTAGTCATCAAATTAAAAAATTCATTACTAAGAAAATAATTTATATAACTAAACATAACATCATAAACATATATTTAAATAATCAAAATATCATTTTTAATTTTATAATGAACAAGGTAGGATTAACCTTTCCATTATTAAAATAATTTTTCAATAAAAACAATGTTAGTCTATCATAATAAGATCTTGGAGATTTCTTTAGACTATATAAGGATTTAGAGAATTTAAAAACATGATTTAGAAACTTCTCATACTAAAAAATAGGGGGATAATTTACATACACCTCTTCAAAAATTAAGCTATTTAAAAAATCACTTTTGAAATCCATTTGAAACAAATTAAAATTTTGAAAACAAGAAAAAACCAATAAAATCCTAATTTATTATATTTGATAAATCAGTGAAAAAGAATATTTAAAATAAATTACTTATTCTTGAGAATAAACTTGTAAAAAAAATTATTTTTAACTATATTAAAATTTTCGTCCAATTTATTATTTAAAATACATTTAGTTCCTATAGCCTGTTTGTCTTTAGGAAGTTCAACCAGGTTCTGAAATTTATTTATTTCAAATTGATTAAGTTAATCAAGCATATAAATAGTCTAGTTTGAATCATTAAAATATTTATCAATATTAATAGGCACAAAAATAGAATTAACATGAAAGTTTAGGACATATTTTCTAGTTTGAATTCTAGATTCAACATTTCTAATTACATTCTCTAGAGGATGATCAAAATATTTTTCCAACTTTTAGAATCAATTTGAGAAAAGATATTCCCCCCTAAATTGATACATTATCATCTCTAGGTTCATCTTCACCAAAGTTAAAATCTTTAAATTATTCTTCAAAATTATCTAAATCTAAATTGAGTTTTTCATTAAATTCATTAAATTTTACATGCATGGATTCTTAAACATTCATGGTTATCTTATTATATATTCTACAATCTTTACTATTATTAGAGTGTCCTCTGCAATTTTTTTTTGTATTTTTAGTAAAACCACTTTGAGGTTAAATGAGAACCACTTATAAATCAAAAAAGCAGTCAAAATCAACCAGTCTGAGCAGACTTTAAAAACCAGTGATTTGAAATTCAAATTTCAAAATCACCTTAAGGCCTAAGACCAACAAAACAGACACCTTTGTTTCCTAAACTGGATCCAGTATCTAGCTCATGAAGTCATCAAACTATAGAAAATACCTTGCACACCATCATCTAAAACCCAGAGGAAGGGGAGAATCCTACTCAGGTTTCACTTCATGGACCATGGATAATTGCATGAACTCTACCTCCCAATGCCTCCAAGAGAACCACCACACCAGAACGACCTATGGAGGAGAATTGGAATAGTAAAATAGAGTAGATTTTGAGTAGACAAAGCCTTAACATTGGACCAAAACCTTTTCTAGAATCTTCAACCTCATCTGGAAAGCCCAATCATCAAACCTTAATTAGAGAATAAAAAACCACAACACTACCTGAACCCACTTTGAACAAATATAATTCATCATCATAGAAAGCAAGACATTATCGAAATTGTTAAGGAAGAGGACTAACACTGCTCTCCACCAACAACCATTAAAAAGCAACCACCATTAAATAATGTATCAAAGATCCATCACCTAGAAATGAAACAATGCTGAAAATAGAAAACCCCAAAAATCCATAGAAAATGAGGAAGAAGAAGGTGATAAGGGAGGTAAACCTAGAACATTGGGGTGAAAGATGCATCACCGATGATGGGACCTTGGTTGCCATAGAAATAGAAATTCCTCCCTCAGTTGGGATCCATACAGGAATGATTATAAGGGTCTTATAAATACACTATTTAAAATATGACAAAAAATATTAACTGATTTGACCCAAAATAAATTCAGTAAATTAAATTCATTAATCATGGTCATAGCCATTTATTGAATAATACTGTTTTTATTTTTTACAAAATTATTTTTTTTGTAGTGACCTAGGGGAAGAAAATTTAACAAAATACCCATTATAATTATTATTTTTTAAATTCTAGATTAAAAAACTCACCCCCTTTATCAAATTTAATATAAATTATTAGATGTCCTTTTTTATGTTTAACCAGTTTACAAAAATCAATAAACCAGGTTAAGGCTTCACTTTTATGAGTTAAGAAATAGGTCTGAGTACACCTACTAAAACCAAAAACAATTAAAAAAACATACTTCATACCTCCTAAAATAGTAGTTTTCATATGGATAAACAAATAAGATGTAATAGTTTTTAAAATATAACTAATTAACATTATTAACAATTCTAAATTTTTTCTTTATGTTGCTTACATTTTAAACACAAATCACAAAAAAATACTTACTTTATTCTCAGGTAGTTAAAGAACTCATCCATGTTTGGTCAATTTATAAAATTTTCGATAGTGAACATGTACCAACATTATATAACAAAGAACATTATCTATTTCTAAAACATTTAAACACTTAACATTCTTCTTGGTTAGTTCAAAAAAATAAATAGATTAAATATTGTATTTTCTATTTAGATAAAGTAGAATAGAATTGTCTTTAAAAAATAAAAATTTATTATCTTGAAATTTAACACTCATTCTATTATTGTAAATTCATGATATACTCTCATTCCATTATTGAAAATTTATGAGATACTTATTAAGTTTGATTTTAAACCTTCTACATATAGTACTTTATAAGTTATAACCAATTTAAATATACCTAATTATCCAAAGCCTCTAAAATTTCCTTTATAGTCATCACTGAATGTGATAGAACCACTATTACATGAATTAAAAGATAAAAAGTTATAAATATAACCACTCATGTGTCTGGAAAATCCATCGTCCATGTATCATGTGCCCTCAACACTCTTAAGGTATATTTATCAAGAAATAGAGTACGTAAAAATTGTTTTGGTATCCATTCTATCTTGGGTCTAACCAGACTAGTGATAAAACTCTTAGGTACCCATATAGATTCTAGAAATTTATTATTGGTAAATATAGTCAATAAATTCTTAGAAATGAAAGTTTTAGTATGTCTTAATGATTGAGTAAATCTTAGTGATAATTCATTTGCATAATGACCTTTCAAATTACATCTAAATCATGTAACACTGGAAACATTTTTTTAGTTATTTTAACAAAATAAGTTCTATATAGCTCGGGAATTTGAATATTATAACCAAAACCCATTTTATCCTTATTAATTTTATTCATAGACATAATATTATCAAATTTATATTTACCTTGAACAAAAATAGATAAGGTTTATTTCAAGCTAGTAATTTACCTTTTAATATTTTCATTCTCTTTTTGAATAACTTCTAAGTCATTACATACTTTATTATTTTAACATGAAGTTGTATTCATTAGTTTTTTATTTTCTTATTTGAGATTCTAACATCCTTTCTCAATTTTAGTCATTTCATCTAAAATCTTATTAAATTTAATTTTTTCACTTTCATTATTATTATAAAGAAAATATTTAATTATTTCATTCTCATATTTAAGTTTCTTACAAATTAATATAAGTTTTAATACTTTATAATCAATTTACTTTTTCTACTTTTCATTCTTTAAAGTAGATTTTCCAGTTATTCATTTTCCTCTTTAAATTTATTATTTTATTTAACCAGTTTCATATCTTACTTTTAAAATTATCTTTATAATCCAACCATTCTTAAAAAATATTTTTGAAACTTTTTATTTTTTCAGTTAACTATTTAACATCAATTTCATAATTAGATTTGTAACCTAAATTGGAATCAGGATCAGTGAAAATGTCATTAATATTTATTTCCATTAAACAATGGTTGTTTGATTCTATATTATCTCACAATCATCACTACTTGAGTCTAAATCCTCAATGCAATCCATCCACCTAAAAATTATCTCGTCTCTTTTTTCTTATATTTCTTATTTTCCTCTTTTTTGCTTTAATTTTGGATAATCAGACTTGTTGTGTCCCTTTTCCTACACTCATAATATGTTAATTCTAATAAATTACTATATTTACTACAATTAACTTTATTATTTACCTTTCATTAATCTTTTTGATGATATATTATGGATGGATTATTCAATTCCCTCTTTATTTTCATATATTTGAAAACTACTTTAGTAATAATTTTTATTTAATCTCTCTCTCTCTCACTTGATATAACTAAAAATCAGAATAATAAGTAGATATATTTACCTTAGACTTAAATGTAAAAAATTGATTCTTTGAAGTTTCTTTATTGGTAATATTATTTAATTCCAATCCTTGATAAATAAGTTAATCGATTAGTTCATCCAAAGTGCATTATTTAAATTTTTTGTTCTCACTGATCACTACTTTCTTTGTATACCACTTTTTAGGTAGTTATTACATCACACTTTCAACTAAAACCATATTATCCACCCCCTATCTTAAATAACTTATTACATTGATGATACCTTGTGAATTAATGGAATATATGTTTCACATATTCATCTTCTCCCATTATAAATTTCTGTACTCTGAACACAACATTCCTAACTATGTACGTTTATACTTTTCTAAATCATAATGGATTACTTGAAGTATTCTCCATATGTCTTGGTCCATCTTATAAGTTGATATATAGATAAAAACATTTCAACTTATAACATAGTACAAGATATTCATTACTTTATAATTCAAAATATACTTTACTATATCATTACCTATAAGTGTTTTAAGATCAATATATGGAAACTTATAAGGTTTTATAGTTATCATTCAATGATCAATACTCAAATTCTTTAGATATGCATCCATTTGAGTCTACCAATTATCGTAGTCATTTCCATAAAAATATAGTAGATTATGTGGTATCCAACCATCATTTAATTTCATTCCTTTCATATTTAAAAAATCATTCTCCATATACTATTAGGTCTAGGATAAGGTTAAAATAATGAAAAATATAATAAAAAGAACCTATATCCAATAATAATAAGCTCTGATACTAATTATTGGACCAGTTAAGATGAAAATAGTGGTCTTGGGGGGGGGGGGGTGAATAGACCTTCTAACAATTAAAACTTATTATTAAACCAAAGTATATTTTAACATGCATGAGAATCTGAATATATCATGCATAATATAAACAATTCAAGTGTAGTGTCGTAGTGTTCCAAATTAAATGTAGTAGAATGATAAATGACATGAACACATGATTTTTATAGTATTTCATATCATATTAAACCTACATATACTCTTCACTCCCCTATAACTCATTGATATAAATGGTACTCACTAATAAAAATATCTCACTTTTGAAAGGTGTGATAATTTTTTATAGACACTGCCTTTTTCTCACTTGGAGGCACAACCCAACCTATTTAATCTGCCTTTTTATGGAATAAAGAACAACAAAAATGTTGGATTTTTTTGGGAGTCACAACCCAGGGATGAAAATTTTGGTTAGGAGGTATAAACAACATTATAATTTCTTTTTATTGGGAAAATCACAAACCATATGATTTGGAACAAACAAATTAAAAGATACAAATTTTAAAAAATTGAAGGAAATGAATATTATAACATCGATGCAGATTGATGTATCTTTGATCACTAGAAAAGGAATGAATGTTGATGTTACTTTATGATTTCAACAATGAAATAGTGTTCGTAATGTATATTTATCACTTCACAATTCTATTATGGATGTTGTGTGCCCCTCTCAATGATCTATGTCACTATTGTAATTTTATCAAGTTTTCTCCCTAAAACCCCAATGGTTAATACCTCTTAATTATCATTAATACCTTCAATAACATGTGGTTTTTTCCTACAAACTAATAAAAAACATCCACAATTAAGAATAATATAAACAAGTAAACATCATTTATCTATATTTTGAAATATCCTAGGATTAATCCTTTATTAAACAATTCAAAAACACCTTTATTTATATCATTAACTTTTATATTTATTTTAAAAATTAATAAAATAGTTAAAAAAACACATATTTTTTTTTGTAATTAAAGATATTAAAACTACAGAAAAACAGAGTATCGAAATGTACTTAAAATGACAAAGTAAATTTTGTGTAAACATTAATATATTCTGTATAGGCATGAGACAAACATCAAGTGACTTTGAGAAATTAAACTTTTGTTTTTATGGATTTAAAAACTATTTCATATGACCTTAGAGAAATCATAAGACTTCAAAATTTTCATATGATTTTTAAATTGATTTCGTAAAACTTAAAAATTTTCACATGATTTCAGAAAATAGTTTTATAAGACTTCATTTTTTTATGAATTTGAAACTTATATAATAAAAATAAATTAAAAAAAAACTATATAAAAAACAAAATTAATGCATAATACTTTATAAAAACAAGATAAACATAAAACTCTTAATGAATAAACAAAATGCGATTTAACAGTGTTGTGAGAAATTATACTAATAAAATTTAAACTTGTGAAGAATTTGTAAACAATGTGATGTGTGAGGCATTTATAATATATAAAATAAACAAAAACATAACACTAATAAACACAATATCCCAAAATAATAACAAAATTTATTTCAATCAAACTTAACACTAATGATTCCTAACGTTCAACACTTTTAATATGGTTTTCAAACTACTTAAATTTACAAAATACAATGTTACAATATTAATAACTTATTTTTTCTACATAAAACTCTTTCTAAGTTATTCATCATTTTAATTCTTGAAATAATTATATCAAACATTTTTCTCTAGGTCATTTTGTTAAAAAATGTAAGTATTTACATTAATTATTTACTAAAATACCCTAAACCTTTTAAGATATTAAGTGAAATTCACTTTAAATGGTATTTAATTTATTAAATTTGAACTTATAAAAGTCTAAACATACTTCCAGTAGCCTCTTAGTCACTATATTCACTTTTGAATATCCTACTATCATTTTTAAATCTTACTATTATTTATATTAGTGGGAATATTTAATAGAAAAACTATTATTTCAATATCATATAAGGTATTATTTGTGTTTGAAGAATTATTCTTAAAAAAATATTTAATTCTTTAAAAAAATCCATTTAATGGTGGTGGGATCATATTGATGGGTTTTGGGTAAAAAACCTATTCTTCCTTCCTCTTAGGAATTATACTGGCTAAAAGGATCTACGATTGTATATTGAGGATTACCATACACTGAGAGGAGTTTCAACAACTTAAATATATATGATGAATGATGATAAAAGAAAGAAGAGATATTCAGGACGATTTTTTTATAAAACTGATGATCATTCTCACTAATGATGGGAACTCCTTCCCTTTATATAGGCCATACTCGATACTCTTCATTCAGTGAAGAGATCCAACCTGTATCATATAAATTACTTCCCATTAGAAGAATACATTGAATTACTTAAATGAATGTTATACATGCTTTAAATAATCCATTCAAGAGATTAAAAATAAAGTAAAATTGTCCATCAATGATGCGGTGTCAATGACATGAGCTAAGCCTACATTATATTAGGTGGAACATAGTATTGGTTTGCATCGCATGCACTCCAAAATACATTGGAACTAATATAATCTCAGGATATAGATTAAGTATACCAATGTATCCTTATTTAATATGCATTATATTCATATCATTTTAGTTCACATCCAATAATCTTATAGTAACACCAAAATACTTAAGGACTTTATACAAAACTACACAATTTTTTTTGAATCCATCCAAACTCTTTTAGATACAGTTTATCAAGATCTCTTAATTTTTAGAAAAATACATTTTCCCAAAACTTAATCCTTATCCAAATTCATAACTGTGTGACCTTATGAGCCTTAGTATCATTGAAGACTAATATGAAATCCCTATTTTATAAATTCAATCAAAGAACAACCTCTAGAAAAGTATCAGTGCTACTCAAGCTACTAAAGGGTTCGGTCTAATCTTTTATAAATATAATCACATATCTATAAGAACATATCCAACATATGATATATCATATAAATCATATGTATACTTATATATAATCCTTTTTCCCCTAACATCGTGTAACCGCAAGACATAGAACTATGTCAATCTAGTGTAATCCAACTCATCTTTTCTTGATTCTCTAAAATAGACTAATCAAGTAAATGAATACATTATAAGTCACCCATATAGTATATGAGTACATTACACGTCTCTCATCTAAGTAGATAAACACATCATATGTGACTAAACTAATCATGTCTATACATTTCCTCAATATAATTCAATAAAGGTCCATATGTCTTTACTCATTATATTAGTGTATAAATCCCATATTAGTTGTTCTACAACCGATGACATGATCAAAAACATACCCAAACACCCACTAATTATCTAAGTCATAATTAATTTCATAATAAAGGTATTAAAATATAAAGGATATAATTCTAGGAATCTCACTAACCTAAGGTAAAAAAGATTGATAATAAGTATACACCCCAAAGTATATCAATGATTGTATGAAATTTCATGAGATATACTTTGGCACGTCATCCCAAGTAATAATTGTCAACTTATTAACTCATAAATATACTCTTTATATATTTTATACAAACCTTTATAACAAGTGAAATATTCTATTCATGATAATCTTAATATATTATCAAAACCCATAATACTCTGTAATGGTCATCAATTAGGGAAAACTCAAATTCATACTTGGAGAGGATTTTATCATTTGTCTGTTCATGTAAAGTAAATTGAAACACACATGAATGAATGGAAAATATATATTTCCTTATTTATAATAACATGATACTTTATTCAACCATTACATCAATAACTTATATATCATATACTAGGGTACTCTACATGACCCTCATGCTTCTATCATGATAACAATTTCGTCTATGTAACTACTACATTGTCCTCTATAGCCACCCGATAGATCTTTACATCACCCATCTCAATGATATCTCATATGATATGGTATTTTTGAAGGATATGTTTGTTAATTTGGTGAGAATTTGGTTTATTATCCTGAGAAATAGCTTCATTGTTGTCACAGTAAAGATGAATTGCTCCATCATTGCTAGGAACCACTCTATATTCAATAATGGACTTCTTGATCCAAACAACTTCCTTTACAACATTTGATTCAGTGATGTACTTTGCCTATGTTTTCAAGTTATCTATAGTTTCTTAGAACTATTCCAACTAATATCTTCACCATTTAAGAAAAACACAATACCAGATTGATATTTTTTACCATCTTTGTTAGATTCAAAACTTTTATCCATGTAACCCTTTACAAAAATATCATCATCTCTTCCAAAGATCAAGAACATATCCTTAGTCCCTCTCAATTACTTCAATATTTTCTCCACAACAATCCAATGAATCTCAATAGGATTAGATTAGTATCTACTAGCTATAGTTAGAATATAGGTGACATTAGGTGAAGTATATAATATGACATACATGATAGATCCTATAATAGATGTATAAGTAATTTTTTCCATCCTTTATAACTCCTCAGAAGGATCCTAACTCTTTTTAAGATTCGTGCCATAGAATACTGGTAAATACCCCTTCTTAGAGTTTTCTATACTAAAACACTTTATCAATTTACCAATATAAGTATCTTATCCGAGTTCAATCAAACTCTTAGATCTATCCCTACAGATATTCATACTTAGTATGTAGGTAGCTTCACCAAGGTCTTTTATTGAGAATCATTCACCTAACCACATCATTAGAAAGTAAAAAAGTTAGGATATCATTTTTGATAATTAGTATTCCATCTAAAAAAAATATAGAAACACTATAAAACTTCCACTGATTCACTTATATAAAAAATAATCATCCCAATTCTTGAAAAAACCAAAATATTTTATTAAATAATCAAATTAAATATTCAAACTCTGAGAATATTACTTCAATCCATAAATAGATCATTACATCTTAAATGCCTTAACAGTCTCATTTGGCATAAAAAAACCGATGGGTTTTATCATATACATTCCCTCGACTAAATTATTTTTAAGGAAAGTGATTTTAACATCCATATGATATATATCATAATCAAAATAAGTTTCTATGCTGAGAAATATAAAAATAGACTTTATCATGGAAATATTTGAAAAAGTTTCTTAATAGTCAATACCATCAATTTTCTTATTAAAATTTTCAACCAAGTCTTCTTTATTAGTATACACTCTATCTTCCATATCATTTTTCTTTTGTAAACCCCATTTGAACCCTATGGGTTTTGTCCCTTCAACTACACCCACCATGTTTCAAAGTTGGTTAGTGTACATGGATTCCATTTCAAATTCCATTTCTTTTAACCATTTCCTAAAATCATAACTCTCTATGGACTCTCAATAATTGGTTGGTCCATCTCTTATGAACATTACCTCATCATCATCAGCTATGAGAAATCCATATCACACAAGATCTTTATTTATCCCACTTTACCTTCAAGTTTATTATGTAACTTGAGTCAATTCTTCTTCCAAAACTCTTTGTAGGACTAAATCGACCTCCACTTTAGGAAAAAATCATGTTTTTTGGTCTTGAACTTCTCTAAATTTAACTTTCCCCCTATAAACCTTGAATTATGTGTTACTTATCAAGAAAAACACCACATCAAGCCACAAAACACTTTGTCTTCAGTAGTATTATAGAAATAATATTCCATAGTTTTAGGATAACTAAAAAATAATAATTTTTTAGATTTGGAGTCAAGCTTGTTAGGAACCAAACATCATACATATCCTTCACATACCTAAATAGTTATAAAAAATATAATGGTATATTTCCCAGTTCATATCTCATATGGTTTATTTATGAATACTTTAGATGGAACACATTTAGTAGAAATGCAGTAGTCTCCAAATAATAACCCTAGAATGATATAGGAAGGTCACATTAACTCATCATCAATAAAAATATGTCTATCGAGGACCAGTTCCTTCTCTCAGACATACCAATACATTATGGTTATCTAGGAGGAGTGAGCTATGAAAAAATTCCATAATACCCAAGATGAACAATGAATTATTGGCTCAAGTATTCACCACCCTGATATGATTATAGAATCTTAATTATTTTACCAATTGATTCTATAATTCATTTAAAAAATATTTAAACTTTTAAAAAGTTTCATAAAAAAACATATACATAATGACTAAATTCATCAGTAAAAGTGACAAAATATCTAAAATCACTACTTTTCTGCATGATCATTAGTCCATATACATCACTATTTATGATATCCAAAAAACCACTGAATCTTTTACCTTTTCCATAAAAAGGTTCTTTGGTCATATTTTATAATAAGAAGGATTCAAAATTATCAAATGATTCATGATTGAATGGTTCCAATAATCAATATTTATGGAGTATTTAGATGAATTTATCATTTATATTTCAAATGTGACAATTCCAAATGTATATAGGATTAGAATTAACCTTAAACTTATTATTTTGAATTTTATAAACATGATAATCCATATCCATAATATATAGACTGCTTATCATATTCCCAATTCCAAAAAACATCTAATTTTGATATATAGAACAACTCTTGTTATTAATAGTTAATGGGAATCCCTTATTGTTTAAATAAGATACATAAATAAAATTTCTATTTATGGTAGAAACATAATAACAATTCTATAATTCTAGTATAAATCCACTTGGTAAAATCTAATCATAAGTTCCAACTTCTAATGTAGCAACTCTTACTCCATTACCAACACAAATATCCACTTTATCCTTAGAATTCCCTTATATATATGAGTTTGTTTTTGTCTACACAAATGTGTCATGCACATCCGGTATCTAATATCCTTGTGTCCAAGTTAGTGAACATTATTTCTATAACATTATCATTCAGATACTCATATTTCTTATCCTTAAGAACACTTCTCAACCCTAGATACCAATATCCAACTATTTTATAGGTCATACCTATAAGTGATATTAATATGATTATCATGAAGTAAGTTCTAACCTATAATGAAGACATATCTATGGGTGAGTATCATGTATTATATTCTTTTCATCAAGTACTTTTAATGAAATCACTCCTACTAAATCTGATGACCCCATACATCATATCCATTTAGTGATCCAATATCCATATTTTATCATGAATTACAATAGTTTGAATACATAAATAGAAAATGTCTATATCTGGTAGAAAATAACTTGCTAATCATATCATATATTATTCTTGGATAACTAAGTTGATAATTATTTATACAAATCCATTAAATGTATTTTCTCAACTATATTTTTCTGGTACCGTAATATTAGGGTTTCCAAACTAGTGTAACCTAATTTAAATTCCAAAAAAGTAACTTTACTATTAGGGTCACCTTATTACTTTCTTTCCTTACACAAGATAATTTATGGGCACCTAATCGTTAGGGTCACCAATATTGGATGATCGAAGTCTTAACATGTTTCACTTTGGAAGGAATATCACCCTTAGTATTTTAAAGGGTTTTATTAAAATCCTCACCGGTTTAATATACATCTAATGTATATTAAAACCACTTCATCTCATGTAATAATTATTATCTTATGTTTTATCCCTTTTTTGTATGCATACTTCTAATAAATTATTTTTGGAATCCCTATTCCATCCAAAAAAATTAATATATTTACATTATATTAATGCACAACTCTTTACAAAACCCATAAGCTTGTGTTTATCACCCAAAAACAGAATCCAAGTCTATTTATACATATCTAAATTCATCTTATGCATAAGGTATATGAAATTTTCATGTAAAGGAATAAAGATATATGTGATTGAAAATCTCTACACTAGTAATCCCAAAGTGATATATATACAACCTCTCAACCTTCTAGAATAAGGCATAAGCCTCCAGGTGAGTCGGTATTCCAAAACTAAGTCCCTCTCCCTAGAGAGACTTTAATTAAGAGGGAATTCAATTCATGATATCTCTATCCACAAATTATATCCAGAAACCATTCTTAAGCTCATAACTCTAATAAAAAATTGAGGTCAAGGTAGATGAAAACTAAATCATATGGAGTCACACATAGAATGTAATACATGTCTTTATCTTTGAGAAGTAATTTATAACATAATTTATACATGAACATATTCATATTCTATAAAAAAATTTATTAACATGAATATCTTAAAGAAATTTAACAAATAAATAAATACTTTATTTATTTTCCAAAACATGAGAAAAAAATATAAATTTTTTATATTTAAATTTAGGTTTATAAAAAAAATATTTTATAAAACTCAGCACTAATCATTTATAAAAAATTTATACACTATAATAAAAATTAACTAAATATAAAAATTTAGTTTTTTATAATGTCACTTGACAGTATATTGACCCTCAATGTATTTTTGGGTCAGTGTAGGGGCTATTACATGTTGGAATTGATAATTATATAATTATGTGGATCTAGGAAGGAGAACCAATATGTGGGGTGACATGACAATATCAGTTTTACAGTGGGGTGGATTCACAAGAATTCAATGGTAGCCATTAGAATTTATAGGGAAATAAAGGATCACACTACAATGTTAAATTTAAATGTAATAATCACTCAATAGTAAGAATTTTTCACCATTTAAGAGCATTCTACATGCCACACTGGACATTATATTGACATTCAATATAATGTTGAGTGAGTACCACACATTATATTAGTCAATATAATGTTAAGAAAGGAAAAGATGATACTATTTTTTTCTTTAGTTATGGTATAGTCTATGCTATATTTATAATGTACATTGTGTCTCGCACTCTACATTACGTTAACCACTTAACATGATTTCAAGTGGAGAACCTGAATTTACATTATCATATAAAGTAATGTTAGGTTGGAAAAAACCAACATACATTATGTAAAATGTGTTCTTAATTTAATAGTGAAAGAAAAAAATTGATCTATTAAAGATGAAGTCTCTTATACCATTGATGGGTTTTGGGTGTTTATCCTATAAACAATAACATTGGAATTAAAACCATATATTCCCAATCTATCATTGACTGAATCAACATGTATAGAAAATAGAGAAAAAACACTTGTTGTGTACCTATAATTTTGAGTAATCCTTATTTTACTAGTCATAGAAAACTTAATGATGACCATGGTAGAATCAAACCCATGCTTCCTACCTATAAGGAATTACATAATCCAAAATGATCATGATCATATTGTGAGTATTATCATACACCAAAAGGGGTGTTAGCAGTATCACCATATGTGATGAATGATGTTACAGGAAGGAAGAGAGATTCAAAAATCTTAGCATGAAAATTATGATCATTCACACCAATGAAGGTAACTTCTTCCCATTATATAGGTGAAACTATTAATTCAGTGAAGATCATCAACTAATATCATATATGTTAATACTCATTGGGATAATATATTGAATTTATGACAACCCACATCTTTTATAAATTTTATTTCATGATTTATTACATAAAGATAGAAATAACACAATCCCAAAAGATTGATATTCCTAGTGTCATTTGATAATTAGATATATATCATAATAACTTGAAACATGTAAATAATGAAATTATTTCAAAACCCATAAAATTCCCTTAAAATCCATTGATCTTCTAATAATGCATGAGATGACCTGGGGAAATACATAAGAAAAAGGTGATCTATAAAGTCTATTAAGGAAATAATCAAAGCATAACATGATGAAATTAATGAATGTGAGTCAAGAGTCATATAAAGGTGACATAAAATGACAATAATTATAAAAGTGAACATTGAAGCCTAATATAATATGATGACATCAAGGCAACATAAGAATGTGGTAACAATATAAAACATGACATCATAAGCATAAGTTAAGGCTAACCAATGAGACATCATAACATAGTGTTGTTAGAATAACGTCTCGTAATACATACATGACATATCATGAGATAAAAACATTACCCAATGAATTGGAGGGCTATATAATTCTAGGACCACTCATCACATTCATATTATGTATATGCATTTGTGTGCCACATAGATCATACAACAAAAATGTTTTTCATTAATTGTAATCCTATGATTAAGGAGTGTGGGTTACATACATTAAAGTCCCAAATAAATGAAGGATAAGTATATCTAGGTGAATAACCTTGAGTGGAAATGAGGATGGGTATCCACAACACAAAATTTTGGTGTGGAAAATCATAGGATAATTTTGACAGTATAACAGGTGTGCATAAGGGTTAAATTAAGGGTTTAATGAGAGTCAAATTTGGTCTTTAATTACTTGGTATTCATAAGGATAGTAAAGGGATGTGTAAAAACACATTATAATTTTTTAAATTTGAAATTAAAAGGCTTATTATAAATAAATTACTTGAATAAAAAGGAAAAGTTGAGAATCCATTACTATGAGAGGGCGCTTCTAAAAGATTAGGAGGATATTCTTAAGATCTTGGGAATAAATTATGAGGTATTTAGAGAGGGATATGGAGAGTAAATTCATGTTCAATGGGTTTTTAGTGTAGAGGAATGAGAGATTGGGTGGATATTTATAAAAAAATATAGGCGAATACTTTATTAATTTCTAAGCTTAGGTTTTGGAATCTAAGTGATAAAATAATGAAAACCACAAAACTTAGCATAGTTTTCCCTTGATTTATACCAAATAGGATTAGTTTTCAATATTTTAGTTGTATAATAACCTAACTCATCAAAACAATACCATTCGTGATGTGGAAGTGAGTCATGTTCATAAATAATTGATTTTAAGACCTTAAAATATAATATAGGTTTTGGAGGATTCATTATAGGTTTGTAAAAATAATTAAATAACTTTAAAAACAAATTAATTTAAAGGTAAAATATGTTTTTCGTAATGGATTTCCATTATACAACACTTTCTCATAACGATCCAAAATCTCAATAGTTCCCTCCTTGAATTTCATATCATCTTTATTTTCAAACTCAGTCAAGTGAATGAAATTGAAATTTTCTTGAAGATTCAAATGAATCTTTGATACATGGAATACATCATGGATATTGTTCATCTATATTTGAAGTGATTATGGATACACAACATCTCTAATATTATAAAAGAAAAGAAAGACCAAAAAAACTAGGGAGATATCATTCTCCACTGACTGAACCTCTAATAATCAATATAATCAGATAATATTTAGAAAAAATAATCTCTAATATCAAACTCTATAGGACACCTCCTATAATTGGTATATGGTTTTTGATGATCCTTAGTGTCCTTAATTCCCTCATGACTCACAGGCACCTTTTTTTCTCTCTCTACACCAATTTTAGTATGAGAAATTATGACTCTCCAAAATCTATCAAACATAATAAATATCTATTGTTTCAGTAATATAACACATTTCATGGGCCATACCAATGTTGGAATGATAAAAATTATTATAAGAAATGTCACTAACCAGACCAGGTACCCTAGTAACCTGATAACCGAGCCGGACCTGACATATCCCGAAGGGAGTTCCCAATCCCCACGGGTCGGCGACTAGCACCTGACATCGTACAACATACAAGTGGGAACGAATTTTCCACAAGAATGAGGAAGCAAGAGTGAAACAAAACAGTATGCATAACAAAAGAAAATCCATTGGGAGTAATGTACCAGAAAACAAAGAGGCACAAAATTCCAAAGTACAATAACCCAAGTACCATAGAGGGAAAAACAGTCCCAAGGTCCCTAAGGACACAACTCACCAAGTCCAAAGATCAATAGCTAGAACCACCTCCAAGAGGTCCCTTCCCTTTCCTCAATCATGGAAGAAGAAAGTCTACAAACACCCGAAGGCAAAAGTAGGGTGTGACCCTAAGCCCAATAGGATACCACCAAAGATTTCATAACAGATACCAAATATAGATTATCCAAAGAAAACCTTTCAATTTTTAAATAAACAGGTTTGGAAATTCAAAAAGCATATTTTTAACAAATCATGCTATACATTTTCAAATGATGGAAAATTCATCAAGCAAGGCTTTACAATGATGGAATATTTCTAAAACAATGGCTTAAGTAAAACATTTATATAAAATAGTTTATATAAATTTAGCAGGAATGTAAAACAGTTCAAAAGCATTGGCATACATTTATATCACAAATATAAATATTCAGGCGAGAAACATGGTTATCTTCCAAAAGATACGATAGTATTAACCAGTTATAGGATTCCACACTCTCTATGTGAACTCAGCAAAATGTGTATACACACGTCCCTATGACACTGGCCAAAGGAGACTCGTCACCAACCCATCGGGGATGTGACCGCCGCATGTATGTTTTAGAACGTTGTCGTAGCGTAGAGTGTATCCAAATAACTCACTAAATATCTAAGGCTTTCATGCACTCTTACATGATGGGAGAACTATTTTAAGAAAGATTAAAATATGATCATTCCCATTCTTCCATTTCAAAAGTTCCAATCTCATTCCATTTAAAACTAAAACAGGTTTTATTCAAAATATGCCTCTTTCACAAGATAAAACCAATGGGTTTCTATCAAATCATTCTAAGCCATTTTCATAAGTTTGAAATCCATTCAAAACCAATTCCATCATTTCTCAAATTCATTTCCACAATTAAATTCAACAATTTAATTGAAAACATTTCCATCAAATCCACAATTTAAATCCAACAATTTAAATCGACCCATTTTCCATAACCACACCCAATTCAATGGAATTGGGGTTTTCCAAATTTTCATGCCAAAACCATGTCAAATATCTCAATTCAATGGAATCAAGTTTTTATCAATTTAATTGAAAGCAACTTAAGAAATTTAATTTAAATAAATGATTGAAATAAATCAAGAAAATACAAAGATAATCAATTTGGCAAGTCAGGACAGAACCACCTACCTCAAGGGTTTAGACCAAAACCACAAAGGTCGAGAACGCTCAAGAAAACCGGGTATTTTCTTCAAGAACCCACCTTATATCTCTTATCCTTGAAATATTAAGACCAAATCTCATCAAAATTGGTACCAAACACTTAGATCTACCCATAACGGGCATAGATATAAGAAACCGAGAGAAGAGGAGAAGTAGATCTAAGTAGATCTAAGAAACCAATCAAGAATGATGAATAACGATCACATAACTCAAGAATCCGGCTTCGATTAACCAAGAGGAGCCTTCGGATCGCCTCCGGAAAGATGGGAGAGCCTTCTTTGACCTTGAGAGAAGTCAAATACCGAGTTAGGGCCGCATAGGAGGAAAAACGAAGCACTTAGAGGAAAAACGACCGAGATCTACAATTTAAGGATCTAACTTTAAGTGGACACACGGTTTGTCTGCACGGTTTGATAAACCGTGTGCTAACCGTGCATGAGCTACTACCTTGGAAACCCTTTCCGCATAGTTTGTACGCATGGTTAGACAAACTGTGCGCTACCCGTGCGGAAGCTTCTGCCCAAGTTTCAAGGCTGGCACGGTTTGGTCACACGGTTTGTCAAACCGTGCGCAAACCGTGCACAACACACTGTCCTATAGTTTTTCTTTAAAAGTTCACCCAAACACAACCCTAGTCTTTACTCCAAAATATGGGTACTTAGAAACATCAAAAAGTACCTGAAAATGTAATAGGATGTTACAACCTCCCCACCATAAGAACTTTCTACCCCCAGAAAGCCTATGAAGAAACATCCACGTCAAAAAGATGAGGCCACTCCTCCCTCATTAGTGCCTCTCTTTCCCAAGTCTCATGAGAATCTGAACCATGATTCCAAAGTATATGGACCAGAGGTATCATTATCCCACGAAGTACCTTGGTCTTGGAATCAACAACCCTGACTGGTCGCTCAGTAACAGATAAATCTGGTTCAATCTCAAGATCACTCCACCTCTCAACATGGGATGGATCAGAGATGTACTTTTGTAACTGCGGTACATGGAACACGTTATTTATCGATGTCAGTTGTGGTAGTAGAGCTAAATGGTAGGCAACTTCCCCCATGAGACCCACAACCTTGAAAGGTCCCAAAAAATGAGGAGCTAGCTTCCCTTGCCTCCCAAGCTGTCGATGACCTAACCAGGATGAAACTTTCAAGAACACCTGGTCACCAACTGATAATTATAAAGGTTTACATCGACGATCAACATAATACTTGTACCGACTCTGTTCTGTTAACATTCTCTGACAAATCAACTGGATCTTAGCTGTCGTCTCTTGGACCAAACTCGGTCCTACCAAAGAGCTTTCACCAATCTCCGACCAACATAACGGAGATTTACAAGGACGGCCATACAAAGCCTCAAAAGGATCCATTTTGATAGAAGATTGATAACTGTTGTTATAAGAATACTCAACTATCCCCAGATGATCATCCCAAGACCTACCAAAGTCGATAACACATGCACGGAGCATATTCTCAAGGATCTGAATAGCTCTCTCTGTCTGACCATCTGACTGTGGATGGTAGGCCATGCTCAAACGGACCTGAGATCCCAGTGCCTCCTGAAGGCCTCTCCAAAAGTGAGAAGTAAACTGAGGATCCCTATCAGAGACTATTACAGATGGAACTCTGTGAAAACAAACAATTTCTTTCACAAAGATATTTCCCAACTCCTCAACTTTGGTTGTATCTCGAATAGGTATAAAGTGAGACGACTAGGTCTATCTATCGATCAAAACCCATATCGTGTTATTCTTCCTCTGGGTTTGAGGTAACCCAACCACAAAGTCCATTGAGATTTCATACCACTTCCATGTAGGGACTGGAAGTGGTTGAAGAAAACCCGAAGGTTTCTGGTGCTCGGCTTTCACATGGTGGCATGTATAGCAACGATATACAAACTCAGCAATGTATCATCTCATACCTGGCCACCAGAAGTGTCGCCGCATATCATAGAACATCTTTGTGGTTCCCGGGTGCACAACCCACTGAGAGTTATGTAAATCCCTCATCACATCCTTCCTTGCCGATAACGGCACAACGTAACGATTTCGATAACACAAAACACCCTCTTTGGAGAATGACCACAAGGTGTTGGTCTCCCAACCATAAAGAGAGTCCCTATTTCCATGGAATTCATCATCCAGTTTTTGTTCCTAAATAATTAACTCGAGGAGGGAAGAAGTCAACTGAACGCTGGCTAAAGAAACTTCATTATCCTTCCATTGAACTCCAATATGAAACTGAGCAAAAAGTGCCATCAAACTCCACTCTTCAGAATATTCCTTCACAGATTGAGATGGAGGTTACCTTCTTAACACATCTACAAAAACATTACCTTTCCCCGGGGTATAGGTAATGTCAAAGTCGAAGGACTATAAGTACTCCACCCAATGCCTTTGGCAGAGATTCAAATATTTTTGAGAGAAGATATAACTCAAGCTCTTGTGGTCTGGATACACAGTAAACCTTTCTCCATAAAGTTAATGTCGCCAACACTTAAGTGAATGCATTATAGCCACAAGTTCAAGGTCATGGGTGGGATAGTTCTTCTCATTAGACTTAAGCTGACGAGACCCATAGGCAACAACATGATTACCCTGCATGAGTACACATCCCAAACCTGAACCCGATGCATCACAGAAGACCACATAAGCTATCCCAGCCTCAGGAAGAGTTAACACTGGCGCAGTAGTCAAAAGATGATTTAACTCAACAAAAGAAATCTGACATTTTTCATCCCAGGAAAAATTCACTCCCTTTCGAGTCAGAGCAGTCATTGGAGAAGCTAACTTTGAGAAGTCTTTAACAAACCGGTGATAATATCCTGCTAAGACCAAGAAGCTCCAAATCTCAAAAACATTTTGTGGTTGTTCCCAAGTCATAAAATCCTTCACCTTTTCAGGATCAACTGATATTCCTTGTTCTGACATGACATTTCCCAAGAATTTCACTTCCCGAATCCAGAAATCGCACTTTGAAAGCTTGGCATAAAGTCGGTGATCCCTTAGAAGTCTCAGAACTATTCTCAGATGATACACATGTTCCTCCTCAGATTTGGAGTAGACAATAATTTCATCTACAAATACAACCAAAAAAGTATCAAGATACTCACGGAAAACCTTGTTCATCAACGCCATGAAAACTACAGGAGAATTTGTTAGGCCGAAGGGAATACCAAGGTACTCATAAAGGCCATACCTACTTCGAAAGGTGGTTTTCTGAATGTCAGATTCCTTTATCCTCAACTGATGGTAACCAGATCGAAGATCAATATTTGAAAACCACTTTTCCCCTTTCAATTGGTCAAAAAAATCATCAATTTGTGGTAATAGATACTTGTTCTTTATCGTAACTTGATTGGGCTTTCGATAATCAACACATAAGAATAGAGAACCATCGGCCTTCTTGGAGAAGAGAACTGGTGCTGCCCAAGGTGACACACTCGGGCGTATAAAACCTTTCTCAAGAATATTGTCCAACTGAGACTTCAGTTCTTTTAATTTGGTTGGAGCCATTCGGTAAGAAGGGATAGAAATCGGTTGAGTACCAGGCATTAACTCAATTGAAAAATTGATCTCCCTTACCGGTGGCATACTAGAGAAGTCAGAAGGAAACACATCGGGAAACTCAGCGATGATTGGAGGGAGATCACCACACAATGAATCTATCTCTAGATCAAAAGAAAACACTGATATAACTTTCCCCAACTCTGGGAAAAAGGGTCCGGCTCTGCTTGACCTTGGATCCCATTCTCCTTGAAAAACAAGAGGCACACCACTGGGTGTAGTAAGGTAGACCCGTTGAAGATAATAATCAATCCAGGCTTTATTCGAGATGAGCCAATCCATCCCAAAAATGACGTCAAAAGATTTCAAAAAGATATGGCACTAAAGGTGAAGCTATAGTAATGGTACCTCTCACAGTTGCAGGACCTGTATCAGTTACCTCTGGCGACTCTTCCACTGCGTGAAGAAGCTTCGTTTTGGATGCCTGTGGCTGGAACCCTTTTTCATGTGAAGCATTTTATTTCCCCGCAGTATTTGGAGGTGCTGATGATCCTATTCTAATACACGGAGTAGATAAGTGATGGAAGAATCTCTGTAAGTGCCCTAAACGTCCGCAGGAGCTACAGTTCTTGGGTGCCTCAGTGCAAACCCTATTAGAATGTCTTGGATTTCCACACTGATAGCAAGTCAAGGAAGTCCCTCCTGGTGCTACCGGAGGTCTAGAATGAACCTGTTGTCAAGAACCACCATGAGAAACATCGTGATTCCATTTTCATTTAAAGGAACCAACACTACCACTAGAAGAAAAAGGAACTTCCTACAACCCTGAATTTCCTTCCAAATCCATCTCAACCATCATCTCCCTATCCAGCACATCAGCAAAAGTGGGTAGATTCAGTAAGAAAACATGAGAACGAATATCTGATCGAATCCCCAACTCAAATCATCGGGCCTTCATCCTCTCATTAGATACAATTTCAGGAGCAAACTGTACCAACTCAGCAAAGTGATTTGAGTACTTAGTCATGGTTTTATTGGCCTGCTCAAGTTTGAAAAACTCCACGTCCTTGGCCAAAACCATTGATTCTGGATAGAACTGGTTAGTGAAAAGAACCCTAAAGTATTTCCACTCCAAACCCTCATCTTTCCCTGCCGTCACCATCATGTCCCACTATCTCCTGCTTGGTCCCTCCAGCACGAAGGTGTCACAGTTCACCTTGATCACTTCAGGTGCCTCCAAGAACCCAAACAGACGTTCAATCTTACTCAACCATTCCTCAACATGTTGAGGGTCAGTGGAGCCTTTTAAAACTGGTGGCTTCTAGCATAGGAACTCTTGAGAATGACTTCAGAGAATATCACTTTGAGGATCTAAAGCTGGATTCTGAACAGGGACTGGAGGTGGTGCATGTCCCAGAGTTTGGACAGTGTGAACAATCACCTCTACCAGACTTGGATCCACAACAGGACTTGCTTGATAAGATTCAGAAGCATCCTCTTTTTGGATTTGATTCCCATGTCTTTTCAGAGGCATGATGCTACACAACACCTGAAAAGATAGAGATTAAGACACCAACCGAGTAACAAGGAAAACTACTCTTTAAAGAAGGAATAAACAAGATTTCGATCCCACTCAATACAAAATAAAATAGGGAAAAGACTATAAATAATCCACAAGTCGCCTTTCCCTAACCACCCCTGGCGACTTAAGGTTCATTGCGGTGAGAGATGGCCAGACACTCAATCACAACTACCTCCTAAGTCCCGATAAGAAAACTCAAATGCATACTGTCATCAAGGAAAGTTATTTGGGGTGATACCAACCGTTCAATATAGTTTAAGCTTCTATGTATTGGATCATCACCCATGTAGTGTTGTTCAAAAATATACCAAGAACTCCACATATGTCATAAAGATGAATAGAGTATAATACTCGGAACCTCATGGGAGGATTCCAAAGACTCTATCCAAGAAGTCATGCTGAAGGGATCATGGTCTTAGGTGTAGGAGACATTTCCTTACTAACACTCATGGAAAATATAAGGGAATTCACCCTAACAAATCATGTCTATGATACATAGGAAAAGGTCCCCAATCCATATATAAAAAAGTACACTACGTTTAGTAGGGATCAAATACTATTTCCCATGACCCTAGTTCCTTCCTATGTAAAGGGATCATTTATATAGTTCATGTCTATATTGAAGTACATGGTAGATAGGCAACCTGTATGGTTTACTTTTAATTTAGTACCTTATTTTAGCCCATGTACTTATGCCGGTGTACCAATACATGATATATCCCATATACTATAGTCCAGTTCATGTCCATATAAGGGAGTACACGGTGTGATCCAACTCAGGTCCATGTGCCATCTATGTTACACACCGATTCTTCAAAGAGGGACAATTTGATTTGTGATGGGGGTCACACACTGTGTTATACTTAAGTTCTTATGAAACCATAGCCCCCACATAGGGGTCCCCACATTGTATGAAGATCTGTTTTACACAATGTGCAAAAAATATTTTTACAAAAATTTAAATCTGGTTCTACACATACAATCCATTTCTCCATACACCGATCTAGTGATCAATTCACTAAAAAATTGTAGACCAAGCATCATTGAGTCATTCCATAACCGATTAAAATTTTCATCACCTTCAATCCTTTCAGAAAATTAGATTATTTTTGGATATTAATTGTACACCAAAGAACACAAAAATCTCATATCTATATCATCCAATCTACTATTGTCTTCATCATCACACCACTTTCATGTTGTTCTGATCCTACATCTACGATATCAGATCATTGCACCATGAAATGGGTACATAATGATTGATTTCATGGTTAAACATTGAATAATGGTCCAAACGAAGAATGAACATGATGAATGGAAAGTCAACGGAGAAAATAACAAGAACAATCAAGAGTAATGGACCTCGATCAATGTTCATGGAAATCTCAATTCATTTCCATTAGAATAAAAATTAAATAATCAACAATCAAAAAGAATTATCCTAATAAAATACCTGTAATAAAATCCATCCACAATAAACACTACCCATAAATCAATCTGTTAGTTGACTGATTCACATTTTTCATAGAAATCAAGAACAATGAATCAAATCCAAATAATCAAATGACCAAATTTTATTTGGATTGATCAAGAATGAATAATTATGTGGCGCCATAGTCTCTAGAGAGAACCTTCGATTCTGTCTTGTATTGGTTGTCACTCCTAGATCCAAATGTCATCCACAAATGGAATCTCATACCACACTCTCAAATGGATCGGAAATTATTTGTAGGGTTACATGGTTAACCCTAAAAAATATTCATAAGTGTGTATTTAACCAAATGTTTATGTATCTTCATTATAGAAAAAAATATTATAATTTAATTAACTATTTTACTCATTTTAATCATGTGATGGATTTTCTAAAAATGACCTATGAAGACCAAGGTTAAGTTTCACCTATAGTAAAACCCACATTTTGAACTCAACAGTTCCCTATAATTTCTGATATGGACACACGTTTGGATGTTATTTCACATTTTCAAAAAAACTGTTTGGATGTTCTATTTAATATTTTTAATATTTTTTAAAAATTTATTCTGATTACACCAGGCCTTAGAATTTCATACCATCTCATCTAACGATATTGAAAATAATCCATAAAATATCCAAAAATAATGCGTGAAAAATATGAGTCATTATATTATCCCCACCTTGGGGGTTTAAAACCCAAAAAATCAGAACAAGGGCTACACAAAGAGATGTGGGTACTAATCATGAGTCTGATCCTCCCACTCCAATATTCTATACTAGAGATTCCCATGCATCAACTAGACATGAAATAATGGAATTGATCTCCCATGAATGATCTTCTCATTCTGATCCTCAATCTCTACCGAGTACTCAACAAAGGTTGCTCTAACCACTTATTAACGTGTGATTTGTTATGAATGTAACTCCTTAGCTATGAAACACGGAAAAAATCATGCACCCAATCTTAATGTAGAGTTATATCTAAGAGGATTTCCACCTCACCAATTCTACATAGTATCTGGAATGGTCCAATGAAACTCCGAGATATCTTGCTTCCCTGAAAAAATATTAGAAATCCAAGACGAGGTGAAACCCATAGGAACACATGGTCTCAATACCCATACTAAAAAAAACCCCATGATCTATCCTTATAAGGTTTTTTAAATCATTGTGTGGTATTCATCCACTCCTGGGTGATCTACACCTTCTTAGTAGTTTCTTTCACCAACTCTGGTCCCATGAGTGTTGAATCTCCTAGGTCTTTCCAGCAAAGTCTGGACCTATAGGGTCACCCCTTACAAATCCTTGAATGATTAAAAACCGATGGTGGAATGGAAAATATTGTACAAAAACTTCACCATTGCTAGGTGATCCTCCAAATTAAATCAAAAGTACAACACGAAAGATCTCATAATATCCTCCATAACCTGAATTATATGATCAGTCTGGCCATTAATTTGGTGGTGAAACATTATTACCAAGCATAAACAAGTCCTTTTTTTCTAAAATATCTTCCACAATAAGGATGTGAAGAAATAATCACAGTTAGAAGAGATATTTAATGAAATTATATGCAGTCAGACTATCTCCTTCACATAGAGGCTTCCCAATCTCTCTACTAAACTCTACTCTTGAATTTATAAGTTGCCTGACATGGTGATTCAGTCTATGATCACCAATTTGGTATCGTGTCTCCTAGAAATATATGGTAATCTCATCATAAATTACATAAATATACCATCCCACTTCCATTCTAAAATCTCAAGGGGTTGAGCTAAACCCGAGGGAACTTGGTGCTCAACCTTGACTTTCTAACAAGCAAGGAATCAAGAGACAATCTCTAAAACTCCCTTCTTCATCCCTGGACACCAAAATTGACATCAGTGGTTCTAGTACATCATTAAGAAACCTAGATGTAATAAAAAAAGAGACGTATGAAACTATCTCAGAACCTCCTTCTGCAACATCACTGGTACCATCGAGCATCCTTTGAAATTAATACATGTTCCTCACCTTTATAAAATCCATCTAGAGCATGTCTAGTAGATATTAAAGTATGTAGGGTATCACAATTGACATTCCCAAGTTGTGACTCCCTGACTCACTGGAAGAGTGGATGGGTGACAAACATCAACTGGATGCAACTTGTTCCATCTCCATCCATAAAGAATAACTGCAATGGGGCCAACTGCTCTAACATCTCATTCAGTAACAACGAACAAGATCTTCTTCTGAGAGCATCTGCTACTGTGTTCCTCTTCCCAAGATTATAGATAAATTTGAAGTTTTAATCCTATTATAACTCTATCTATTTCCTCTTCCTCATGTTTATATCCTTCTAAAAAAATATATACTTGAGACTCTTATGATTTGAATAGATGATAAACTACTCACCCATATAGTAGTGTCACCATATCTTCAAATCATAGATTGCTGCTGCTAGCTCAAGATTGTGGGCCATGTAGTTCTAGTCATGTGGTATAAAATGATGTAAACCATAGGAAATCAATTCATGCCTCTTAATTAGAACACAACCATTCTCAGTTCTGGATGCATCATAGAACACCACGTACTCAAAACCCTCCTATAAAAATATCAATATGGGAGTGATCATAAAACTATACCTCAACTATTGAAACACCTAATGGAAACTCTATGTCTATATGAAAGGATTCCCCTTCTAGGGAAAAGCTATCATGGGTGTTGATATTCTAGATAAATCGGGTATGAATCTCTGGTAATATCCTACCAACCAACAGAATCTCCACACTTCCATCATGATCTTGTTTGGGTCCCAAGAGAAAACTACCTCCACATTGGCTAGGTCCACTTTCACTCCATCTTCCGAGAATACATGTACTAGAAAGTGGACCACATGAATCTAGAACTGGCACATCACGATATTCCCATAAAGCTAGTTCTCTTGGAGTATGTCCAATACCATCCTCAAGTGTCTCACTTGATCCTACTCAAATTATGAGTACACAAGGATATATTTGATGAATACTAAAACCAAAATTTCTAATAAATAAATTTAAATCTAGTTTATGAGTTCTATGATCACTATTGTGGTGTTTTTCATGAAAAAGAGAATCAACATGTACTCATAGGGACTATAGAATCATCAGAATTCAGTCTTTAGTATATCCTCATCCCATACTCGCAAATGGTGATAGCGTGACCTAAGTTTAACCTTTGAGAACCACAACGACCATCTCAACTAATCAAAGAAGTCATCAATCCTTGATAGTGGATTCTTTTTCTTCATGGTCACCTAGTTCAAGCACCGATAGTCTACACACCACATCAGTCTCTTTTCTTCCTTCTTGTTGAACCAAACTGGGGCTGCCCAGGGTGAAACAATGGGTATAACAAAACCCTTCCTCTATAAGCCCTCCAATTGCACCATCATCTCATGAAGATATATGTGAGACATATGATTTTATGAAATAGATATTTGTGGAGTCCCAAGGTGTTGATCAATGAAGAAATATATTTCTCAGTGGGGAGGTAAACTTGGAACATCCTCAGTGAGTACATCCACATACTATTCAACCATGGCATGAAATTGGAAAGTTATAACATCCACTAAACCAAGGGTTAGGCTAGCCAATTTATGGGTAATTAGATCTACCCACCTATTAATGAGTCCATCCTACCCTGAATGGGTTTCCTTTTCACTAAAAAGAGAGAACCTAGTTTTTTTCTACAAACACACCGCATCCTCCGCCTAAAAAATTTAATATGGGCATAAAATTTGGATAAATAGTCCATACCTAAGATGAATTTGTAAGTCCTAATTGTTACAAAAAATATATCCCAATAGAAACTATCACCTCAAGGAGTCAGGTCACACTGTGATCACAAGTGTGTGATCACTGAGTCCTCTCCAATAGGAGTCTCTAAGAATAAGGGTCGATCCAAGGGATCAATCAAAAAATTGATGTTTCATACAAGGTATGTGTTAATAAGGCAATGACTAGAACCTTTGTCTACTGGTACTGCATCTATTTTGAAAATACATAGATCATAACTCATATCATTCTTAGAGCTAATGGGTCATATGCTTCAACCGCCTGCTATAGTCACCTCCCTTATCCCCAAGATCCACGATCTTAGCATGGACCACTTTGGGGTTGTGGTGGTAACAATTCAAAGATTCAATCACCTCCTTCTGCTCTCTCATATCATCTAACATGTCTTTCAGCTTGAAAAATTGCATTCTCCTTCCATTGACACTGCCTCAGTGGCCCATCTATGGTCTATCTATTAGCGATATAGAGGGTTCAAAAATTTCATACAAGATATCTCATGTCATCACATCAGTTTTACCACCCCTATATAGGATTACTCGACCCACCTTGTGAGCTTAGAACCATAGAACCTCTATCCTAGGATCTCCTCCTGAAATGTCTCTCACCTCCCAGTCCCTAAGACTAATGTAGGATCCCTACTGCCATGGTTTCAGCTCTTGTATCCCGCTCCTAGAAACCACTTATCATATCATCTCATCCTAGAAACTCTCAACCACCAAATATTTCTCTATCATCCCAATATAAGTAGGAATGAATATAAGGATAACACTGGCACAAATGTATCTATGTAGACCTCACTCAAAGCTCTGATACCTAAATAACTAGTCACAAACCATATCTGTTGAGTATCTCAAGAGGTTGGTAAAACTTGATAAATAATAATCTACTTTCATGATACCCTTCTAGAGGTGTAGAATATCCTAGATACATAAATTACTTATCATAGTTAGTGAGAAATCCTCTTTGAAAATGTTCTCAAACTCTAACCACACAAGAGCCCCCTCATCATAATACTAGGTCACCAAACCCCACAATCACCCTTCTGATCCAAGAAGAAGGCTCATCACTAGGACCATAGTATGATCTATTGGTATCCTGACTAGATGAAAAACTAGGGTCACTACCTAAATCCAGTACTCAACTACCTATGGGTCGGGCTCTCCTTGGAACCTAAGGGGTATCTATCACTAAAACTCATGATGTTATCTCAGAATTCTCACCTCATTTTCTAGTATTGTGGGTAGCACGTGATGCTCCACATGTGGTGTTATAGATGGTTCCCCACTCATAGGTAACATCTTGGGAACTGGTCCCTATATTGATGCCCCATCACTGAAGGGATAATACTCATGATCATGAGGATGAATCCTAGATGGAATATGTCATAGATTCATCCTGAAATAAATAAGATGTACCATAGTCAATGAGTATATCTAAAGATATGACTCAATAAGGACGTGGAAACCACAACCAATTCCTATATGATGCATGTACTATTGTTTTCCCTACAATCAGGGTTCTCATGTAATGAGTTGAAAAGTAGGTGAAAAAAGTCTTGGTGTATGGATAAGTCTGTCGCCACACCAACATTGGAGTCCCTAGCATGAAAGAAAAACTCGAAACACTTAACACTGTTGTCCCAAACCAAACTCACAAACTCTAGTCCTAAGGTAGAACTGAATTCTATGATAACACTATGTTACGACCCTTCCTAATGGGGCCCATGATGTGAGTCCCAACGACATCCTCCAATAGGTCAGGGGATGGTAACCAGTGCCAAGTACTAATATAACCAAATTGGGAGGCCTTAGCCTATGTACCTATACACATGAACTCATCTCCAAGCCTACATATTGCTGAAATTAAAAAATAATAGAATAACCATTCATGCATACATCTAAAACCCACAACAGGAGTATGATATAAAGTAAAGTAAATGTGAAAAAATACAAGCCCACCACAAATAGTCTAAAAAAATTCCATCTTGAAATAAAAAATTGTAATTTTTTCATAATACCACCAGAACACACCTCAGCCTATCCATTCACACTAAGAACCATCTGGTCCTCATCCATCATGGACACTGTCAAACATTTGATCATTTATACAAGACACGACATGTGTAGGAATAGCTTGTATAGGGGTGAGCATAACAATACTCAATAGGACACACTCAATTCACAAAGAATACCATAAAGGAAATACAATCATCTCTACACAGGTATATGTCTATAACACATATAACAATAATATCTAGATATACTAAAAAAAGACACCTAGTCAAAAGGTAAGTTGAAACTATAGTATACTAGCCCAGGATTACATATCCAAGGTTTCAAAAAGAACTCTTCTGAGAGAACACACTCTTGATTATGATAGCACTGATGGAGTCCATCCGAGAGGTATTTCTCATTGGGTCTCTCCATTATAGGTACAAGCTGAAGGTCTGAAAAGATATGATACATAGATTAGAATCGCACCCAATTACATGGGGTTATTTCAATAACTCAATCTGGATTAACCCATTATGTATACGATCAATTATTGAATAGTGTTAGTCATAATGAAACCAATCAATCCACCCATGGAATGAAGATAAATAGAGGATATCCCTCTAGGATTTACAAAGAGACTCCAATGACTCTATCCAAGAAGTCATGCTGAATGAATTATGTTCATAGGAGTAGGAGATGATTCCATACTAACCCTCAGGGGAAAGATAAGGGGGACAAACTATAAAGAAACTTGTCCAAGATACATATGACAAGGTCTCCAAGTAATGTATAAAAAATTACACAACATGTCTTAGGGTTCACATGTCGTGTCCCTTGACCCCGGGTCCTCCAGTGTAAATGGCATGTGCCTCTTACCCATGTCTATGTAAAAGTTCACAGCATGTAGGCTACCCATGTATTCTACCAATGTGACAGTGGATGGATTTACCCCATGTACATGTTCTCGTGTATGAGTACATGGGATATCTAGTGTACTATGGTCAAGGACATGTCTATGTAATTGAGTACATGATGTGATACAACCAATATAATCCAACCAGTGTATGTCTACCCTTTGAGGTACATGCCAAGTCTCCAAGGAAGGACCACAAAACATTTTTCTGGGGTCACACACCATGTGATACTTATGTTCCTCTAAAAAAGAAGCTTCCATATAGGGGGCCCCAAACAATTTGTAGATCCAATGTACATGCTGTGTAACATATATTTTTCCAGAAATGCAAATCTGGTTCCATGCATCCCAGCCGATGCTTCGACCTTCGATCCGATAATAATTTCACCACAAAAGCATATATTCTTCCTCATCAATTCATTCCATCACTAATTAACATGTTCCTGACATTTGATATGTTCATGAAATGGGATCGTTATTAATTATTCATTACACACCAAAGAACATGAAAATAGGGTATCTATCACATCTGATCTACCATCATCTTCTTCACTGCATCACCATCATTTTGTTTTGATTCCATATTTATGATATCAGATCATTTCCCTAATAAATATGTTATTAATTTTTGATTTCATTAGTAAACATCGAACTGTGGTCAAAATAAAGAACACCCATGATGAATGGAGAATCGAGGGAGAAAAGAACAAGAACAATCAATAGGAACAAACCTCGATCAATTTTTATATTAGCCTTGGTTAGATACCATTATAACAACAATCAAAGAATAATCAATAATAAATAATACTCATAATAAAATCCCCATAAGAAAACTCATCTTGTAATTTGTACAACCTATGAATCAATTTATTAGTCATTTGATTCATGTTTGTCATAGAAATAAAGAATGGAGAACTAAATCCAAACAAAAAAAATTCCATAACTAAATTTTTATTCTTCATTGAAAAAGAATGATGTGGAATCATAGTCATTGGTGAGATCCTTTAATTCCATCTCATATCCATCATCGATCCTCGATTCGACCATCGCCTGCCAATGGAATCTCAACCCACTCTCTCCAATGAATCTCCAATGATTTGCAGGGCTATGTGGATAACATTGAAAATTGTTCATAAGAGTGTATTTAAATAATTTTTTATGTCACTACATCAATAAAACAAATATAATAATTTAATTAATTATATTTTTTATTTTATTCCTGTGAAATATTTTCTATAAACGACCTATGATGACCAGTGTTAAGTCACTCCTAGGGTAACACCTGTGTTCTGAACTCAAAGGTTCCCTCATATTTTTGATTCAAGAACCCATTTGGATTTTATTCCACTTTTTCATGAAAAATTATCATGTGTTCTAATTAATAAATTTAATATATTTCAAACATTTATTTCAGGCATACCAGGACTCATAATCACACGTCATCACATCACTTGGTATAAAAAATAATCCATAAAATATTAAAAAATAATACATAGAAATTCTAAGTCATTAAATCCATCATATGGATAATCTCAACATCATTCCTATGGTATCATTCCTAATGGTTTGTTATCTATGTGTCATCAAAATACATTTCCGAGAAAAGTCTAAAAAAGGAAAAATAATGGGTTCTTTTTTGATATTAACAATACCCAATAAGATAATTATGATTCACATATAGATTTATTTCCATACACTATATAATACAGTGGAATTTGTGATGAACTCGATAATACTAGGGTTAATGATCAGGGTCTTCATAAGGGAAACTTTTGAAGGATTCTTACATATTTTATTTGATGGTTTTTTATACACCCACCTATTTTATATTCGTCATATAATTATTAAATTCAAATCTATTACATAATATGTAATATTTATCCTCTTACTTTTTAGTACTTTGTATATGCATGTTTTTGGAGATTTAATTTTAGTTTCCCTATTACATCCACTAAATTAATGTGTTCACAGAACATTAATCTATAAATCATTACAAAACCCATGGTACATGTTACTGATTGAAAACTAGAATCCAAACATGTTCATACATATCTTAATACATCATATGAATATTTTAAATGAACTCTTCATGTAAATTTGTATAGTTATATGAGATTCATAATCTATACATCAGTACAATTGAAGTGATAGATAGCCAAACATATTCAATATTCTGAGATAAGACATATGACTCTCAGATGATAGGTATTATGACACCAATTTCCTCTCTATAGGTAGACTCTACTCAAGAGAGAACTCATTAAATTATATATATAACACCTAATATTCACAAACTATTCCTAAGAACTAAATTCAAGATAATAAAATCAACTAAAAACTAACACTATGGTAGACGAAAATTGAATTTTATATAGTGATACTAAGCATAAAATGAAAGGCTCTATCTTCTAGAAGTAATTTATCACCTAAATAAATAATTCAAATTATTAAAAATATAAAAATTTATATACATGAATAAATAAAGGAAGAACTTAAAATTAAATGAAAAATTAATAAATTTAAATTTCTGTACAATTTATGAACCCTTTTAGAAATATTTTTTTTATAAAAAAAGTATAACTAATCAAAAAATTATGGTTATTCCATAATTATAGAAAAAAAACTTTTATATTTTATTTTAATATGATCAATTTAATATTTTAAATTATATGTCATTTCTATATATATGACATTTCATGAATTCATTTATAATTCATTTAATATATTGCAAACCCTTTTATATAATTTACATATCATATGTATTATATTATTTAACAGTTTTATCATATTAATCATCAAATAATTTTTTGATGTGGTCTAAATGAAATATTTAAATATGGTCTTCTTTTAATTTGATCAATTTTGATTTAATTAATTATTAATATATCTTAATTATAAATATAAATACCTTTATATTTTAGCCTTATTTATGTAATTTATAATATTTTTATAAATTAACATTGTAATTAAAAAAACCATTTAGTCTAGTTGTTTCACAAATTAAATATAATTTGATTATATTTCAATACAATTAAATTATGACTTATATACATTTTAAAAACCATATTAATTTTAAAACGATATTATTATTAACTCTTTAATATTTAAGGAATATTTGTAGTAAGTGCTTTAAAAACATTTAATATATTAACCAAAAGCATCTTGTGGTTAATAAATTTATAAAATATTTTAATAAATTTAATAAACATTCTGATATACCTTTTCATCAATCATAAAAAATTTAAAAATTATCTAATTCAATTCATTATTGAAATTAATAAACACTTAATTAATAAATATGAATAATTTAATATTTCTTATGGGCTTGTAAAACAAGTTTTATAAATCATAATATTAATTTAAATTGAATTATAAATAAAAAAATTTATATTCATTAATATAAATTTTTTTGTATTGTAAATTATATGTCATTATCTCTTATGAATTGCACAAAATTTATAATCGAGATTCTATATTGTAAACATTTTACCCAATCTATATGCCACATACTTACACAATTTTTAAACCATGACCATATCAATCATAAAATATCTCTTGATGTAGTGTAAATAATTTATTATATAAGTCTACTTATTAATTTAAATAATTAAAAATTAATAATTATAAAAATTTTCTATTTTAAAAATAAATAACTTTTATTTTGGCCATATTTCACTCACTCCAAAAAAATAATTCCAAAATCCCGAATACTCAGGCTAGGTATAAAGTGATGAATCCCAAGTTCATCAACACTAATAATGAGGTTAACATCATTTATAATGGAGCCTATGATATTAAACAAAATGAGGCTCTAACTCAAACTTCACTTCCTTGCTATATGGTCGACAGTAAAGCTCTTGTCCCTCCAAGTGAGAGAAATATCAATCTCACATCCAATGAACTATGTGTACTTTCAAATTTAATGAACTAAAAACCAAGGTACATTGGGATTATCATGTAGTAAAATGACCGAAAGTTTGATTCAGACTCAATAGTGGAAATATGGATGTTTTACAACCTACATGGAGAGATACCACATACCATGACTCTAACTTCATCCTTGATGAATTTTTATAAACCATAAAATACATGAATACTAAATTAAAAATAACCTATATAATCATGTACAAAACCCCCTCCCCTCATGTAACTCAAGGAAAATTATCCATACACATTCAACTTAAGACTAGTGTAGGGAGGCCTCCACTTGACCCATTTTTGTTGTGAAGATAAACCTCTATTTTCATCATTTTATGCAATTATTTAAGGAGGCCCCCTACTGATAACCAGGTCCTGACCTCTAGATAGGAATATAATAAGATCCTCGACCACTGAAAAATTACACACTTTTTGGTAAAGAAGTGAGAAACCCTTACATTCATTACACCATTTTTATCCTCTCATATCACCCAACACACAGTATAAAATAGCATTCCACTGATCCAAAACTCATGAGAATGTTGCTCAGTCCCTCAAAACCAAGAGTTCATGAATTTTCAAAACTCCCTATCCTACAGGGTAATTCCCATCCTCCACCCAATTATATCCCATGAAAAACAATCCCACTCACCCTCAAAAAATAAACGTCACACCATATTAATACTTGGACTCCCAAAACACCTTATTTCACAATTTATAAATTGTTTACAAATTATAGTTTTGATTTCAAAATGATCACATTATTTTTCAATAACAAGGTATGTAATACAACATGTCAAAGGAATTTTCAAATCATATCCTTTAATATTTCACAGTATTCTTATTAATTAATCTTTCATAAATATTCATTTAATTAATTAAAAACACTTTCATAATTTTTTAATTTATAACACTTTACAAATTAAAACACCCCCAAAGTATCTTCTACTTTGAGTTATAAACTCTTTTATAAACCATATAAATTTTAAAAATATATTAACTCAATAATTTTTTTGAATATTATGAATAATCATTCCGAAATCATTTAATTAATTACCTAGAACTATTTTATAGTTAATTAATTTTAAAAAATCAATTTTCAAATTTTATAAATATTCCAAAAAAATCTAATCACTATTGATAAAAAATTATAAATAATTTAATTTTAAATTATGATAAAAAATTATATTATTTATCATCATAAATATATATGAAATTTCTATATTTAAAATTTAAGATTCACATATCCCATTTTAAAATTTATAAAATGTGTTATTCATTGAACAAAAAAATAAAAATGCTGATTCATCGAAGAAGCCTCGCTCTGATACCACAATTTGTTTTTAGGGCTTCATCATATAAACCTTGTAAATATAAGTAAAACACATATTTATGATCTATCTTAAATATAATAAACTTGTAATATTAATGAATAATATAAAAAATGAATACATTAATAGAAAATATATAAGCCTCAATCATTAATACTCGATAGATTATTCTCGATGATGATCCCATAATAAGTAACGAGAATTTTCTTTCCTCCAAGGGATTACATTTGTCAAAGGTTCTTGGTTCACAACTGGAAGATACCCAAACTCTTGACAGGTTGTTAGCACCCTATCTATAATAGATGGATAAGGATTGGGAAGAATAAATTATTGGGAGGATTATAAGAAATCTATATCATCCAACATGAGGGATCTCATCCTTTTATATAGCCATCCTTGACATGTTTAATTTTAGGAAATGTGTTGGACATATTCAACATATCGACACATGTTTATTCATATTGTAATTATTTATAAAATCCCATTAATTAATGTAATCCATTTAATCCATTTCTAATGAATTCAATTTATTCCATTATTAATATATTACAACTAAGGAAAATAAATGGAAATATATATACTCTAGAATTTAATTTCAACAATTGAATATTTTAGTTTACATACACCACCAAATTCAACGGCTATGTATGAAACATGCCTCCAGCTCCATGTTGTCTACTGAGGAAGGTCGAAAACTGAACATTCTAATATAAATGACTTCCATATAAAAAAAACATATCAAATCTTCATATATACACGTAAGAAAACCCATCTCTGGTGAAATGGGATGAAACAAGTTAGAACAAACATTCTATTATCTAAAAAATCATTTGAATATGAAACTGAGAACCTTTAGACATGCCCCTAAATTGAAAGGATTTCACATGACTCCATTTCCATTAGGTTTTGGTTCTATCCAGTATCTTCATGAGGATTTTTTACTTCACCCAGACATCTAGATGCACCTCTATTAGAAATTAAGTAACCCATGATAGGCCTGAATTATAACAAAAGATGTTATTATAATGAATACCAAATTCTCAAACATTATAACTCCCTTAGTGGATAGTATGAATCTCCAACTAATATTCTACCTAAACATTCAATGAAATAAACTCATCCTGAAACTAATTGAAAAACATCTACCATAAATTTTTTGAATCCACATGATCCCCATGGAATCAAAATCACCACTATTGAGTAGCTTCATGCAGCATACTGATAGCCAATGAAGTTAAATGCACCATATAACCATTGATAAATATGATGGAAATATCTGACTCTTATAACCAATAATCAATCTATATATCTAAATCAATTCCCTCATACATTCATAGCCTCTTTCACTGACATCATTCAACTGTCTTCCTCCAAGTGTAATCATCATCCACCTTAACTCTATAGTAATCTATTGGCGAATCTTGTTGAAAATCTTCATCATTAACCATATGGGGACATATACCTTGAACCATACCTAAAAAATAGAATTTTTTGGGATTCTATATGCATAGAATATAGAATACATATGATTAATTAATAAAGGTTTCTAATAATTCACCTATCAATCTAATCTAATCATAGGAATAGACAATTTTGATACCTGATTCTCACAAAGGTCTCTACCCCCAAACAACATAACATCATTTAGTATGTACAGTAAAATTAAGGTCCCTGTGTTGAATCAGAGGGGACCCTAAAATCCAATTTTGTATCCATTCATTCATGTTTACATCACAATATATGATCAACTGATACTGTTTCACTCCCAAACCATGGAATTCATCACTGGTACCAATATACCAACTCAATCTTATCACTCAACCAAAATCTTAGATACCACTATTTCATGAATCCCCCCCACACCCACCCTTTTACCCCATCAACTAGTACACCTCCTAGGATAGTAGTGAATATGACAATGTCCCCAAAATCCCACCTCTAATAGGTCATGGGTTTGAAAAAAGGATCGATAATATAAATTATATAATGTTGGAGGAATTACCCACACTATATTACAATAGATAATAAAAATCCACCAATAAAATTCATAGAATAGATAAAAACCCATCTATGTAATTATAATTTCATACAATGAAAAAACAAATTTCAGTACAAAAAATCCCTTGAAATTTACCATGAACACCAGCAGCTCCTAAAAACCCACTATGACCTACTAACTCCCAGCTTGATCACCAACCAGCTCCTCTATATATGAAAAATAGTTTTTATATATGGTTGAGCATACACCAATACTCAATTAGGATAATTCAAAAATCCTCCCATAAAAATATAAAATAATAATTATAAATTACAGTGGATAAAAAAAGGAAATCGTCTAATCACCTATATCAAGTAACTATATCATAGCCTCATGAATGCACACTCATTGAGTAATGCAATGAAATAGGTAACATAATATTAGAAGCACATATATATGTGTTTGTGTGTTATGGGTCTCCTGATTGAAATTTTACACTAAAATAGTCTCCTTCACCCTGACATATTACATCATAGTGCTCTCATACCCTGTTTAAGTCATCTGACTCATATGGGAAACCATATCACAACAATTTTCACACCACATACAGTACACAATCTATCCCAATAAAACAAAATATCATCCCAAAACCATGAAATTAATCCAAAATATACCATATCATGTATTATTCACTACATCTCAAGGCATCATTAACCATATATAAGAACACCTATAATAAATGCACCCATTACTACTGTAATACATGTATGTTCTATAACCTCAATCTATTATAGCCCACACATACATGTATGATAAAACTAGAACCTATCATAAACCATATAATAAAATACCCAATACCTTAATATATCACATCCTAGATATAACCAACATACATTCTATATATGGAAAAGGAACATAGTGGGTGGTTTTTCATTCATACATACCCTTAATATCCTAGATGTAAGGAAAAAAATTGATACCTTAGGGATTTATGGGCATCACCTACCCTACTGATTTGGGTGAAATTGTGTAGTAAATAATAAAACATAATGATAATATAAAAAAAATCAAGTCTAAGGGTAACTATCTAACCCTAGACTCAAGATTTAGCTAACACCCCACATGGAAACATAGTTTCCTCCATAAGGACTATGAAATTACTCCCAACTAGGTATACACAAATCAAGATTCATCATCATTAATCATATAGTAATTTATAACTATTATTCATTTAATTAAAAAAATATTGAATTATGTTTTAATCCTTTTACATTGATTTATTAAAACCAAGGTTCTTTTAAAATCAACATTTAAATTCAACGTTTCATCCAATTAACATAGAGTATTTATCCAAACTGATTCTTAGATTCCATTTAATATATCATTACCATCAAAAAAAATATCCCCCTTAATTTATTTATAATTTATCTAGAATTATATAATTTCATGTATTTTGTGACTTAGCCAACCATGTCTCAAAAGATAGATATTCCCAATGGGAATAATCAATCAAAAAGTAAATCCAAACTAACAAACTAAACCAACCTAACCCACAAGAAAAATATCACCAATAAAGTAATGTATAGCGACCCTATCCTTTTACACATAACATTACATGATTTTAAGCATAATTGTACATCAGAATACAAGCCAAGGATTGTGAAGTCTAGTATCTTGGAAGACTAGGTAGATAAAACATAAAACACGAGACAATTAAAAAAACATCTTTATTTAGTCTTCATAAAGAGCTCATAACTTCATTTGAGCCCTTATATCTTCATAGGGTAACCTAGGGATCACAGGAATGAAGGTATGAGCTAAAATCCCATTAAGGAAAAAAACATAAGAATAAGGCTTTAACACATGGGTTAGAGATCATGAAATAATGATATAAAAAGGAATGTAACATATGGAATAATAACATATAAACATGTGATCATAAAAACATGAATTCATTTTAATGTGGAAGAAACATAAATCACGAATTTATCATGATTCAAGACTCGTTTCACATAGAGGAGAACAGGTCATGGTTAACCACCAAGACTGTTGCACATGATAGCATGATTCAAGGCTAAACGCCAAGACCGTTGCACATAACGTATCATGAGAAAAAAAATTACCCAATGCATTAGAGTGATATATGGGTGCACCCATATTAACATTTCATGAATATGTTTTCCTCCTAAATAATCATACATAATCAATATTATATAAACATAAGGGTTTCCCATGGAAAGAATCGGGTGCCACAATCATGTCATAAAGCATAACAAATGGTTGTATCATAAAAGTTTCCATGAAAGAAAGGAAATAAAATATAAATGAACATTAATAATAGAAAATATTCATGTATCATGGTAAGTTATGTCAAGTATAAGTGAAAACATTTAAGAAAAGTATTTATGAAATTTAGCATTAAAACATTTTTGTGCGGTTTAAGGAAATACTATTGAGCCTTAAAAATAGAAAAGGGGACAATAATTTATATAAAACCAGAAGTTAACCAAGAAGGTTTTCATAATAAAAATTAATTATTTTATAAAGACAATAGTGGATTAAAAAAATGATAGATTTCACTTAAAATCGGATAATAATTCAGGAAGTTCCCTCAAAACAGGTTTGCTTATCGGGAAGTATTGAGGAGGGAATCACATAAAACATGTATATCCTCGAAAGATAATGATGAAAGGGTATTGATAAATTAATTTCGTACATGTACATAGAATTTAGAATATACATGTAAAAATATATGATAAATTCATTTTGGTAAAAGGAATATTTGGAAACCCGAAGGAACAAAGGAGGTTCGAGTGGAATCCCTTATGGATTATTGGCATGGTATCATGTGTACTTAAGAGGGATTAATGAGAGATAAAGGGTTTTATCATCACTTATAAATCATTAGGGAAGTAATGGGGAGGTGAGAAATCATACCCCATCATTTGGTATTACACATAAAAGGGAATAACATAGAGGTCATTCTTGAATAAAAGTGAAATATGGAGGATCCCTTACCTTAAGTCCGATGGTTTTCTCCACTTGATATTAATGACCTGAATAATAAAAATAGATTCATTAATTACTAATTAAATAACCTATTCTATATTAAAAATATTTATTATAACCTTTTTAAGTTCATTTATACCCATTTTTATTGGTTATGAGGTTCAATTTCATTGTTCAGGTTTGTTTGCTTACTTGGTTTTAATGATCGGTTCACTTATATTCATGTTTTGATAAACATGTATGATGATGGTGGTTATACAGAATTGAAGTTATATTTTATTATTTAACATATATAAGGTTAAATGGTTGAAAATTTTACTTGGTTACTTAGAGTGAAGTTGAATCATTATATAAAACTTTAGAGACAACCTTTTGGGTTAATTGGTTGTTTTTGACCACAATGAACACATTTTGTTTTATAAACCAAAAACATGTGTAAAAAAGGATTACAAAACCAAATATGAGGTATAATAAATATATAATGGTCTGGTTAAACCATGAAAATAGTTTCATGACCATAATTAAAGACGGTAATGGAAATTGAAAACCCATCATCCTTGAATGTGGTAAATTAACACATCTCTGATGGTGTCTTTACTACTAAAATAAATGAAGGGTAAATGAGAGATGATAAAAACGTATTCCATTATCATAAAAAAATTCCATAAAATATAAGGTACTAGAGTTTTAATAACATATTAATGAGGATAAGTAAGTATATAAAAGAAAACAATGGAACTTGAAAAGAAAGTGAAAGAAAAGAAAAGAGGAATTTACCTCTTGATTTAATCTTCCTTGAGAGCCTCTTAAGGGGAGAGAATTTGGTCTTTTGAGGAGAAAAAGGGATTCTGGACATGGGGGAGGATCTTGGGGAGTGATTTGGGAAGAATTTAGGGAAGTCACAAGTATTTAGAGGAGTGAAAAGAATATGAGAGTGTGGGTGGTTTTTATAATAGTGGGGAGAAGGGTTTTCTTAATATTTTAATCATTAGTTTATTATTTTTCCATAAGACAAGAAATAGTAATGATTATTGTTACCAAAAAAAGTAATAAGTGCATGTTATTTCTAACCAATGTCTATTTTTGATCATCCATGACTCAAGCATGACTCAGAAATTCAGGTTTTAGCATTTATCGTGAATTATCACATTTTACTACTCATAAAAAAATAAAATATTTTAGAAAAATCCCAAAAATTCACCATAATTTTTTTTTGATTTTTAGAATCTAAAAATAAACTCCATTTTTCAAAAATGATTTTCTAAATATGATTAATTTAATTTTTAATTAAAATCAAAATTTACTTGAAAAATACAGATTTTAAAACTATAACTGATTTTATAATGCTTTAAAAAATTACATAAGGTCTTATAAAGTTATCTTAAAAAAAAGAAATAAAATTTGTAATTTATGAACACATTTTTGGAAAATATACTTTATTTTAAATTAAATAATTAATTGTAATTAATTATTTATGACTTACAAAAATTTGAATACTTTTACTATGATCATAATATCAATTATAAGATTCATAAATTTTATTTATACATTCAAGGGTGAGGTTACTATTCTTTTGGTTGATTTAATATTCATAAGGCTCATATTACTATTCATAAGGGCACCATTACTATTCATAAGGGTAGGTTACTATTCACCAAAAATTAAGTTTGTCTTATCGAACTCCAAACATCTTATTGATCGCAACCGCGTATGTAAGATTTTCGAAATTCAAATCACAAAAGTGTCAAAATTGTGTTTAAAGGTAACATATTACTTAGTAGTTAATTTTGATGTGATATCATGTGATTATATGACATAATTATAAAAAGGGAATTCCATTGATAAAACATTGGGTCGTTACATTATTCCCCCCTTATGAAATTTCTCCCTCGAAATTTCATTTTACATTCTAAGCCATAAATAGGGGTGGGTACATTTCCTTCATTGCCTCCTCTAGTTTCGATGTTGCCTCTTCGTACATATGGTTTTGCCATAATACTTTAACCAGGTGAGTAGTATTTTTACGTAGAACATTATCTCTTTGATCCAAGATCTTCACTAGCTTCTCCTCATAAGTAAGATCATTCTCCAACTATACCACCTCTAAAGAAAGTACATGTGAAGGGTCCGGTATGTACTTCCTTAAGAGGGATACATGAAATACATCATGTACTTTGTACATGGTAGGTGGAAGTTCAAGTCAATAGGCTACAAACCTGATACAATCAAAAATCTCAAAGGGGTTGATGTACCTGGGACTTAGCTTTCCTTTCTTCCCAAACCTCATGACCTTATTTCATAGAGATATGCATAGAAACACCATGTCTCAAACTTCAAACTCAAGGTCTGATCAAAGATTTTTTGCATAACTATTCTATCGAATTTGGGCTGCCTTGATGTGATACTAAATGGTTTTCAACTTCTCCACCATTTCTTCGACCATTTTAGGTCCTAACAGCTTAAGCTCACTGACTTCATCCCAACACACTGATGTTCAACACCTTTTCCCATAAGGGGATTCGTATGGTGCCATTCGAATGCTCAAGTGAAAAATATTTTTGTAGGATAATTCAACCAGTCGAATATGTTTGTCCCATTATAATTTTAATTCCATAGAACATGCTCTCAACATATCTTTCCATGTATGAATAGTCTGCTCAGATTGGTCACTGTTTTGAGGATGATAGGTCGTAATGAAGTTCAGTTCAATGCTTAGAGAAATTAGAAGACTTTTCTTGAACTTTGAGGTGAATATCCTATCTCAATCAGATACTATAGATAGTGGTACTCCATGCATCCTTACCACTTATTATATATATATATATATTAAAGTTAGTCAAATTAAAAGTCCTCTCAAAATAAAATAAAGAGATATTTCTTTGCAAGACTATCCACAATGAACCATATAACATTGTTTCCTCTGGATGTCCTTGGAAGTCCAGTGAAAAAGTCCATGGTGATGTTCTCCCACTTTCATATTGGTATGGGTATTGGTTGCATCATCCCCTTAGACTTATTTCTTTCAGCCTTCACTTGTTGATATACCAAGAAATTTAATGTATATTTAGAAATCTTCTTCTTCATATTGTACCACCAAAAGTTCTCTCAGAGATCTCGATACATATTTGTGCTCCCTGGGTGGATAGAGAAGGTTGAGCTATGTGTGTCATTTAGAATCTCTGTCTTTATATATGGATCAGATGGTACAAATAATCGTGACCCAAATATTACAACTCCTTCCTCATCAATCATGAACTTAGTAGATTTCCCATTTTTTATGGCTTCCACCCTTTTCTGAATTTCCACATCTTTTCTTTGAGCATCCTTTATTTTCTCCATAAGGGATGGTTGAGAAATAATTTAAGAAAGGATTAATGATGTTCCTCCCTTAATGATTCCCAATACCATCCTCTAAAAATCTAATAACATTATATCCTTTTAAATTCAAACCATTGATAAAGATATATGATCCTTTCTACTTAGAGAATCTACCACCTTGTTTTCCTTACTAGGATGGTAGTTGATTGATAATTCATAATACTTGATGAGATCTATCCATATTTACTGGTTCATATTAACCTCTTTTTGTATGAATATATATTTGAGACTCTTGTGATCAGTATATATCTCACACTTCTCCCCATAGAGATAATGCCACCAGATTTTTAAAGAAAATATCATAGCTGTAAACTATAGATCATGCATAGGATAATTTTTCTCATGTATTTTCAACTTTCTTGAGGAGTAGGCTATAAATTTATCATTTTGAATCATCACACAACCTAATACCTTCATTGAATCATCACTATAAACCACAAATATTTCTCTACTTATAGGGAGTGTGAGTACTGGCATAATGATTAGCCACCTTTTCTACTCATTAAAGCAGTATTCACATTCTTGAGTCCAGAAAAACATAACCCCCTTCCATTTTATCTTGGTCATTAGGGTTTAAAATCATGATAATTTCTTCACAAAACATCGATAATACTTAGCTAGTCCCAAATATTTTCAGATCTCCATTATATATGTTGTCTTGGTCCACTATTTAATTGCCTTTGTCTTGGAAGGGTCCACAGATATCCCTTTGTTGGTGATAACATGCCCCATGAATGATTCTTCCTCCATCCAGAACTCACATTTACTATACATTGTATATATCTTCTCCCTTATCAAAGTCTTTAACACTGTATGAAAATTCTCCCCATGTTCCTCCTTTCTCTTCGAGTATATTATAATATCATTGATAAAGACTACCACAAATTTGTCGAGGTAATATCTAAAGACTCTATTTATTAAAAACATGAAAATTAATGGGGCATTAGTGAGTCCTAAGGGAATAACTATGAACTTATGGTGTCCATAACTTATTAGAAAGTTATTCTTGTGAATATATTCCTTCCTCACCATTAATTGGTGATATCCCGATCGAAGGTCCACCTTAGTGAAATAACTGGCCACATGAAGCTAATCAAACAAGTCATCCATTCATGGAAGGGGATAATTGTTCTTTATCATGATTTTATTGAGATCATGATAATCAATGCAGAGGCACATTGATCCATCATTCTTCTTGATGAATAGGACTTGCACACCCTATGGAGAAGCACTCGAGCATATAAAACCCTTCTCCAAATTATCCTATAAATACTTCTTCAGCTCTTCCATCTCTACAATGGACATTAGATAAGGTTTCTTTGATATAGGTAGATATCCAGGAATAAGTTCAATTGAGAACTCAACCTCTTAATTAGGAGGAAGACTAGAAAACTCTTAGGGGAATACATTAGTGTAATCCATTATGATGTGCATATCTTTGAGTGATATTGTCTCCATTTTCTCAATCATTTGAGCTAGAAATTCTTGCTCATAAGGAATTAATATCCACAATTGATACAATGATTCTAAAGGAGATTCATCTTCCTCCTTACACTTGTAATGAATTGGAGTATGCTTTAGGATGTGAAGAGTGATCTCCCTTTCTTGAAAGTTGATGTTTGATTTGTATAAAGATATCCAATCCATGACTAATATAGCATTGAACTCCACTAAAGGAAGTACGATGATATTTTCTAGGAGGTTCATTCCAAAAATTTTAACTAGGGTGGAGTTATAAACCATGTACACAATAATTTCCCCATTTTATATTCTCACAGATAACTTATCCCCCAAATTTTGAGGTGGTTCTTTAATAGTTCTACTAAACTTGCAAGATATGAAAGAATGCATAGATTCAGAATCAAATAGTACATTCTCTATTCTTGAATGAATAACTAGTGTACCTATAACCATATCATTGTCTGGATCCACCTCAACAGTAGTGATAAAATAAGCCCTTCCTTGTTGCCTTGTATGTTTTTTTGATTGCCTCTGACAACCCTTGGCTTAGGGAAATTGTTCTCATAATGCATTCTCCTTGTAGTTGTAACACTACACTACAAGCTGAGTGTTGATCTAAACCTTCCTTTATTCTACCACATTATCGTGATTCTTCATATCCTATCGGTAGTTTTTAGCCATATGTCCCAACTTTCCACATTTGAAGAAATTTCTGGTTGCCTTTAGATAGTTCCCAGGATACTTCTTCCCACAATTTTTACACATGGTATGATCAAGCTTCTTTCCGTCATGGACTTTATTTTCGGAACCACCCACATTAGATTCCATTTTCCCCTCTTCTTCGTTGGGCCCACACTTCCACTGAGAGTCTTCAATCTCTATTTCAACCTTAAGGGAACAATGGAAAATATCCTCATAACTCTCAAAGTATCTAATATCCAATGATTTTTGTAGACTTAGATTTAGTACACTAAATAAGTGATCCACCTTTCTTTTGGTGTTCAAGAAAAATCCAGAGGCGTACCTTGAAAGCCTTGTAAAGTTTACTTCATATTCCCTGATTGAATCATCTTACTTCTTCTTGAGTCCGAGGAACTCTCTTTCTATCTTGAGATGAAGGGTTCAGGGAAAATATTTATTGAAAAACATTCTCTTGAATTCCTCCCAATCCATGGAATCAATTTTCTCCTAGGGCTTTGTATTCTTGATCAACATACACCACTGATCAGATTCCCCAACAAAATGATAGATCTCCAGCATAGCTTTCTCTTATTATGAGAATTGGAGGACAGAGAATATTTTTTCAATAGAGTTAATCCACTTTTCCGCAAGGAGGGGATTGGAATATCCACTAAACATGGGAGGCATTTTCTGTATAAAGGATTAAATGGAAAATTTATCTTTCCTTGGAGGAGGAGGGTGTTCCACATGATTCATGTTATTATTCATAACTTTATCCATCTGAGCAAGTACTTCCATGATGTTTTGAGCACCCATTCCCATCATATCATGCATCTCATTAGGGAAACCATCAAATTGCCTTTAACATTGATTTTTGGAATGTGTTCTTCTATTTCCTGCCATTAACTATGAAAAATAACGTACAATTATATGGATTGAATACTTAGTTATTGAGCATAAAAAGAAAACTTTGAACATAAAAGGATAAACTTCTAAAGGAGATGTATATACTAACTTTTGATTCCTTAGGTTTAAATCTATGTTATCCTTGATCTATTTCTTAACATATATTCTTATGGTTTTTTTATTCCCTTAATAATGGTTTGTACTAAGCTCATGAATTTACCAAAGTATATCCTTTAGGAGTGTCAAATCAAGAGTGTAGCAAGGCCTGTTGTTGTGAACCGGTTCCCATTCGAGTCTAGCTCAAAGTGGTGTTTTCAGTTTTTACCCCTAGATACATCTATGCCAGAGCCACCTCTACCTATTTATATCCAGACAAGGATATATTTCTTGATAAACCACTTACTCTATACTTACCAAAATATAGGTATATTTTCTTATACTTAGTCTCATCCATAAGGTTCTTAATAAAGTTCCCTATTCCTAATCTCCAAAAATAACCAGACCATCCTATAATAACAACTATAGCGACCCTATCCTTTTATACATGACATTACATGATTTTAAGAATAATTATACATCAAAATACAAGCCAAGGATCTTGAAGTCTAGTGTCTTGGAAGACTAGGTACATAAAACTTAAAACACAGGAAAATTAAAAAAACTTCTTATTTTTTATTCATAAAGATCTTCTAACTTCCTTTGATCCCTTACATCTATATAGGATACCATGGGGATAACATTAATGAAGGAATGAGCTAAAATCCTAGTAAGGGAAAAACATAAGAATAATGATTTAGCACATGGGTTAGAGATCATGACATAATGATATAAAAAGGAATGTAACATATGAAATCATAACATATAAACATGGCATAATAAAAATATAAATTCATTGTAATGTGGTTGAAACATAAATTATGAATTTAGAATGAGTCAAGACTTTTTTCACATAGAGGATCACAAGTCAAGTTTAACCACCAAGAACGTTGCACAAGGTAGCACGATTCAAGGCTAACCGCCAAGACCGTTGCACATAACGTCTCATGAGACTAAACTTTACCCAATGGATTGGAGAGATATCTAGGTGAATCCATCTTAACTTTTCATTAATATGTTTTCCACATAAATAATCATATATAATCAATCTTATATAAATATAAGGGTTACCCATGGAAAGAATCGGGCACCACAATCCTGTCATAAATCATAACAAATGGTTGTATCATAAAAGTGTCAATGAGAGAAAGTAACTAAAATATACATAGTCATTAATAAGGTAAAATAGGCCTGTATAATGTTAATTGATGTCATGTATAAGTGACAACATGTAAGAAAAGTATTTATGAAATTTATCATTAAAACATTTTTGTGCAGTTTTAAGGAAAATACTATAGAGACTTAAAAATAGAAAAGTGGAAAATACTTTATATAAAACAAAAAGTGAACCAATAATTTTTTATTAATAAAAAGATATTATTTTATAAAGACAATGGTGGCTTAAAATATAAGATAGATTGCACTTTAAATTGGGTAAGAATTTGGGAAGTTCCCTCAAAATAGGTTTGCTTATCGGGAAGTATTGAGGAGGGAATCACATAAAAACATACATATCTACAAAAGAGAATGATGAAAGGGTATTGATAAATGAATTTGGTACATTTAAACAAAATTTATATTATTCACATAAAAATATAAGATATATTCATTTCGGTAAAATGATGATAAGGCAACTCAAAGGAACAAAGGAGGTTCTGGTGGAATCTCTTACGGATTATCGGCATGGTATCAGGTGTACTTAAGTGGAATTAATGAGAGAGAAAGGGGTTTATAATCACTTATAAACCATTATTGTAGTATTATGGAGGTGAAACATCATACCCCATCATATGGATTACACATAAAAGGGAATAACATAGAGGACATTCTTGAATAAAAGTGAAATAGGGAGGATCCCTTACCTTATGTCCAATGGTGTTCTCCACTTGATATTTATGACCTGAATAATCAAATTAGGTTTATTAATTAATAATTAAAGAAAATATTATATATGTAAAATAATTTTTATAACATTTTTAAGTTAATTTATACCCATTTTTATTGGTTATGAGGTTTAATTTCATTTTTCGGGTCCGTTTGCATACCTGTTTTTAATGATCGGTTCACTTATATTCATATTCAGATAAAAATGTATGATGAATCTGGGTTTATAAAATTAAAGTTATATTTTATTATTGAAAATAAATAAGGTTATATGGTTTAAAATTTAATTTTGTTACTTGGAGTGATGTTGAATCATTATATAAAACATTAGTGACAACCTTTTGGGTTAATTGGCGGTTTTTGACCACAATAAACACATTTTATTTTTTAAACCAAAAACATGTGTAAAAAAGGATTAAATAACCAAATATGAGGAATAATACATATATTATGGTTTTATTCAACCATGAAAATGGTTTCATGACCAGAAATGAAGACAATAATAGAAATTTAAAACCCATCGTCCTTAAAGGTGGTAAATTAACACATCTCAAATTGTGTCTTTACTACTAAAATAAAATAAGTGTAGATGAGATACAATAAAAACTAATTACATTATCATAAAAAATTATAGTACATATAAGTTAATATATTTTTCATAACTTTTTTATGAGTAGAGGTATGGATAGAAAAGAAAACAAAGTAAAGTGAAAAGAAAAGAGGAATTTACCTCTTGATTTAATCTTCCTTGAGAGCCTCTTAAGGGGAGAGGATTTTGTATTTTGAGGAGACCAATGGATGATAGATGCGGGGTAGGATAATGGGGAGAGATTTGGATATAATTTATGGAGGTCACAAGGATTTGATAGGATTAAAGAGAAGAGGAGAGTGTGGGTGGTTTTTATAATTGAGGGGAAGAGGGTTTTCTTAATTTTTTAAACATTAGTTTATTATTTTTTCATAAGACAAGAAATAGTAACGATTATTGTGATTTTTTTAATATGTTCATTGAGTTCAAACCAATTTCCATTTTCATCATCCATGACTCAAGCATGATGCAGAAATTCAGGTTTTAGCATTTATCGTGAATTATCATGTTTTACTATTCATAAAAATTCTAGTATTTTAGATAAACCCCAAAAATTCACCCTAACCATTTTTGATGTGTGTAATCAAAAAATGAACTCTTTTTTTAAAAAATTATTTTCTAAATATGATTTATTTAATTTTTAATTAAAATCATAATTTACTTGAAAAATACAGATTTTAAAACTATAACTGATTTTGTAATGCTTCCAAAAATTACATAAGGTCTTATAAAATTATCTTAAAATCAGAAGAAATAAAATTGGTAATTTATGAAAACCTTTTAGGAAAATATTTTTTTAAAATTAATTAATTAATTTTAATTAATTATTTATGACTTACAAAAATACCAATACTTTTACTATGATCATAATATCAATTATAAGATTCCTAAATTTTATTCATACATTCAAGGGCGAGGTTACTATTCTTTTGGTTGATTTAATATTCATAAAGTTCATATTAATATTCATAAGGGTAACATTACTATTCATAAGGTTAGGTTACTGTTCATCAAAAATTATGTTTGTCTTATCAGACTCCAAACATCTTATTGATCGCAAAAGTGTATGTCAGATTTTCGAAATTCAAATCACAGAAGTGTAAAAATTCTATTTAAAGGTCAGATAGCACTTATTAGTTCATTGTGTTGTGATTTCCTGTGATTATATAACATAATTATAAGAATGTAATTCCATTAATAAAACATTAACTCATCACATAAATTAGGGAAGATCATCTCTCAACTTGTTCCCAGTAACACAACAAGTGAATTTGACACCAACAAGGAAAGAGTGCTAAGCCATCTATCCATTTATGAAAAATAATCTAGACATACCATGTTACACTTAAATTATAATAAATAATACTATCATTCTAATGAAAAATATTTTAGTAAAAAAAAATTCCATAACATAAAAGATAGGGAAACCATGGGAATAACATCCAACATTAAATCTTATAAGAAATAGTACTAGGATTCAAAACAGGGTAAACATTTTGTTATTAAAAAATCATTACCATATTAAGTTAAAATATTTTTTATGAGTAGGTTTCTATTATAATAAACCTTGAAATTAGCATTTAGCAACAACTAAAATTTACCAATGAACTATCTAAAATCTTTACTTTCATATTTAGTAATTTCAAGAAAGAATGATAATTCAAATGAGTTTACTCTTCATTATTTTCTTTATCTTACCATATTTACAATGTCTAACCTATTTATGTGTGTTAATTATGTTAATAATCAAAATTTAACATGTAAATAAATTTTCCTCCTATCATGAAGTTATTTATAGGAAATACGTCAAAACATAACTCATGTTTTCATATGATGGAATCATTATTTTAAATATCAATTCATTCATAATTATTGGATTTATATCATTATTGGTCTGATTCCACCATTTATTCAAATAATTATAATAATTATAATCCCATTTGAACACATAACATAAGAATAATTTATGAATCCCCTAACCCGGTACAAATATTTTAAGAATAATTACACAAGAACTAAAGAACAAATGATCAACCACCTCCTATCCCAAAAAGGAAAACATCATAACCTAATCGTGATGAATCAGAATCAAACCATGATCAAATATCATCCAAAACTAGAGAAAACTCACCAATGAAAAATTACACAATGAAATATGACAATGAATATGAATATAAGAGAATAAGATAGTACCGATAATAAATATAGTTAAATCATAATTAACTATCAGATTTAAACCCTCAAGGGAAATACCTAAGGAGAACTAAGAGGGTCTGGGATTGGATATGGTTACATTGAAGGAAATAAAAGTCATACCATAGAGGGAATGACCCATTATTTATAAGGGAATCCCAATGAGCCTCCACTATAGAGTAGAAACATTAAAATCAGCTATAATTTCCCTATCCAAAATGATATCTGAGTTTTTAATTATTTGAAATAGCCACATCCCCTTGAACATAACTAAAAGTTTAACCCATTTTAAATAGGTTTGTCTAGAACCATGGAATGAAAAATGTAATAGGAGATTTTTGTTAGTCTATAGCGGACCACCATTACTATATACCATGATATGTAGAAAGTTGAACCATTTTTATCTCACCATGACTATGACTATGATGTAGAGAGACTACACTCACTATTTCCATTCACTCTCTCACAACTTAACCTTAGCCCTACTGACCACCACCTCACCCAAAAAATAAGAGCTTTAACCTTCTTGGATTCCCATATTGAAATAATCCAAGATCTTTTCCCAATTCCATGGAAATTTAACCCCTCTATAACACACAAAATGAAGTTCTCTAGATACCATACCCTTCACCAGAGTGGTTTACTCTCACTGTTTTTATAGGGAGATCCTACATACACCATGTCACACTCTAGTAGTTTTTTAGAAACATTTCATTTATTTTTTTCTAATTTATTGATTATATTAATTTTCTATGTGTTTCTTATGATAAATTTATGTCTTTGTAGATACATAGGGTGAGGAATGGTTGGAACATTGTTTGATAGAAACTGTGTTCATACCCCTTGAAAAATATGCATCCTAGATAATGTAAATACAATGATTATAAGGATAGGCACACAGTTTGTGATACCGTGAGACCCAACATGTATGGCCTTGGACTATTGGGATATAGGTGTCTGCATAGTTGTTTTATGGTCTGGATGAAATTTTGGAAAATCTGTTTGCCCTTCCAATATTTAAAAAAATATTTTTTTTCAATTTTACCCCTCCCATATTTTAACACTCTTCACCAATCATTTCTATTATTTGACTACTCTATCCCTAGGCCTACCTATCCTCTCCTCTATATCTCCCTTGGATTCATGTAATTTATGGTTTTTACTTCATTATTTATAACTTCTTTAAGAAAGTTCCTCGTCTTCTTCCTCCTTAATATCTTATTATTTTCTTCTTCATTTTCCTTATACCTGGTGGTTGTGGTGACCTTGTATGGGTTGGATCAAATTTTCCTTTCTTGGGATTGCATATCAATGGTACGTTCTTACTTAAGTATGATATCCACACTTCTTTTCATATGTTTTTAAACTAGTTAGTGGTTATTTAAAATGGAAATGTAGTTATTTCTAGGTTTATATATGATTTTATGAGTTAAATGTGCTTCATTTATTTCAAATTTTTTGTTAAATTGTGTTGGGTGTGAAAATTGTTGATTTCAAAGGTCTTTATGTGAGTATAGGTTTTGAAATGGTTTATTCCCTATTAAATTGGTTGGAAATGTTATATTTTATATGTGGTGACTTGATTCATGATAAAGGGGATTAATATAGTTAAAAAATGAAAAAATGAACTTGGGAACCCTGGGTAGCTAGATAGGTATGCTAGAACTAGTAGATAGGTGACCTGGCAGTGACTCATCCAAGTCTCAATTGAAGGATTCTAATGCAACACTAAATAAACGATGTGACTTGGAATACTATCATTGGTCCACAGGTTCATCCCTCCCAACAACTCATGCGTGGGAAGGAATATTTTCATGTTTTATCATCAAGTTACAATGTTCCTAGAACCCCACTAACCAAAAGACAAAGGGTGTTCTCATAGTTCTTATACTTTTTTTTATAATTTTTAGTTACTCCAGTATATTTTACTTTCCTTTAGAATTTAAAAAATTTATTCCAACCAAATTGTTTACATTACATTAAAACTATAACTTTTGTTTGTCTTATAATTTCTATGTATGGAACACCTTGTGGGGTTCTAATGGTAAGGTGTCCCCACATGCTACATATACCACATAGGTAAATATAGACATCTATTTTTGTAGTTTATATAAAATTAATTCCACTTTGTGTAGTATAGGATACTCTTTATAGTTTCTTTTATTTTAGAGTTAGGTGATAGTGATATAATGGTTGAGGATGATCCTTATGTCACATGGAAGTCATTATTTTTTTTATCCCTCCCCATTTTTTCTTATTTTTTCCTATTCATAAATGTAAATGTGAACTTAATTTGAACCTTGTATATACCTCTCTTGTATATTGATGTATTGGGTGAGAGTTGTAATGTTTTGTGTACATGTAGGAATGTTATTGGATATGTATTTTGATTACTATTGTTATAGTAAAATCATTTTCAAAGGATTTCATAGATTCCCAGGAACTGGTTACCAACATGTGGGAATTGTAAACACCTATTAAGGAATGCCATGGGCTGCGCCAGGTGTTGGGTTGGATGGAAGCCTTGATTGGTTTGTTATTAAGTTATACCAGAGTTAGATTTTTTGCTTTCTTCATATCTTGGTTTTTGGAAAAGTCTATTTAGATAATAGATAGGTCTATTTTGGAACGAGGTTCTGGTTGTGGGTGGGGTTTTTGGACAACACACCTCATGACATGAATTAGGTCACCATATGATTATTAGGAAATTGTTTTCACCCTCCTTCAAGTGTATTATATAGGATACAGATGGGGAATAGGCTCCAAGGTTGGGTGGAGTGGGTTAAACTATTGATTTAATTATTGTGATTTAATTTTTATTTATGTGGTTGTTTTATCATTTTTATGTGGTTCTCCGTGGGTTTATATATTTATGGTTTCATAAATTTTTTTGACTCTCATAGCATCATGAATCCATGTAAACCTATTATGTAGCCATGAGAGGGTCCTAGAGAGAGTTTTCCATCACTATTTGATCAGTTATTAGTTGTGGTGGTGGTTTGGGCTATCTGGGATCTGGATTATGGAGTGAGATATGGTCCTTATCAAGATAAGAAAGTTGAATCTGGATCATAAAAAGATCAAGATTATGATTTTCATACTCATAATACCACATCCTTCTAGGGAAGAACAGATCCCTAATAACTAGAAGATTGGTTGGATAATATTTAGAGGATATTTATTTTTTTCTATAATCATAATTTTTTTAAAGTAAAGTGTGTTGTATTTTTTGGAAGGCCCTAATCAAAGGTGGTGGGACTCATTGGTTCAGGCAGGGTACCATAAGATGATGGGAAGGAATGACATAAATTCCATCTTCACATAATAGTACTTCATTAAGATATTGTCCCTTTCCAAGACCCAGGAATTCATGGACCTCCATCAGGGATAGAATTTAGTGTTGGAGTATTCTAACTTCTTCGCAAAGTACACATTTCTCCAGAGGTAGTTTCCAATGAAAATTTGAAATCCAAATTTATTGAAATGGGGTTTTGGTTAGACATTCAATATCAGGGCTTCTTAGATAAGATGAAGATGTATTCTTAGGTAGGTGACCAATATCTAATGGTGGAGAATGACCATTCAGGTAATTCAGTCTTGTCAAGGATGTTTCTACTTCTTAGCCAAAGTGGGAGTGGCAAGTATGAAATGAAGAGAAAGAAAGAGGATTGGTAAAATAAGGGTGGTGGTAGCTATGGGTATCCACCATGACATCCTTCTTTAGAAGAATTAGTTGATAGTTATGTTATGTAATGTTATTGTGGATTATCTGGGTATGGATGGTCCACATGACCACCCCACCCAAGACATGTTATCTTTGTGGATGCATAGGACATCAAAAAATATTTCATGTGGGTTTCCATCCTTATAAGACCGGTTTAGGATTAATAAAATATAAGGGAACTATAGCTCAGAATAATGCATACAGAAATATGGGGTACTAATCTTCTGGGAGTGTGGAACAGATGGATCTTCCTATGGATAGATTCATCTTTATGAATAGTCAAAGGTCAGTAGTCGACCACTGCATAGACATAGATGAAGAACCTCCATCATATGGACCAAGAACCGGTTGAATAAAATGTAGCTCATTTGATAGTTTTATGTACTTTTCTTATTGAATCATCTATTGTAATTTATATTTCTGAAACATGTGAATCAAATTCATTTTTTTCATCTCACTTTGTGGATTTGTTAAAACTTTCAACCAAGGTTATGACATATTCCCCAGAGTTGGTAATTCTTCTTAGTAGAAGAAAGGATCAATGTTTTTTATGCCCGTTATGTGTTATCTCTTTTTTAGAAATCAATTTGAGGTGGTATTTCCTTGTACTAGAGGTGAAAATCCTCTATGTGATCCTAGGGATATATTGGATTATATTCTTCATGTCCCTTATTGATTGTTATCATCGATGAGTGACTTTGACTACCATTATTGAGAGAACATGATTTTTTTATAGGGAATGGGATTCATATTTAGGATGATTTGGACCTTTAATTACACATATATACAAGAATTCTTATAAGGTATTATCAATATTTTTGGAGGATTATGGGGAAGTCTAGGAGAGTGGGTTTCTTTCAATGTTAAGTGAATTCACTAAGGTATATCTAGAGGGTTTCACTGATCTACCTCTTAAACAGGGTGTGCAGTTCACTATCAATTTGAAATATATGATAGAACCAATATATCTTTCCTCATATCGTATGTCCCCCATCATGTTAAGGGATATATATATATATATATAAACATTTTTTAATCCAAAGGGTTCATCTACTCGAGTTTCTCCCCTTGGGGCCATTCTAGTTATTTTTTCTAACAAGTCTAATGGATCTCTCTGGTTGTTTGTCAACTATCAGAAGTTAAATAATGTCATCATCAAGAAAAAATATCACTTTCCCAACAATGATGATGAAATTGAACAATTGAAAGGGTATATGTGGTATTCTAATATTGACCTATGTTTGGGGTACCACCATGTTAGGGTGAGACAAGTGGATTCTCCAAATACCTCTTTCTAAAGTTGGTAAAACCATTTCAAGTATTTGGTAATGAATTTTGGATAGAAAAATAATACCACAATTTTCATGGATCTAATGAACCCTATTTTCCATATATACCTTGACTCCTTTATCATGGTGTTTGTGGATGACAACTTCATATATTAAATATCACAAGTTGTGTATGGGAAACATTTGAGGATTATCTTGGGCATATTGTGAGACCACCATATTTATATTAAGTTTTCAAAATGAGTTTTTTGATTAATGATGTTATGATTCTGGAACATGTGATATCAGAACATGGGGTTTCATTTGACTCAGAGAAGGTTAGGGTAGTGATTTCATGGGAGGATCCAAGGAATTTCTTCAAGATCAGAAGTTTTCTTGGCCTGGTAGCATATTGGAAGTGGTTCATTAGATACTTCTCTCGAATTACATCAATAATGAAATATCTCACCATAAAAGGGGTGAATTTATTATGGTGTCCAAAATGTCATGAATCTTTCTTGTAACTTATGTGGTGGTTGACCACAACCCTATATTTATTTTACATGAGGTGGGATAGGGTTACATTATTTTTAGTGATGCTTCTGGTGAAGGTTTAGGTTGTGTTCTTATATAGGGTGACTATGTGGTGGTGTATAGATATTTTCAAATATATTCATAGAAAAATAATTACCCACCCCATGAACATGACCTTGCTGTAGTGATATATTCCCTTAAATACTAGTGACACTATATTTTTTTTGGAGGTGTTTACAGTCTACTCAAACAACAAAATATTAATCTATATATTCTCTATGAAAATTTTATACCCAAGGAAATGGTAATGGATCATCTACCTTCCAAGATTTTACATTAAAATTTTCTACACTCTAACTATGTTTTGTATTTTTATTTGTACCTACATTGATGAGTTGATTTTGATGGGGCTTTTTTCTCGGATGGACTTGGATGACAAGGAATAGATTGGAGTTATGTTAATGGGTAGTTTTTATATGAATTAATCCCTTATAGAATATATTCATGATTATAAATAGATAGATGAGCTATGCTAGTGGTTTAACCAGTTTCTAAATGGTGGGTAGGTTCCTATTGTTGACTCCTGAAGGAGTTCTTTGCTTCAAGGGTGGCTCTGTTGTGTCGTCATCTTTGTGAAAGGTGGTTTTATAGGATAATCAATAGTATTAATGGTATATACATCCTAGATCCAACATTATGTTTTATGATGTTTTAGGATGGTTCTAGAGTCCATTTATGAGATATGATTTATCTTAATTTGTATCTCAATGTTATACATATTAGTAAGTCAATGGATAGAACAAAAATACCTTAGGGTTTCTTTTTTATTCTTACCATTCCTACCTATAAATGGGATATGTTATCCATAAATCTCATCATTGGGATACCTCATACACCCTGGGGAATGAATGTGATATGGGTGTTTATTAGTCTTCTAACCAAATCTTTGGCATCCCACCCCAGATTCAACTAAATGGTGGCCCAAGATAGTGGTCCACAAGACCTCAGGTACACCTCCCAGATTGTCTAAGGATACCAACTAGTAGTGGGGCCTAGGGTATGTATGTGGGTACACTATGCACTCATTGGTTAGAGTGTAATGAAACTATATATTGGGAAAAATAATCAGCATAAGTTGACAATATATGGGCAGACGAGTAACCCACCATAGCATAAATGGAAATTTAATATATAATACATTGAAAATAAAATAAAAATAAACCAAGAATTATAATTAGAAAAATTAAATCCAAATAATTAATAGATTACAATGATGATCAATTGATACCAAAATTAATATGCATGGGACAAGTGATACAAGAATATACCACATGATAAAAAAATATACAAAAAATAAAAACGGTTAAAACTTGAATATCAAGCATATGATCAGTCCTATTCCCTATAATCCATCCTATAACTAAAAATCCGGCATCAGAAGCTGGTCACATCCATTTATCTATACTTTCAACCATAAATTCAATTCTGGTACCAACATTAGACCGGGTAGGTTGTGAGATAAAATCCTAGTAGGACACCACAAATTATATATAGATAAATCCTTCTCATGAAACATAAAAATTAACATTTTCAGTTAATAATAAATGCATGATTTAATAAATAAAAAGTTAAATCAGATTGGGTTTCAATAGGACAACCATCCAATTATACCTTTTTGGGCTAATGCTTGTGAGTCTAATCCAAAAAAACATGTGAAGGTAAAGTGAGTGATATGATGTGTAATAATATGGAATGGAGATAGGATTTTTATTGGTATTGGTAGAAACACCCCTATGTTACAAAATCAAAATATCATTTCTTAATTAAAATCGTTCACTTTCATTTTTACTTTAATTAAACCTTTTTATAAAATATAAAGATTCACCCTGAGCCTATCCATGGATTTTTTTTAAAGAATTACAAGTATCTCTCTAGGGAATAAGATAAGTTAAATGATAAGGGATCCATAAAAGGTAACCCAAGAATGAGATCACTATAGACATTGTGTGATCACAACCTTAACTGACCCCTGAGTCCATATGTAGTATCACACGTAGGGTCTCGAGTCTCTCTCATTACATGGTATAACCATCATTCTAGAGAACCCATCCATAGGATCTCCCCTACAAAACTAGTTCCAATCATATGGAGGTAAAAATAAATAATGCTCAATGATCCCATCCTAGGAATATCTAGTGTCTCCTCTTACGTGTTTACATAACATTTAAAAAATCTAACAAGATGACATGAAGGCTCTATTCAAATGGACCTAATTCAGAACCCCTTGTATCACCCTTGGAATTAAGAAGAAATCATTTAATCAGGTATATACATTATAAAAGTTATGTTGGTCAAGAAATTAAAATAAACAATCCATTTATGGAAAAGGGTATTGTATAAGTAGTTCACCAGTTTAGTTAGTACAACAAATTCATTTATAGCATATAGTGTGTGGGATTAACTCATGGTCCATATCCTTAATCAATAAACTTATTGTAACAAGGTATCTATGATATAACAATACACATCAAGGTGTGTTAGGAAAATTATAACATGGGAAAATTAGGCCTCTAAGGTTGAGAATACCCATTGTGGTGGAATAAGTCAAGGTGATCAACCTAAGGGGTTGATTCACCACTAGTTGGGGTCACAATTGTCAAGGTAAGGATTTCAATTAAATTTTATTAGAAATTATGAGGCATCATTGGGAAGGATTTGTTCATGAAACAATGTCTCATAATATATAATGAAATGAAGTGAGGGGAAATAACATAGACCCACTACCTTAGCCTCATAGTGCATATGTTATCCTATGTCGACCATTGATTCAAGCTAGAAAAAAAGTTATCAAAGAAATCAAAAAATTCCTTGAAAATAGGGGAAATAGTCTTTCAACAAGATATTGAAATAGATAGGAATAGAAAATATAAATATAAGTCAAAGGCTTTAATATCTTAGCTTTAGCTTTCCGATGGACCTGACAATGATAGAAATAGAGTTTCTGTGGATGAGTTACCTCAAAACCTAAGAGGGGATTAGAAGGAGCTTCAAGCATGGAGAGGAAGAGAGCCCATTGGAGAAAAAGGGAGGATTAAGGGAATTTAATTAAAACATTAATTAAGGTAAGAAACATAAATTCAACCAAACAATTAGGAACACACGGTTTGGTCATGCGGTTAGGCAAACTGTGCGCCAATAGTGCACTAGGTCATGATTCAAAGGGGAATCACACATGGATAGGTGTATTGTTTTTCTAACTATGCACAAAAATTGTGAATTTCCATATTCACTGGGGTTTAAAATAACACATGGACACATTTTTAGTGTCACATGGTTGAAATAAAATCATGTGGCCTACCGTACACCACTACCAAATGACGCACAATTATAGAAACTATACGGGGTGGGTCACAAAGTTTCTACTAACCCTGCAGCCTAGTCTTCCTCTTTCTATTTTAGGGCTCCGAGATTCAAATGATCCTCGAACACCCCTGAGACCTCCTTTACTCCCTTATATAACCTTATTAGGGCCAAAAACATAATTTAAACATAAGAGAAATGGTCCGCACCTTGAAGAAATTCTTGGATGTTGCAACCTCCCCTTCTTAAGACAACTCGTCCTCAATTTGACCTCCTTAAGGTGATAAAACGGACTCTAAGAAATGTTATGGACACTCTGCATGTATATTGGACTTTTTTTCCTAGGTATCATCTTGTACACGTCTATGCTTCAATATCACTATGACTAAAGGAGCTTACCTACCCCATAGAGAATTCATTCTCTAATCAATGATACATATCAAATGATCCTTGAAGAAAAAATCTATATCCAACTCAATATCCTTAGGGTCAAATGAATTTGATGGATTAGGATGATATTGTTGATGCTGAGATACATGGAATACTTTGTTCATGGTACAATACCTATGAGGTAATAGTAATTGATAGGATATTGGCCCGACGCTCTCCATTATCTAGAAGGGCTCAAAATATCAAGGTGATAACTTTCCCTATATCTTGATTAGTTTATGTCCCAATATAGGAGATACACACAGAAATATCTGATGTCCCACCTCAAACTCTAGATGTTGATGGTGATGGTCATTATATGAATTCTTCCTAGACTGATCTATAATCATAAGCTTTTGAATCATCTGTACTTTCTCTAACATATCTATGATGAGACAAGGTCCTAGCGGTGCTGTCTCACCTAACTCTAACCAGAATAGAGTTGAATGGAACGACCTACCTTAAAGGGACTCATATGGATCTATTTGAATCATTTCATGAAATTTTTTTTTGTAGGAGAACTCATCTAGAGGAATATTCTTTTACCATAACCCTTTAAAAAATAAATTTAGGCTCTAATAATATCATCCAACACCTGTATTATTTGATCGGACTACCCATCAGTCTATGAGTGGTATGTTATAATGAAGAGAATATATGAACCCAGTGCCTTTTGCAACCCATGAAAGAACTGTGATGAAAAATGGGTGTCTCAATCTGGAATAATAGAACAAGTAACATCATGAATTCTCACTATCTCTAAGATATAAAGCCTTTCTAACTCATCAATAGATACTATATCCTAGATATAGAGGAAGTGACTGGCCTTGGGAAACCTATTGAAGATAATCCATACCACACCACTACCTCAAGGGGATCTTAGAAAGCCTATCCCAGAATCCATTGTGACATCATTTCATTTACAATCCAGTATGGAGGGAGGTTGTAAAAGTCTATCAAGTCGCCTGTGTATTTCCTTCACCTACTGATAGGTGGCATATTGAGTTATAAATCCTTAAATATACCTATTTATACATGGAAAAAAATACTGGTGATGTATATCTCTATAGATATTGTTAAGTACAAGATGAACTACCAAAATAAATTCATGTTATTCCCTCCTAAACTCTTCCCATATATCTAAAGGCATCCATACATGGCCCTAGATGATTAGGGTTTCAATTAAATCAAAAAACCAACCATAAATTTTATTCTCTTATATGAATCACTCCCCTAAAATGAGGCCCTCAGAATCATAAAACTTTCAAATCAAGACTCTCTCCATAAGGTACACTATCATTTCTAGAGCTGCTAGAACTAGATGCCCATGATTCTCTTGAAACTATAGATGGAACTCTGAAAAAATATCCATCATCTACCACTCACTACTGGCCTCCTTGATATCTTGCATCTATTTCTTATAGATAAAGGTATTATCTATGGAATTTCCCTTTCCAATTGTGTAAGAAATCTCAAAATCAAATGATTTCATATATTCTAGCCACCTTTGCTACCTTAGATTCAAGTATCTCTATATGGAGATATATTGGATAAATGTATGATCTCTATAAAAATTGAATAGATCAACCAATAAGAAGTTCCTCTAACAACATAGAGCATGAACCATGGATGCAAGCTTGAGGTCATGCATAGGGTAATTCCTCTTATGAGGCATCAGCTAGTGGGATCGATATGCTACAACCCAATCACTTTGCATCAGAACAACACCCAAAATGATCCCTGAAGAATCAAAATAAATAGTATGTATTTTTCCCAGTTAAGAAATCATTAGGATTGGTATTGAAGTGAATCTTCCCATTAACTCCTAAAAGGTTGTCTCACAAGCTTCAGTCTAGTCGAATTTCACACCCTTTTGGTCAATCATGTATGCGACACTGCCAAATGTGAGAATCCCTAGATGAATCTCCCATAATATCCAGTTATCCATAAGAATATTTTTATATAAAATAAACTCTTGGGATCATCTAAAGAAAACACAGTTCTCACCTTCTATTGGTCAATAGATACTCCTACCTATGAATTGATATAACCCAAGAAGTGAACCTCACTGATCAAAAAGTAACATTTACTGATATTTTCATAGATTTGGTTCTATCTTAGTGTACTCCGTACAATCTGAAGATAATTTTCATGATCATTTTTGGTGAGTGAATACACTAATAAATATTCTATGAATACTACCATGGAGAAATCATGATATAGGTGGAAAACATGATTCAAAAAATACATGAAGATTTCAAGTGTTTTGTCAAACCGAACAACATGAAATGATACTTTTATATGTCGTACATTATTTGAAATGTTGTAAGTGGTTTGTTTGATTGCCTCATATGAACAATATGTGAGCCCTACCTCAAATCAATCAAAGAGAAAATAGTTTCTCCTCAGAGCTGGTCGAAGAGGTTGTCTATTTGATGAAGTGGATACCATTTCTTCACCATAAACTAGTTCAATCAGTCATAATCCACACATAATCTAAGGATAGCATCCCCATTTTTTGGAAATTGTTTTATGTGAACCCCATGGTGATGTTTTGGGTTAGATAAAACCATTTCCCTCAAGATATTCAAGCTCCTTCTTGAGTTCCTAAATCCCTATAGGTGTCATACTATAAGGATTAATTGATACAAGTACTGCACCTAACACAAAATTGATGGTGAACTCAATATATCTCTTATGAGGTATTCCTGATAATTTTTTAGGGAATATTTCCATGAAACTATCTAAAATACATGTAAATTACACAATCTATATTCCCTGATTGCTCATAAATTGGTTAGAAATTTGGGTTGTCACTACACCCATCATAATATGCTTGGGTCCATCTTAAAAATCCTAGATATACCATTCTCCTTTAAGAATATATTTGTTTCCCTTGAGTGATGTAAGTAAAACTAGATGAAGATATAAATCCAAATGGTCTTGATAAGTAATAATCCAATCCATACTAAGAATGAAATCAAAACCGATCATCTCTAGGATAAAGAAACACCAAATGAAATGGTGCCCACATATATTCAGAGGGAACTCCTTGAACTGGATTATACCCTCATCTAGAATTCCTAACAGTGTGTCAATAATCATAATTCCACTATAGTACTATCACTAAGACTAAACTTCACATAGTTGTAGCATATAGAAAAGAGTGTTATGAACTGATATTAAAAAGGAATAAAACTAGAGTGGAGGATACCATAATCATAACAATAACTATATATGGCCTTAGAATCTACTCCTATGTATTAGGATATGCTGAAAAAATATGTCCTAAACTACTATGATGAGATGCTACATGAGAAGCTTATCCATGTCCACTCTGGTGATGCTGAAACTTTGAGGTCTGTTTTCCTTGTCCATGACCACCTACTCAACCCGAAAGGCCTATAGAAGACCAAATTCCAACCTAATTTGGTTTCACTAATCCTACACCTATAAAAATTTCTAGAAAAAAAACCTTTCTCTCTTGTAATAGGAGGAAAATATTTCCAGAAACACTGGAGGTAACGCATCCTCCCGCAATCCCAGCACTTGATCGGGTTCCTCAAACACTAGGTATTTTTATGTTATAGCCTACCACAATGGTGGTACCCCACATGAATATAAGTTCATGCCACTTGGATGGTACTTACCTCATGTGTAACCTTTAAATTTCTCCTCATTCCACTGGTTAGATGAATACTCATCCTAAAATCTGAAATTCCCTCTTACACATAGCCTGATTCATTCATATTCCACATAGTGATGAGGTCCTAATTCACTATCTCTAAAACAATGGTTAGCCGAAAGAAGTTCACCAGTAAGAGGATGTCATATGAAAGAACATCCTTTAATATCCTCATAGTAGTTATCTCATCACTGGACAAGGTCAATTAGAAATGATGTAATTCAGTGAATTGAGCATTGTATTCGATCATCAACATGTCACACTTTTAAAGGTACATAAACTCTTGAGCATGATTTAATATCAAGGTATGTGAAAAGAAGTTGTCAAATAATTTTATCTATAAGTCCTCCCAAAACATACCTTGATGTTGAGAAATTTTAGTAAGGAAATCCCACAAATTCTTGTAAGAGTCATGTAGCATATAGGTTTTGAGCTTGACACTCCACTCTGGAGGTGTCTAGATATGCTTGAAGATCAACAGCATGGTCTTGAGCATTGAATTAGTAGCCAAAGGTCTACTATCCATCAAAAAGGTGGGAGGATAGTGCCTCTGGAACTCTTGGGTTAGATATTCCACAAAAGGGTCAATCTAGGGAGCACCCTGTATAGACTGCATGAATTGAAAGAAACTTTTTCAAAACTAGGCATTGGTACCTAGTGGATGATCTATAAGAGGATCCTCATGTGGCACTACTGGAGGTTTCATGAGTGGATTAGGGCCCACCAACTCTACATTATGCTCTTTTCTACTCCCTTAGCATATAGAATGAGGTCTCCATAGGGGATAGATCTACAAATTCCAAGTGTATGCCTCATATAAGATTTATAACAGATAGTGAAAGTGATAAAGAAAGGACATGTACAATGCCTTCCTATAAACACATTACAACCCTTAGCCTACTCCAGGAGTCAGGTCTATGTGATCCTAAAGGATCTCAAAAATATTATAGGAGACATAAACTACTACCCTTTACTATATTGGGTTAGTTCAAGGTCTCAACTGACACAATAGATGTTTCAGTATATGGATTTTCAAATGAAAGGTATAGAGGAAAAAACCCTTCACTTTGCATTTGGAATCTTCATCAATGAATTAACTTTTTATTATAAAACATAAATTTATTTAAATTCATTATTATTTATTTGATTATTAGTATAATTATCTATTTAATTTCATCACCAGTTCCAATTTATAATGGAATATACTCTTTAAAAATTGAAATTGGTGTGTCAAGTAACGTTTCTGACCTTCACACTAGACAACAGGGTGTAACAGGCCATCAATATTGTTTTTATTGAATGAAATTACATTAGATCTCACTAATCAAACCAAATATTGTGGAATTATTGGCCCATTTAACCAATTATTTCATCATGTAGAACACTATCACACTGTAAGGCATGATAGATAAGGCACCACAATAATCACATGAAATATAGGAAATGAAAGATAAATTTATATATGGCATGTCATAATGCATGAAAATTTAGTCCTAAGGTTCCTATAATGATGCATGAGATTACATGCCCTAATATCCTTGGGATAGGGTGAATAACCCATAATAACAATGATACCAATAATAGAAATAACACAAATCAAGTGCATCACCCATCAATGAAAATCAGTGAAACTATAACAGGTGCAAGAAACAAAAACATTTACCAAACTTGTGTAATTTGGGTTTTCCCTATATGTGTGGTAGCTACTCATAGGAATATTATCATTAATAAATCCCAATATCCTAGTCTTCTATAGAAACATAAATAGTAAGAAAAAACAAAAACCCTCTGATATCACTTTGTAGTGTCCCACCCCAAATGCTGCTTAATGGAGCCCTGATATGGTGGGCCACAAGAACTCAAGAGTGCCTCCCCAAATTCTAGAGTCAACCAACTAAAAGTGTGTTCCTAGGATATGGATTTGGGAAGACTATTCTCTTATTGGTCAGAGTTAAATTCATCAATATATAGGCAAATCAAATCATCAAAAGCAGACATTATATGACCAGACTAGTAACCTGATGTAGTAGAAACAGAAATAAACTATAGATAATAGTGGAAATAAAATAAACATAAACCATGAAATATAATTTTACAACCAGAAGATTAATAAATAATAGATTTTAATAATTATTATTTTATACCAAAAAATGGATATGAATGGTATAGGGGATACACGTATATACCAAAGGATAAAAAAATATATCAAAAGGCCAAAACTACTACAACTAACATCTCGAGTTCAAACTTGGTACTCTAACCCCATACTCCAACCTAGAACTAAAAACCAGGCATTGGAAGATGGTCACTTCCCTTTATCTATACCTAATACCATAAAGTTCACTCAAGTACCAAAGTTGGTCCGAGTAGGGTGTGTGATAAAATCTCAAAATTCCACCACCAATAGGTTCTAGACCAATCCATTTCATGAAATATAAAAATGAATAGTGTTCCATCAATAATAAATGCAAGTTATAATAAATGATAATTAAAGATAATTGGGTTCCAATAGGACACCCATCCGATTCTACCTGCTTTGGCCTAAGATGATGTGTCTGATCCAAGATAACCTATGAAGGTAAAGTGGGCGAAATTACGTGTAAGAAGATAGATTATACAAATGCTTGTGATTGGACTTGTTAGAAATGTCCCTATTTTTTCAAAATAAAAATATCATTTCTTAGTTAAAATCATTTACTTTCTATTTACTTTAATTAAAAGTTTTTATAAAATATAAATAGTAATGCTGAGCCCACCCATGGAAATTCATAGCAAATTCTATGTATCACTATAGGGTCTTGGATAAGTCAAATTCTAAGAGATTTCATCCACAGTGACCCAAGAATGAGATCCCTCTTGGTGTGGTGTGATGACAACATGAACTGACCTCTAAGTTCTTCCTTAGTATCTCACATAGGAAACATAGTCTATCTCATGGAATCGTACATCCATCATTCCATTAAGCCCATCCATGGGGTCGCCTCTAGGGAACCGATTTCACTTATCTGGAATTAAAAATCAATAATTCTTGGAGATATTATCCAAGACATAGCTAGTGTTTCCCCCAATATGTTTAAATATCATTTAAAATTTCTTACAAGAAGGTATGAAGACTCCATCAAAGGTGTCCCTCACCCAAAACTCCTTGTATCACCCTCTTCATTAAGGAGTAAGTATTTAACCAAGAATTTATAACATAAAGGCATGTTGTTCATGTAATTCAATTAAATAATAAATTTATTGAATAAGGGTAATGTATAATCACTCGACCAATTTATTTATTTCTACCAATTAACATATGGCATGTGGTGTAAAATCTTAAATCAAGGTTCAACACCCTAATCAATCAATTTATCATGATAAGGTATCTATGATAGAACAATAGCCTTTATGGTGTGTTGGAAAAAATGGAACAAGGGGAAATTAGGACCCTAAGGTGGAGTACACCCATTGGAGTGGCATGAGTCAAGGCAATCAACCAAAGGGTCTGATTCACCACTATCTCGTGTCGCAATTGGAAAGGTATGGATTTTAGTTAAATTTAATTAGCAATTATGTGGAATCACATGGAAGGTCCAACTTGAAAAAAATGAAGCTTATTATATAACACAACAAAATGAGTTGAAAGAACCTAGACCACCTACTTTATCCTCATAGTGCTTACCTCATCCAATGTCAGCCTTTGATTCAAGCTTGGATGAAAGATTTCAGAGAAATCATAAAATTCCCTAAAAATAGGGAAAATGAGTTTTCACCAAGATAGTGAAACAAATAGGAATATAGGCATGAAAGATAAGGGAGATGGTTTATGATATTACATCTATTTTCGTAATGGATCTGATGAAAAGAGAAATAGAGTATGTATGGATGATTTATCTGAAAACCTAAGAGAGGATGAGGAGGATTTTCAAGCATGGAGAGAAGGAGAGCCCACTAGAGATAAGGGAAAGAAGAAATGGGTTTAATTAAAACATTAATTAAGGGGAAAATGTAAATTGAACCACACTAGTAGGGATGCATAGTTTGGCCACACAGTTGGCCAAAATGTGTGCCAACCATGTGCTAGGTTTTTCTTCAAAGGGGAACACTGCACAACTAGGTTCATAGTTTGTCTAACCATGCAAAAAATATGTCAAATTACATTATAAATAGGGTCTAAAATCCCTTAATATCATGCTCTTAGGGTTTCAATATTGTGTTCAAACCGTGTGGCCCTGATGTACAAAGATTTTACTAACATTTTTATAATTTTTTAATTTAGTTTTAATTAATTTGATAACCACTTCATGTGTTTTTAGGTTCTTTTTGTAGTATTTTAATATTTTAGTTGTTTTTATATTTTTTAGTTAATTTTATATTAGTTATTTATTTTTAGATTTTATTTTTAGTTTAATTAATATTAGTTTCTTTAGTTTATTAATTTATTATATTAATTTAACTTGTGAATATTATATATATATTTATATAATTCTACTTATTATGACCACTTTTATTATTAATAATTTATTATTATTATTATTTATTATTTAACCCTTTTAGATAATTAGTTTTTTTTAAAAAATTAATTTTAATTTTAAACTTCGTTTTTATTTGTGTTTCCCCCACTGTATCCCCCTATTGACCCATGCCCCACCCCTCCCCCCTTTTTTTCTCACCGGCCACCCTCTCTTCTCTCTCCAATCAGCCGCCCCACTCCTATTTCCTCTCCTCCTCACTCGCCTACCCCACTGTCGTCGCTACCCTGTCGCACCCGCCTACCCTGCTCCCTGCCGCTCCCCCCGCCGGGTTCCCTCACCCCACCGCCCCAGCGCCTACCCTGCTCACTTCTGATCCCATACTGACCTCGCTACCCTTGATCACCCTATTCCCCTCCACTCACTCTCTAGACTCCATCACCTCATCACCCCAGCCACCCGACTCCCTCCCCCGCTGCTGCACCCGCCTACCCCACTCCCCTACTCACCCCACTGCCCTCCACTCCCCTCCACTCACCCTACTCACCCAGCCACCCCCTATGGTCCCCCATCTCCCTACCCTACTACCCCCACCCACCATATCACCTATACGCCCCCTACCAGCTCCCCCTCACCCTGATCCTTCCTATTCACCAGGTCGGCCCCCCTCCCTGCTCTCACTTGTAGTGCACCAACCACCAAAGCAAGGAGCAACCACTTCTGTTGCCGAAAATATGCACCACCATCCTAAGGTGTTCCCCTCTCGTTCAAGCTACCTCCTCATCATTCCACACTAGGATTAGAGTAAAATCTGCTTCATCACCCACAACCTTCATTCTAGTGGTCACGTAGTTGGTGCGCGATGTCATCACGTGCCGAGGGTGTGGTCATAGTATGAAGGATAACGATTGTTTCATGCATTGAGAGTGAAGACTGACACAATTTTTTTTTTCGTAACACAATTTTATTTTACATGACTTATCATCTTATTACCACGTTTATTCTTCCATTCATGATGTAGGGATAATTTTCTTAGTGTCAAGATGTTGTTCAAGTAATTAAAGTTGTTGCGCATGCCATGTAATAATTTCATTTTGTGATTAATTGTCAATTAAATTCATTTTAATTCAATGTTTATTTGTTTAAATTATTTTTTCACTAAATTAACCGCTGAAATTGAAACTGTCCATTTTAATAATTAGTCAATGCGGCGGTCCGAGAAGGTGAACTGTGTTGACTGATTGTGAGTGCAAATTGGTGACACAACTTTGTGAGAAACGGTCTGTGTCATCTCACCATGAAATTTAGTACTTGAACAAGTCTTCTAATTTATTTATAACACTAGAGAACAAGACCTTAAATAAATTTTGATATTTAAATTGAGCGTCTAAAAAATGCTTATTTTTTTTCGGAAGTGGTGATAATTAGGTAGAATAAATATTTAATCACATAAAAGAATACTTTTCATGGTTGCATACTAATTTAATTGCGACATCATCATCCCCGACACATTATGTTGATTCAGAGTTTATTATTTTTTTTATTCATAGTTTACTTTATTTATTTCACCTTCTCATCTTTTAGTTTAATTAAAATAATACAAAAAACACAAAATAGGAATTCCCTCAATTTTTTTCTATCTAAACATTGTCTAACAAAATATTTTTAGTGAACTAGATTCTGTGCTCTCTGTGGTTTGACCCTACTCGCCACTTTTACAGTAGCCGGTTGGTTATAAAAATTTTCAAATTGGATGCACTATGACGTGCGTATCATATTTTTGGAACTATTTCCAAGGATCAAACAAACATCTAGAATCAATAAAATTTCAAGTAGGCCTTGCTTTTGGAACTGTTCACATAAATGGTGAACACTCGTAATTCAGTTCCATAAAAAAAACCCACCCCTTGATCCAAAACTTTAACATCAAAGAAAGGGGAAAGATCAAATCGGTACCTCAGCTGGAAATCCAATGCGTTCATCAAAGGAAAGCATTGAAACTCACATTCTAACGCTTCCTAGTGGACAAGTCCACCCACTTTTGCAAAACCATCATGATAATCAAAGGCCTCAAACTACTATGAGATAGGGTTTTGATACCCAACATAGTTGGAGTTAGCTCAGGCATAACTCGACCCAAAATTCAAGAGACAAACTTTTAATTGAAGCCATCCATGATCAAACTGCTCCAAAAACATGCAAAATTTCATGGATTGAGCAGTGAAGACCCTTATATGCATGTGAATATATTTCTCAAAGTCTGTAACACATTTAAATATAACAAAGTGACTGATGATGCATTTATCCTACAACTGTTTCCTTTCTCATTGCAAGGAAAAGAAAAGGATTGGTTGGAAATTCTTTACCCAAAAATAGTTTTCACTTGGGAAGTGCTCAGAAGAAAATTTCTTGATCGATATTACACAACAACTCAGTCTTTGAAAAACAAGAGAGACCTTGAATTCTTTTTTCAAAGTGAATACAAATCATTAGGAGAAGCTTGGGAAAGTTTCAAGTCCATGTTAAGACGTTGTCTTCATCATGGGAAGAAGTTGGAAAACCAGGTGCAAGCTTTCTATAATGAACTTAAACCTGAGAGTAAGTCTAAAATCAACACAACTGTTGGAAATACGTTCATGGAAATGGATCCCAAGGATCTATACATATTAATTCAGAACATAGAAGAACACTGTTTCCAATGGAGAGAAGTGTTTTCAAGAATAGAATAATGAGTGCATCAAATTGATTCTCAGACATTCATGGATGCACAATTTGAAGCTCTCAACAATAGGATTGATTACTTGTCAGTAAACTCGCCTAAGCCATTCCATGTTGTTCAGGCTGAACACTATCCACACTTTGGTGGTCCTCATGATTATCCCATGTGTCTATATAACACTTATAAGACCAAGATGTCTGAAGCTAACTTCATCAGTTATAATAGAGGAAATTATGGAAACAATTACAACAAAAACTGAAAAATCAATACCCAAAATCAAGGTTGGAAGGAACCAGTGGCTACTCAGGCAATGAACCATAACACAGGTCCACCTGGGTTCCCTTCTCAACCTGCTTTCATACCCACCATGAAATAAAAAGATCAATGATCTCAGCAGAAATACCAACCACCATTCCATCAGAAACAACAATACAATGAGAAAAAGAAAACAACAGACTGTGCCCCTGCTGCAACCCAAGGTCAAAAAGATTGGGGAGAAACTATAGCAAAGTTGATGATGTCTAATCAATCACAGTTTGAATCACAAGAGATGGAAACCCAAAACTTACAGGTTTCCATGCACAACATTGAAAATCAAGTCAGTCAGTTAGCCACATAAATGCAAAATTGAAAGCAAGGAACTCTACCAAGTAACACAAGAGTTAACCCAATATAAGAGGAAAAATCCATCACATCGCGAAGTGTAACACTGTTACCAAATCACCAAATTCCTAATGCTCAACCAACTGATGAGATGCCTACACCTTTCACTGAGAATAATGACTCAACAAACAAAACTATCCAACATAAAGCTAAAGAGGAGGAAGATCAAAACAAACTTGAAAGAATTTAAAAGTAAAGAAAATAAAAGGAAAACACGGCACTCAATGAAAGAGTGAAAGACCACATACCAACTCACATATTTCCACAATGGATGAAGCAAATAAGTTGTATGTTCAATTTTCAAAATTCATGGAGATGTTCAAAAAGCTTCAAATAAATATTCCTTTTGCATAATTCATCACACAAATGCCCCACTATGCTAAATTTCTCAAGGATCTTCTATCTAAAAGAATAAAACTAGATGATGTGGGAACAATCATAATGCATGAGGAATGTTCAACAGTCATACCCACATCCATACCTCCAAAACTAAGAGACCCTGGTAGTTTCACTATTCCTTGCAATATTGGAGGATGTCAATTTAGAAGAGCTTTGTGCGACCTCGTAGCTAGTGTAAATATCATTCCATCTAGAGTCCTTGAAGAACTGGTCATTACAGAATTAAAGCCAATGAGGGTCACCTTTCAAATGACTGACTGATCAGTGAAGCATCCTCAAGGGATTCTAGAGTACATACTCATCAAGGTTGATAAATATTACTTCCCTGATTATTTCATTGTCCTCAATATGGAATAAGATAAGGACATCCCACTCATTCTCGGGAGACCTTTCTTAGAAACATGTAGAGCGCTGGTTGATGTCCAAGAGGGAAAACTAATTTCTAGAATTGGGGATGAGAACACAACATTTGATGTCTTAAAGGATATGGAAAAACCTTCTACACCAGACTGTCATTTCTTGGATATGATTGAAGAATGGGATGAGTTAGAAAGCTATGCGCGGGATATAATGGATTTACACAAAGAAAATGAAGAGTTTACTGAATCAATCGATGTAGTGGAATTCATCACAAACATAGTTGAGCCTTTAGATAGACATGAATTCACTCCACTAACTCCATCACTTGAAAATACTACAACACTTGAGCTTAAACATCTTTCATTAAACTTGAGATATAGTTACTTGGTAGATTTAAACACCTTAACAATCATCATAAATGCAAATCTTTTGAGTGAACAAGAAAGAAAATTTCTCAATGTCCTGTCACAAAGGAATCCAGAAATAGGTTGGACGATTGCTGATCTAAAAGGTATAAGTCCTACCATCTGCACTCACAGAATACATATGGAAGATAATTCAAAACCTTGCAGGCAACCACAACAACACTAAACACCTCCCATGAAAGAAGTAGTCAAGAAAGAATTCATTAAACATCTTGATGCTGGTTTAATATTTCCTATCTCTGATATTCAGTGGGTCATACCATTGAAAGTGGTACCTAAAAAGGGTGGAACCACTGTAGTTTAGAATGATAAAGGAGAATTGATAACCACAAGAATAGTGACTGGATGGAGAGTGTGCGTCGACTATCAGAAATTGAATGATTCCACTAGAAAGGATAACTTCCCATTACCCTTTATTGATCAAATCCTTGAATGATTGGAAGGAAGAGATTACTATTGTTTTCTGGATGGAATGTGCAATACACCAGCCAAATTTCAATGATGAATGATGGAAATGTTCCATGACATGATTGAAGAGTTCTTGGAAATATTCATGGATGACTTTTCTATGTATAGGGATTCTTTTGATGACTATCTAGAACATTTGGATAAGGTTTTGGAAAGATGAGAAGAAAAGAATCTGGTGCTTAATTGGGAAAATTCACACTTCATGGTACAAAGTAGAATAGTTTTATGTCATCCAATTTCAAAGAAAGGCATTGAAGTTGACACTGATAAGATTAGTACAATCTCTGAGTTACCCATTCCTACTTTAGTTCATTCAATTCGAGGTTTTCTTGGGTATATTGAATTCTACAGATGCCTCATTAAGGATTTATCTATTATTTTATGACCCCTTATGAACCTGTTGGTAAAATATGTCACATTCCACTTTAGTCCTGAATGTTAGGGAGCATTTAAATTATTAAGGCAATGTTTTTTTGAAGCCCCGATAATTATTTCACTAGATTGGGAGCAACCATTTGAGTTAATGTGTGATTCTAGTGACTGGAAGTTGGTGCGGCCTTGGGTCAAAGAAATGAAAGGATCTTCAGATCAATCTATTATGCTAGTCGCAGTTTGAATGAGGCTCAACATAATTACACAACTAAAAAAGAGCTGATAACAGTTGTATTTGATTTCGATAAATTTTGATCCCATCTGTTGTTCTCCAAAGTCACTGTCTATACATATCACTATGCCCTATGGTATCTGATGACCAATAAAGATAAAAAACCTAGACTCAGTCAATGGATATTGTTACTTCAGGAATTTGACATTGAAGTCATGGAAAAAAGGGAATATAGATTGTCATTTATGATAATTTATCATGCCTCAACCATGAAACAAGTGAAATAAATGTCAAACTAATCAATGAAACATTTCCTGATGAAAAACTCTATGCCATTGAGATAATCACACCCTGGTATGCTAATTTTGTGAATTACTTACCTTCAGGCGTGATACAACCAGATTTCTCAAAGTAGCAGAGGAAAATATTTTTGAATGAAGCACGCCATTACTAATGGGATGATCCATTACTTTTCAAAGACTGTACAGATGGAATGATAAGAAGATGAATCCCTGAAGAAGAAGTTGATAGTGTTTTGAACTTGTTCTATACTATAGAATCTAGAGGGGACCATGCAATTCATCGAACAAGCAGAAAAATTTTACAATGTGGTTTGTACTGGCCTACCATGAATCATGATATTCATGATTTCATCATGAATTGTGATAAATGCCAAAGAACCAGGGGTATAATCTCAAAGCGTGAAATTCCACAACATTAAATCATGGGCATTGAAATTTTTGACATATAGGGAATCGACTTCATGGGTACATTTCCTAAATCTTTTGGGAAATCATACATCCTTGTCTATGTGGACTATGTGTCAAAATGGGTAGAAGTTGATGCATTTTTGGAAAATACTACTCGAGTTGTCATAAATTTTTTAAAGAAACACATTTTCACCCGATTCGGAATCCTAAGGCTCATCATCAGTGACCGTGGTAACCACTTAAATAATGAACCGTTTCAGAAGATAATTACTCATCATGGATTCCACCACTACATGAGCACCCCATACCATCCACATACCAATGTCCAAGATGAGGTTTCAAACTAAGAAATTAAGGGAATTTTGGAGAAAACTGTAAATACATCTCGGAAGGATTGGGTCTCCAAACTTGATGATGCACTTTGGGCCTATAGGACTGCATATAAGACATCTATTGGAATGTCCCTGTATCTCTTGGTCTTTGAAAAAACCTACCACATACCTGTAGAAATGGTACATAAAGCTTATTGGACTATGAAGAAACTGAATTTTTATTTCAAAACTACTCAAGAGAAGTGTTTTCTATAGATGAATGAACTAGACGATATGAGGAGAGAAGAGTATGAAAAGGATTTGATCTACAAAGAGAAAACTTGATCCTGGCATGACAAATAGATCCAACAAAGAAATTTTTCAGCAGATGAAAAAGTTCTCCTCTTCAACTCATGACTTTGGATCATGGCAGGAAAACTCAAGTCAAAGTGGTTGGGTCCTTACATTGTCACAACTGTTTATCCACATGGTGCTGTCAAAATTTATGATGGGAAGATGCCTCCATTCAAAGTTAATAGTCAATGCCTTAAACTTTACCACACTTCGGATACAATAGGTGTCATTGAAGAATTCCGATTACAATGAGAAGTTATTCATCTGGATGAAGATGTTAAACTTAGCACTGATTAAGAGGCAACCCGACTAATTATTCATTCCTTGGTCTTTGTTTTATTATGCTCTCTCTATATCTCTATCTCTTGTGGATAAAGTTAAAACAAAAATGTCTAGCTCTTCTAACTCTTCTGTGGTTATTGATGCACATGTTCTATCTCCATCTAACTTCATACAACGGATGACTCATCATCTGGCTAATATTGAGCACCAGCTTGAGGAGCTTTCATTAGAGATTCATGCTCAGTAGCCTTCACCACCATGACGAGCACAAATTCTATTTCTTTATCACCAGCTTCACACTCACTATGCTTCAGAGGTGGTTAATCCCACTAAGCGTCCCCGTGATCTCAATGACACATCCACTAGTTCTTTCAAGAGGCAGAGGAGTTCTGAGGTAATGGACCAAGATGATTGACCATTTCACATTCGTCTGGATGAAGACATAAAACTTAGCGATTCCTGGGAGGCAACCCATATTCTAGTTTTTCATCTTTTTCTTTTATTTTTTCTAGTTTTTTTGAGAAAATAAAACATGGCGTGTGTGGAAATTATTAGCTAGTCCTAATATTTTTGTGCACTTTTCATTCTCTCGCATATCTTCTTCCAATTGTATGATCCTTGGTGTTATCTTTATGATATGATGCAGGTATGTGTTGTCAATGTGTAGGTTTTATAGGTATACCATTTCTGGAGATTCATCAGATACAGATAGCCTTTCTGCATCTATTTGCATTTACACAGGGAAGTATTTTATTTTTTTTTCATATTTGATGCTTCCAAAAACAAACCATGTAAAACAACTAATAAAAAAAACTAACATTCCTGTCATTAATGAACTCACATGAAAGCTGCCGAATTTTTTTCATAACACAGTCGGGAATATACCACATGTATCCCTAGGCAGTTTTGAACACATGATTCTTGTTTAGAATTATTTGATCCTTGACCTCACAACTTAGATGATTGCTGATATTATTCCATGCTTCAATTTGTTTTTGAAAACTTGTTTATTTATGTGATGTTTGTTTACACTCATCCTTATCAGTGCTGTCCAACATTTTATTTCCATACTTATGAGGATTCTGATCCCTTTTTTACATCATCTTATGTTTCTCTTTTCTTGAGAAAATCTTGACCATGTTATGTCTTCTAGAACTTTGCATGTTTTTCCATCAAAGTGATAGGAATTTTGAAATTTGAATTAAAATGACCGAGGAATCTATTTGATATTTTATCCCCATTTACCCATTGATCCACCCATACATTTTCTCCATCATGTAGCCCTTAAAATCCATGGAGAAGACTTTTAGTATGAGCCCATATCAGATACCCTTCCCTACCCATTTCTTGAATTTTTTCATGATAAATTTCAATCTAAGTGTAGGGGAGAGATTTACTCATGGAGGGGGTTCTTTGAGGGGTAGTGAGTCATTTTATGCACATGGATTGACATTATATCATCCTGATCATATGATTTATTTCTCACAGTATCCACATCAATTACATATATTTTGATATAGGAATATAGAATCCTTTTGGTTCCAATAATTAGTACATTGGTGTTCATTACGTGGTACCCTCACTTTTGGGGATACCTATAAAAGTGATGATTCATTACTCCAGGAGGTAAAGAGTTTTCTATATAACCTAATTTAATTGAGATGTTATAACATACACACTACTTTTGTACCATTCTTTGTAATTTTTTATGACATTTATTTCATGGGGTTTTAGAGTTGATACTCACAAAAATTTCCCAACCATCTTATTTGAGTGAGTCGTGTCTAAAAAAAAGAAAAAAAAGAGAAAAAATTTGGATTATCATATGCTTGGAGACAAGAAACATTTTAAGCGTGGAGAAATAAGAGTTTGAGGGAGACATTTGTATTGACATTTATCATGAATTTATTTCAATATTCATCCATCCTTTTTACCAAAAAGATGTCAAATTTTTTTTACCCTCTGTCCTGTAGCCTCAGAGACATTTGAACCTCATGTAAAGTCATTGAGATTGGTGTATTATTTTGATTTCCACTATTGGAGATGTAAAATTCATGGCAAGCCTATGGCAATCATACATGTTTATGAGGATTGAGCATAGTTTTGATCAAATATTTTTGAGAGATAAGAGTGATGGAGAGGCATGTCACATGATACATGAGTTCATGTACTTGTTTTAGAAATAATGTGAGTAGAAAAAAAAATAGTTTTTTTGGAAATTGACATTTTAAATGAAGAATGATATTTTATGAGTAAAAGAGATTGAAAAATTTCTGAACTTGTAATTTTGATGATTGGATTTATATATGGGCCCACTTCTATTTTATTTCTGATTTTTTTCCTAGAAGTGAAAAAGTTTACGTGTGGGGGATTTGATATACATGAATTTTACTAACATTTTTATAATTTTTTAATTTAGTTTTAATTAATTTGCTAACTGCATCTTGTGTTTTTAGGTTATTTTTGTAGTATTTTAATATTTTAGTTGTTTTTATAGTTTTTATTTAATTTTATATCAGTTATTTTTTTTATTTTTATTTTTGGATTTTATTTTATGTTTAATTAATATTAATTTATTTAGTTTATTAATGTTTTATATTAATTTAACTTGTAAATATAATATATATATTTATATAATTTTACTTATTATTACCACTTTTATTATTACTAATTTATTATTATTATTATTTATTATTTAACCCTTTTAGATAATTAGTTTTTAAAAAAAAAATTAATTTTGAATTTTAAACTTTGTTTTTGTTTGTGTTTCCCCCTGTATCCCCTATTGAACCACACCCCACCCCTTCCCCATTTTTTCTCACTAGCTGCCCTCTCTTCTCTCTCCAATTAGCCACCCCACCCCTATTTCCTCTCCTCCTCACCCGCCTACACCACTCTCACTGCTACCCCGTCACACTCGCCTACCCTGCTCCCTACTGCTCCCTCCATCGGGCTCCCTCACCCCACTACCCCAGCACCAACCCCGCTCCCAGCCGCTCCCCCTACCGACCCTACTCCCCCTGCTCACCTCACTTCCCTTCACTCACCTGCCAGAATCCCTCACCCCATCACCCCAGCCACCCGACTCCCTCCCCCACTACTGCACCTGCCTACCTCGCTCCCCCTACTCACCCCACTCCCCTCCGCTCACCCGCCTACCCCGTCTCCCCAGCCACCAGACTCCCTCCCCTATTCTCCCCTCCGCTCACCCTACTCACCCGACTGCCCCCACCAGACCCCATCTCCCTACCCCGCTACCCCCACCCCCCATATCACCTGGACACCCCCTGCTGGCTCCCCCTCACCCTGATCCTCCCTGTTTACCAGGCTGGTCCCCCTCCCTGTTCTCACTTACAGCGCACCAGCCACCAAAGCAAGGAGCAACCACCGCTGTCACTGTAGATCCACACCACCACCCTAAGGCTTTCCTCCCTTGCTCAAGCAGCCTCCTCGTCACACCACACCAAGAGCAGACTAGACTCCTCTTCATCACCCACAACCTTCATTCTGGTGGTCGCATAGTCAGTGCGTGACGTCATCACGTGCCAAGGGTGTGGTCAGAGTTCTAAGGACAACGATTGTTGCACGCGGTGAGAGTGAAGACCATCATGATTATTTGTTTGGTAATGTGGTTTTATTTTACATGACTTATCATCTTATTACTGCATTTATTCTTCCAGTCATGATGTCAGGGTAATTTTCTTAGTTTCGGGATGTTGGTCGAGTAATTAAAGTTGTTACAAATTCCATGTAATAATTTCATTTTGTGATTAATTGTAAATTACGTTCATTTTAATTGAATGTTTATCTGTTTGAATTATTTTTTCACTAAATTATCTGTTGAAATTGAAACTGGCCTTTTTAATAATTAGTCAATGCGGTGGTTCGAGAAGGTAAACTATGTTGACCGATTGTGAGTGCAAATTGGTGACACAACTTTGTGAGAAACGAGCTGTGTCATCTCAGTGTGTAGTTCGGTACTTGAACGATTCTTCTAATTTATTTATAACACAAAAGAAAGAGACCTTAAATAAATTAGGATATTTAAATTGAGCATCTAAAAAATGCTTATTTTTTTGGAACTGGCGATAATTAGGGAGAATAAATATTTAATCACATAAAAGAATACTTTTCATGGTTGTGTAATAATTTAATTGCTACATCAGAATCCCTAAAACATTTTTTTGATTCAGAGTTTATCATTATTTGTATTTGTAGTTTAATTTATTTATTTCTCATTCTCATATTTTAGTTTAATTAAAAAAAACACAAAATAAGAATTCCATGAATTTTTTTCCATCTAAACATTGTCCAACGAAATATTTTTAGTGAACTAGATTCTGTGCTCTCTGTGGTTCGACCCTGCTCGCCACTTTTACAGTAGCTATTTGGTTATACAATTTTTCAAATTGGATGAATTGCGATGTGCATACCAGGCCCCCTATACCCCACCACCTCATGTGCCACAGTTAGAGAAACTATGTGGGCTGGGTTACACGGTTTATACTAACCATACGTCTGACTCTAGATCTTTCAATTTTGGATATTCGGGATCCTAATGAGTCCCACATAACATTGATACCTCCTTGAGACCCTTTTTAAACCTTATTTGTGACAAACATAGGAATTTAAACAAAAAAGGTCCATAACTTGGATAAAAATGAGGGTGTTACAAAATCCACCATCTTTATCTCAATCAATGATACTACTAAAGTGCAGGAGGTGGGAATGTTTTATGTTTAGATATCGTGAGCCTACATGGTACATCATTTACTATTTTTTCTCACAGAGAAATTGGTTTTACCTCTCAGTTACTATAAGTAATTCATAAGGAAATGGGGTCATAGGTTAGACTTAACATGACATACCATCCCCAAACTGATGGTTAGAGAGAGTGGGTGAACGAGATCCTGGAAGATATTATTCATGATTTCTTTTCATAATTTTGAGGATCATGGGATAACTATATTAGGATCTTGTAGTATAATTATAATAATATTTACCAATCCTCAATTAGTATCGATCCATTTGAAGAGAAGTATGGTCAATTGTGTTAGTCTCATCTATGCTAGATAAAAGTCGGTGAGACTTCCATTGTGGGATCGAGTATAATACAAGAGAATATTAACAAGATTTAGATGATTAGAAAATGTTTTTTGATAGATAGAATTCATTATAATTATTATTCTGACCATCAATGTCATGATTTGGAATTCTTTGTGGGTGAAAGGGGGTATCTAAGGGTGATTCCTCACTTGGGCCATCACCATCTTCAGAAGAAAGGGAATCTTATGCTGAAGTATGTCATACCATTTGATATCACTGAGAGGATCAGAAAATCCATGTACCACTTGGTGATTCCTTATATTTTTACATTAGTTCATGATTTTTTCACATCTCATGATTGAATTAGTATAATCATATTGCTTATCATGTGATGAGTTAGGAAGAGCATGAATTGGAAACCAATTTTTTAGTGACCGAGTAGCCAGTTTGGATTATGGATTTCTAGTTGAATGCGATTCGTGTAAAATATAATCCATTAGTTCAAATATTTTGGTAGCATGGGAATTATGAGAATGAGACATGGAAACAAAATTATTGGGTATAATAGTAGTAGCCTCACCTTTCTCTAATAAGAATATGGATTGAATTTATGAGGGTGGAAAGTGTGATGTTGGGGAAAATTTTCATAACCATAGTGTTTTTTCAGGTAATGTTAATTTATATTTGGTCTTTCCTTTATTTTTTATATTTTTGGGGTGTACTTCAGGAAACATGTATTTTTTTAGTGAGATAAAGGGTGGAATATTTTTAGAATATGGTTAGTAGAAACTATGTGATATCCCCATGAAAAATATGTCACCTATATAGTAAAGTTGGATTTATCACATGATTAGGAACATAGTTTGTGAGACTATGTGACCCAAAACATATGGCCTTTACCTATTGGGATATAATTCTTTATAAGGTTAGCACATGGTTTGGAGGACTATGTGGTCAAACAGTGTAGCCTACATAGTTTTATTTAAAAACAACTACAATTTTACCCCAACCTGATTTGAACCCACATTTACCCCTCATTTTTCACATTCGACTCCTCCAAACCTAGGTGTGCCTCTATTCTCCTCCACCACTATCTTCGATACAAAAAATGGATGATTTTTTATTTTTTATTTACTAAATCTTCATGTAAGTACCTTATCTTCTTCCTCGTTGGTCTCTTCTTCCATTCTTCTTGGGTTTCCTTCTCTCTAGTGGTTATGGTGAACTAGAACGGGTGGGATCTAATTTGAATGGATTAGTTTTTTATGTTGGTGGTGTTTTATTACATTCAAATGATTTACACACTTCTTTTATTAAAGTTTTCAATTATTTTGTGGCGATTTTAGAGGTAAATGCGGTGGTTTCATGTTGAGTAATAATTTGGTGAGTTAAATATTATTGCCTTCTTTCCCAATTGTTTTATAAATTGTGTTGGGTGTAAAAATGTGTGATTTCAAACTTTATAGTGTGTGTATGAGTTTTGAAATGGTTTATTCCCTATTAAAGTCATTGGAAATGGTATATTTAGTAATTTATGACCTGATTCATGATGAAAGGGAGTTGATATGGTTTCAAAATGAAAAAAAGAACCTGGGAACCCTAGGTACCAACCAGGTTAGTCTAGGATTAGTAGCTAGTCAAGCCAGTTGGACCACATCCTGGTCTCACTAGTAATATTAATTTTCAATAAAAACTAAATAATGTGATGTTTCATAATAATATTGGATCTTGGGTTTTCCCCCAAAAACTTGTGCATAGAAAGTAATATTTGTATGTTTGATCAGTGAGATACAATATTCATAGAACCCAAATAATCTAGCAACATAGGTGTTTCCGATGGTATTTATAATTTTTTGTTACCATTTTTTGTTTCCCTTGAATCTTTTACTTGTTAAGCTAAAAATATGTTTTCAAACCAAATTGTTTAGTTTCCTTTAAGTTCACTTTTATTTGTATCATAATGGATATGCATGGAACACCTAGTGGGATCTTATGGGGAATGTGATCTCACTACCTAAATATACCCAATAGGTATATCTAGACTAGTTTTTTATGGTTTAGGTAAAGTCAAGACCACTTTGGGTGGTTGTGAATACTATTTTTAGTTTCTTTCCTTTTGGATCCAGGTGATAGTAGTGGCATGGTGGAGGATAGTACTCAAGTCATGAGGATATTATTTTATTTTGGTCATTACTCCCCTTTTTCCTGTTTTGGATCCTGGTCATAGATGTAAATATGAACATAATTTTAACCTCATGTATGCCTCACTTTCATATTTGTGATTTGGGTGACGGTTGTATGGTTTTTTGTACATGTTGTAATTTTATTGTATATGGATGTTGATTATTGTTCTTATGGAAAATTCATTCCCAATGGAGTTCTTTGATACATAAGAACTAACTTCCATCCTATGGGGATCAGGAATGCCCTTGAAACCATTCCATGGGCCTGGTTGGTTGATGAGTTTCATGGAATCCTGAATTGGTTCATCACAAACTACACCCCTAAAAATGGTTGTTTCATTCAATAATTCCACCAAAAACTACTATGGATATCTATACACTCTAAAAACTATAGGATATAAAAGAACATGTCCCCCACAACGCCAACCACCATGGTCATTTTATATCATAGAGAGACAAAACACTACTCCCCATGTTAGGAACCCCTATACACTACCTATTGATACATCTATGATTGTAAATATTCAATGAGATAAATTTTTAAAAATCATTCCCTTGAAAAATATAAATAAAATATCTTGGTTTTATACAATATAGTTTATAAAGATAGGTTTACTAATACAACCACTACACATGAGGTGGATTCTTTTAGAAATCATAATAAATATGTTTCAAACATATCTTGAATCATGTTTCCCTTCATTGACCTAGAGGTTTATAAGAAGAACTAGTAAATTTTTTATATGATATGATTAATAATTTTAAATTAGTATACCAATATTAGGCAATACATGGGAGGTATGAGGTGTAAAAATTACCAATTTAGTTCAATATTTTTAATGAAAATTCAGTATCTATTCATGTGATAAAACATAATTAGATAAAAATATAAGGAATTATGGTATTCTAATACAGAAATAGTTGTATTGTGATTTATTTTTTTAATTTATTATTGAATATTTATAATATCTTCATTATTAATTATAAAATGAATAAGATATACAAAATTTTACAAGATATACACAATAAGTTTATAATATTTTAGAAGATCCTTAATAGGTATTCCCATAGATCAATGTTGTTGGTTTATAGAAATCAATGGGAAAGAATTTATAAATTTCAATAAATAGTGAACACTAGACAATAAGGTTTTTGGTAAGGAAGAGTAATGTTTTCACTACCACATGCATGGGAATTGAAAGATAATCTTCATATAATTAAAAAAAAAAATAAGAACCATGGTGAGTCAACATTAAGTACTAACTTTATATAAATATATTTTTTTATTTTAATTATTTTTTGTTGGATATTGATTTACAGAAACATAGTTATGTGAATGTGAATGGGATAAAAATGAGATAAAAATAAAGAACTAAAAATTTTATCTATATAATAGAAATTGAGAAAATTTTATTGAATATATTTTGTGGTTCTATCCTATAATATTATGTTCAAAAATTGAAAATTATTATTTTGTGTCATCAATAAATAATAATAATTTTTTTTCTATTTTTTAAATAGAAAATATTTATATTTATAATAAAACATAAAAGTTATTGTTAATAATTAAATGGTATGTTTTGTATATGTGCACATTTAATTAACGATTTCTATATTTTATAGCATGGAAATACTATATATAACATAAAAATGATAAAATTAGAGATTCAAATTCAACTTATATTTTACACTGCCTTCTAGGTTATATAAATTAGAATCACATCCAAATATTCTAAAATAATTATTATCTGTTTCATTTGACCATGAAGACTATTAGGTCCACTAGGTTGAATACCCTTAGAGGGGGGTGAATCAGGGTATGAAAAATTAATGTTTCTTCCCCTTCAGATCTTGTTTCATCGTTAAACATAACTCTCTTCTCTCTTGTTCCCATTGAAAACTATTAACAGAATTTAAATAATGAAAGTGGCATAATAATTTTTACTTGGTTCACCCTCACTGGGCTACATCCAAGGAGCATACAACAGTGATGTTATGATGTACCAAATCCACTAAGGCTCACAAATAATAATTATTATAAGGTTCGGCTCAGATCTTCTAAGCCCATGCTCACTACCTTTACAAGGTTTATGTTTTTCTCACTGCATTCCCAGGGGTCACTCACTATGACTCTTTCTCTGGCTCACTGCTAGTAGAAAGGGTAGTTGTATTACTCATCCTTCACTCACTACCCTTGGAAAGGAATCCACTCAAATTTTATAAACTTTTAGGTCAAACATGGTTTATGTACATGTAGGTCCCTTCATTTCCATGAATTACTACATCTTAAATTTAGGTAGATGCTATGTTGAAGTCCCCTTTTCACCCACAGATGAAATCCACCTTTTTGTGCACTGTTAGGTAATGGAAATGACCTTTACAAACTGACTTGAAGCTTTTGAAATCTTTCTTGAGCAACCCACGAACCACCTTGCTTTGTATGCATACAATGTACCAGGTATGGTACACGGATCTCCTACTCCACGAACTGCCTTTAATTTTGCGTACCGTTCCTCCTCCATGGACTACCTCTGTCATCGCTGTCGTATACCACCTTTTCATACCAACTCTGCAAACCTCCTCCATAAACCCCTTTTCTGAACCATTTCTCCTTGCAGACTCCCCTGCGTGTTGTGCCTTCTTCCTCCACATACTGCAGCCATTTTCTTGTGCACACCACATCTATTGAGAGATATAGTTTTCCACAAAAACCATCAGTGGAATTGCTTCCACATGAACCACTTATTCTTCACAGAATCATCCTTCTGAACCACTTTTGTACTTTACTGAATTCTTGGAGAAAAGATATGTTCTCTAGTGATATTTTCTTTTATTATAATCAGCGGGATTAATGATCCCTATATAGGAAAAGATATCCACAAATTCCAATAATCCAAAATTTATCAAAAATTTGATTCAGTACAACCTTTTCTATATAATACTTCTCTCACTGCAAACCACACCCATTCCAAAAACCATTTTTCCACCATGGTACGCATATTGCCTTTGCTCCTACACTACACCATTCTCTTATGCCATCCAGCTAGCCATCACGCCTTCTATATACTACATGCCCTTCACTGCAAATCATCATTGCGAACCATTTTCTATTCTACAAACCACTCCTACATACCATTCCCACTGCCTGTTATGTGTCCATGAACCATTCAAAGACATGGTATGCGGTCCATGATCTGAGATATGTGGTTCTCTTATTTTGTCGATTTCCTTTTCCATTCTTCTCACCGTTCATTCGTATAAAGAAAACCTTACTTTTCCAAACACAAATTCATGATTTTGAGGCCCAAAAATTTGGCAAACACTGATAAAATACACCACCTTAAAAACCTATCTTCAGAAAATACCAACTATACTCATTCACGATCATCTGACTTTGTTAACAAACACAATCACAACCAAAACATACCGAGAGGACACATCGAGGGATTTTTTCCATAAAATATCCCCCTATGGGTTTTTTGAAAACTCTTTTAATAACATTTCTTCACATTTTGATACCTCATTAAGGATCCATCATTCTTCAACCAACATTATCTTCATGCGATTAAGATAGTGATCATATATTTACTCAACACATACTCTAAGCCCATATGATCCATTCTCAGTGTGAGAAACAAGAGTATAATGAAAATTTCATCAATGAATCACTTTATTCCTAACACAAAATCTTTAAACTAATAAAATATTTTCATCACAAACCTCAACTATCAGGATATGTAATCTTTGATCGTTCACTTCTAGCATTGTTAGATTTAATACCCCCTACATCAAAGCTCCTCCAAATAGCTTCAGCTCAGCTTAAACTCCCCCTATCTCGCTGATCCACCTAAAATATTCTCCCCATTTATTTTATCCTCTTATAATAGTTATACTTTTTTTTCCTCCTTTGTCAACAAACTTGAAGGTAATTTCAAGGTTGTATGCACATACTAGTACATTAGGGAAAGACAAACCATACCCCGGGGAGAGGGGTCCCACATCCACACTTTTTCATATGCAATGAGTTTACTAGACTCTCTCAAAGCTAATTGATTCCTTTCAAAAGCTTCGTTGGGTAAGGAGTTTATAAGAATATCTACAACTTTTTGTTCTGTTAGAACATACTCAAAATTCACAAACCCTTGTTCCACCTTCCCCTTGATAAAATTATATTTTATTTAAATTCACTTTTCCCTTGAGTGATGGAATTTATTTTTGATAAGATTTATAGAAATTGAATTATCACAATGAATTTTGATCAAATATTTCACTTCAAATCTCATATCCTCAAGCTTTTATTTCATCCAAAATAATTGTGTTCATGCTTGATTGGCCACAATATACTCAGCATCTACGGTGCTAAACGAAATGAAATATTTTTTCTTACTTATCCATGAAATGCACAATCCACCAAGATTGAAATAACCTCCTGAAATTGATTTCCTGTCATCTGCTGAATTCTCCCAATCTGCATATGTATATCCCAATAAATCAGGTTGAGTCTTTTTTATTATAAATTAAACTAAAATCCAAAGTGACTTTGAAATACAAAATTATTATTTTCACTGAAATAATGTGGATTTATTTGGGATTGATTTGATATCTCACTACTTGGTATGTGGGAAAAACAATATCAGGTATTTTCATTGATAGATACAATAAAATTATAATAATTTGAATGTATTCTGTGATATTAACTGTGTTTCCATCATCATCCTTTGATAATTTCATCCGGGTAGCAACCAGAGTCTTTATATCCTTTGAATTTTTCATTCCAAATCTTATCAGAACCTCCTTGGAATATTTAGATTTAGAAATGAAAGTTCCCTTTCTTTCTTAGGACACCTTTAAACCAAGGAAAAATGTCATCTCTCTAATCATTGACATTTCAAACTCACTTTTCATGAATTTAGAAAATTATTTGAATTGTGCTTTATCTGATCAGTCAAATATTATGTCATCGACATAAACCAGAACCATCATCCTTTTATTAATATCATTATTGAAATAGAGATTGTAATCAACTCCACCACACTGAAAACTAAGCTTATTCAAAAACTAATCAATCCTTAAATACCATGATCTTGGTGATTTATTCAACCCATATAATGCATTCTTCATCTGAAAAACTCTGTTCTCATATTCATGAATGATAAAACCATCTAGATTCTCAATGTAGACATCTTCTTCCAGAACTCCATTTAGAAATGCAGATTTCACATCCATATGGAATACCATGAACTGTCTTTTCATTGCTATGGCCAAGAATAATCTAATTTTATGTAGCCATGCAACAATATAAAATGTTTCATCAACATCAATGCCTTCTATCTGGGAGTACCCTTTGCACACTAGTCATGATTTGTTTCGAATAAAAACACCATCTTCATTCATTTAGTTGTGAAAGACCTATTTAGTCATGACAACATTCTTGTCTATTGGCATGAAAAAATTTTCCCATGTCTGATTTTTCTCAATTTGGTCAAGATATTTTTTAATTTACTGAACCGAATTCTCATCTTCAGCTACATCACTAAAAAATCTAGGCCTTACTTGTGGTAAGCATGATGCTTGATGTAGAGTCTTCATTCTTATTGTCTTCACTAGCACTATCTGATCACCAATTATGTTCTGCCTATCCATTTTAGCTTTTCTCTTCTATCTTTATGATAATATTGAATCATTATCATCTTTCTTATTATCTGAGTCTTCTTTTGAGTCAACCTTTGAAACTGGAGTGTTTTCTGATCTTTTTATCTCTTCATCCCTATCCTCCTAAGACTGATCATGTATTTGCTAAAGATTATACTCATTCTCTAATATGGTTACATAATGACATTCAACAATATTTCCTAGAAATTTATTTAAGGACTTATATTCTTTGATTTTATTTGAGTATCCAAGATATATCTCTTCATCTCCACAAGATTCAAACTTCCTGTGTTTCTCCATATTGAGAATAAAAAACTTACTTCTGAATATTTTAATGTAATTTAATGATGGATTCTTTCCACACCATAGCTCATATGGAGTATTATCTTATTTTGGACATAATAGGACTCTGTTTGATGTGTAGAATTCTATCATCATTGATTCTTTCCAAAAAATATTTGGATGATCTTTCTCAATGAGAATTTTTCTATCCATGTTGTTCACAATATGATTTCTTCTCTAAACTACTCAATTATGATAAGGATTTCTTACTGTTGAAACCTGATCCCTTATCCCATATTTATCAAGATAATCCTCCACTTGGATATTTGTAAACTCTATTCCATTATCAGTTTGAATATTTTGGATTTTCTGACCAAGAATCATTTTACATTCTCGTCAATATCTTGAAATGAAACTAAACACCTAATATTTGTGGTTGATGATTGAAACCCATGCCATTATTCAGTAATCATCAATAAAGAGAATATAATATCTCCTCCCATCAATGAATCTTGGTGATATTTGTTCACACACATCAATATAAACCAACTCAAGTAATCTTGTTGACCTTTTATCTTTTGCCTTACATGAATCTTTAATAATATTCCCTTATTGGAAGACATCACACATATGTATACGATCACGTGATAATCTATGGATATCTCGAGCATAATCATATTTCACCAAATCTTCTAAGGATATTTGGCTCATGTGGCCAAGACTCTTATCCCAAAACTTATTTTCTTTTTCCTTGGACAGAAATCACATGTCTTCTTCACCACTCACAAGGTAGAAATTCCCTTTTGTATTTTTTCAATACAACACAACAAAACCATATTTTTCCTTGATGACACATAATTTCTTAGAAAATATTATGGAATGTCCTGATTCACACAATTGACTTACACATAACATGTTAGACCTTCAATAACCAAGGCATTTTCACATCACATGTCTTTTCCCTCAAAATTTTCTTTCCTAGAGCCAATAATTTTTAACCCTTCATCATTTCCAAATCATACAATAACTTCTTTGTTATAACTGATTCCCATCACCATATCCATGTTTCATGTCATATGGGAGGTGCATCCACTGTCAATTATCCATATCCCAGTGTGATCTGATTCCTTGAATGCAATTTCTATAACCACTACCTGCTCATATCTTTTCTTTTTGATCCATGTTTCTGATTTTATACACGGTACAAATTGAGACTCTTGACATTCCACAAAATACGACAAACCAACTTCATCTTGCAGAGTTGTAAATCGATTTTTCATTTTCAACTCATTTGATGATACATTTATGTGCTTCTTAAAACCAAACTTAGTCTTCTTTGGCATATTCCTCTATATTATTGACGAGCAATATATTTCCATGTGTCTTAATCCTCTACACCTAAAAAGTGACCATAAAATGATGACCAGGAAAATTGATCTCTATATAACTTCCTTTTTGGTCATGTTCCCTTTGGAATCAATTTTCTATGGAACAAAAATTTTGTGTATGTCCCATCTTGCTGTAATAATAGCATCTTATATGGGGTACATTCCTGCCTAGAAATACTACACCATTGTTTATCCATTGGGTTCTCTAAATCTTCTGATTCTACTTCATACCCAAATCAATCATCAATCTCGAAGTGGGTGTTTGTGGTATAACTTTGACTGTTACTGCATTTTATTTTCAGTCAAGCCTTGTACTAGTTTTATCATATGGATTTGACTATTTCTTACATTCTCCTAGACACCTATGTTCCACTTTAATCATTTCGGTTTCCCGTGTTATCTATTTTTCCAATTCTATTATGTGAGTCAAAAAATTTTCTTTATCCTTAACACTTTATCATAGGCCAACGACTTCCTATTAATGTTCTTCGATACATTTGATTTTACCTTTTCCAGTTTCAATCAAACTATCAATCTCTCTTCTATACTATTCAATTTTTTTGTAATCAACCACCTAATATGATCTTTATGGAATTGAAGACCTCATATTTTCAATTTATATATTAAGCTTAGAATTATCTTCTTCCTACTACTATATATAGAGATTGGAATTATGAACAATTTTTTTAGATTTCTTAGTTTTGGATCTCAAAATATCTATCTCATCATGGACAACTTCTAATTCATCTTGAAGATCAACACTTCCATAAATTTTTCATTCTTTATTATCACTTTATTTTCTTATTAAAGAATTTCTGAAAACTGCCACCAAAGTATCTACTTTATGATCCTTGTAGTCCTCCAACTCCTTTTCCTCAGATTGTTCTAAACATTCATCTTCTTTGATGAATACTTATTTTGGGGAATTTCACTATTGTCTTCATTATCATCATCAAAATTATTTGGGAAATTTATTGAAAAATTATTAATATTTTTTCATCTAAAGAATGAAAATAGAATTTTACCATTGAAAATTCCTTTTCCCATTTGTATATTTGAGGAGAGAAATGACATGATATCATCCAAATTGTCCTCCTTAGGACTATATTCAATTGAGAGATTCTTAAGGGACTTGAATTCCACTTCTTTGGACTTCTACTTTTCCCTTACATCGTTGTCATCATTTCTCATTTCATATACAATGATAGTACTATGCAAGTTATCCAGTGTCAGCTCATTCAAATCATTGTCTTCCAATACGGAAACCTTCAGATTAAACCTAGGTGGATGTTTTCCCAAGATGCACCTAAAAATATTTATATATTCAATATTTTCCCCAATACCATGAATGTATTCCATGAAAACATTCACCTGATCAAATAATGTATCAACAGACTCATTAGGGTGCATTCTTGGATCCTCATATTTGTTTCATAGAACCTGAAACTTTTCTTCTCTCACTTTTGAGTTGCCCTCATAAATATTCAACAATTTTCCCACATAGTATGTGATGTTTAACATGAAATAAACTTTGTATAAATTAATTTTTATAGGGATACCCCTAAATAATTGATCCCTTTAGAATAAACATCCAATTCCCTTATTTCAGCTTCTGATAGAGCACCTCTATTGATATCAGCTGAGATTCCACACATAGCTACTGTGAAGACATCCATTCCTAATGATCAGAAGTAGTAATGAATCTGATTCTTCCAAAGTTGAAAATTATTTCCATTAATGACCGGAAACCCTTTGTGATTAACCACCTCCATTTCTTTTACTAAGATATATTCATTGAATTTTAAGATTTTCCTCTAATACCAATTGTTAGGTCCACTAGGTCGAATGCTCTGAGAGGGGGGTGAATTAGGGTATGAAAAATTAAAATTTATTCCCCTTTGGATCTTATTTATTCATTAAACAAAACTATCTTCTCTCTCATTATTGTTGTAATGTATGAGCATAATTTAAATCATGCACGAGACACATCAATTTTTACTTGGTACACCCTCACTAGGCTATGTCCAAGGAGCATACAACGGTGATGTGCTGACATACCAAATTTACTAAGGCTCACTACCAATAATGATTACAAGGTCTAGAAAATTTTTTCTCTGCCCAAACTCACTACCCTTACAAGGCTTAGGGTTTTCTCACTGCATTCCTAAGGGTCACTCCCTATGCCTCTTACTCTGAATCACTACCAGTGTAAAGTTTCACTATCATCCTCTTCATTCACTCACTGCTCTTGGGGAGTAATCCACTCATGGTTTATAGAATTTTAGGTCAAACACAATTTATGGACATGTAGGTACCTTCATTTTCCTAAATTCTTATATCCTCGACATTAGGTAGATTCTTTGTTGATGTCCCTTTTTTACTTGTAGATGAAATCCACCATTTAGTGTACTGTTATGTTACATAAATGACCTTCGCAAACTAATTTGAAGCTTTTGAAAGCTTTCCTGAGAAAACTGAGATCCACCTTGATTTGTCCATGTACAGTGTACCGAGTATGGTACATGGACTACCTTATCCACAAACTACCTCTAATTCTGTGTACCACTTCTCCTATTTGGACCACCTCTACCTTCACTGTCTCGTACCACCTCTGTGTACTAACTCTACGAGCCTCCTCTTTGAACCACTTCCGTAAACCACTTCTCCTTCACAAACACCCCTACATGCTACTCCTTCTTCCTCCGTGTACTGCGGCCTTCTTCCTGCATGTATTTCATTATTTACAGGATATAGTTTCTTGAAAAAACCTTCGATGGAATTGGTTCCATGTGAACCACCTATCCTTTGAAGAATCCTCTTCACAAACCACTTTCAGACATTACCAAATTCCATGAGTAAAGAAATGTTCTCTAGTGATATATTCTCATATTTTAATTGGTGGTATTAGCACTCCTTATATAAGAAATGATATCCGCAAAATTATCTAATACAAGATTTACCAAATATTTGATTAAGTACAACCTTCTCCGCATACCACTTCTCTCACCATGAACCACACCAATTCTACAAACCATTTTCCACCATAGTCCTCATATTGCCTTTTCTCATACATGGCACCATTATATTCCACACCCAATGAAATATCATTCCTTCTGCCCACCACATTCCCTTCACTATAAATCCTCGCCACAAACCATTTTTGTTTCTTCAAACTTATCCCGCATACCATTCCGACTACCTGATATGCCGCCACAAACCATTCCAAAACATGGTATACTGTTCATGTTCTGAGATATGTGGTTCTCTTATTCAGCTGATTTCATTTTCTATTCTTCACACCTTTCATTCCTATGAAGAAAACCATACATTTCAAAATGCTAATTCCCAAATTTGAGGCCCAAATTTTGGAAAACACTGGGAAACTACGCCACCTTAAAAACCTGTCTTCGGTAAATAAAAACCATACTCATTCGCGATCATATATATTTTTCAACAAACAAAATCATGACCAAAACATACTAGAAGGATAAATTTAGGGATCTATTTACCAACAAAGACCTTGTTTAATAGGTTAAATGGACAAAGATTCCATTTTAGTAAAATGATAATGAAATTGTGTAATATTCAACACCATGAACATTGATGTGTGTTGAAAAATTATAACCCATGCTAGAGGTGGTTTTTTGATGATTCATATTCTTTATTAATGACTTCAGAATGTATGGTTATGCAGATATAGAGAAAAATAAGTTTGAATATTTTTAAAAATTCATGTAATTTATTAATAGAGAACATATTAAACTAGGTTAAAGTACCAATGTACTTTGATAAAATTAAGGTGGTGAATAAATGATTGATAATTTAGATACTATATAAAAATGTGTTTTATAATATCAAAAAATTGTCTAAAAGGAACATATTATTGAAATAGTAATTCTAATACAAGGAAATTGACTTTTTTAGATATTGTTCAGTCAAAAATTAGTCATCATAAAATTCATATATATAATTCTATTTGTTTTTATAGAGATAAAAACTTTCATGTTTAATCAAATTTCATTTAAGGTTACACAAAAACCTACTATATGTGATAAATATTATGATGCATCCTAATTAATATTTTAAAAAGAATTTGGTTTATGAAATGTACATATGATAGTCTTATTCGGATAAACATGGTCTTAAATATAATAATGATCTATTTATTATGAATCTTAAAATAAAAAATGAATATTATTTTTATCATCCTTATTAGTATAAATTGTTTGTGGCATTTAATATTTTATTCTTTGGAATGAAATTAGTTTATAATAATTCTTGTGAGATGGGACTTTAAAATCATGATGTTTAAGAACAAAAAATGTGTATTATACTAGAAATGGAATATGATTCAATTCCACATGTTGTGAGAGAAGAAATACATCATGAAATAAAGATATATGGATTTCTAATGGCTAGTGATGATGATATTTTATTCATAGAAGATGAACCTTACGCATTCCAATAGTTTATTGTGATTTATTATTCAAATAAATGGTTTGAAACCATGATAATTGATAAAAAAATACAAGTAATCCAACTAAAAAATGAACATGGTTAATTCACATAAATGGGTTAAAATCATTAGGATCGAATTGGTTTTAAATAAAATAATCAATATATATTCTATAGTATCTTTAAATAATTCATGCCTCAAATCAAAACTTTACAAAAAAATTCATATTATTAAATATAAAAATACATTTTTAATAGTTTTTATGGTCAAATGTATTTTATTTTGGCTATCCATAAATTAATTTTATGTTTATGAGATAATAAAATGGTTATTGAGACATTGTTACTCAATGGGAACTTATTTTAGGATTCATACATGATATAACACAAAGGTTTGGAAGATGATAATGGTTACACTAAAAATATAGGATACAGAAATCCATTTATGGATTAAATCATGCATGCCAAATTTTAAATCATTATTTGGATAAAGTAATCAAAGGTTTTTATTTCATCAATAATATAGATGAATGTTGAATATATAAATGGAATAGTGGGGTTAAATATTTGAAGTAATTTTTTATATTGATGATATTCTAATTATTAGAAATGATGACCTAACTTTTTACCCTATGATGGTTTGGTAAGAAATTATTTATCAATAAAATATATAATTGAAACTTGTTATATATTGGAAATGAAAATACATAGAGTTAATCAAGGAAGTAGTTTAGGTTGATTCAAAACACATATATTGGAATAGTAAGAAAGAGGGGTTTCATAGAGAATTACATGAAGGAATATTTACTTTTAATAAATGTAAAAGATCATAAGAACATATTGAATTTCTATTGATATAGAGAGGGAAAATAAGTGAAATAATATATATATTTTAGTTATAGAACCTATCTTGTATTTAATTTTTTTTACATGACCTAGTATATCTTATATTGAAATTAGATACTTATTAATTCTTAGAGAAATCCATTAGATAAAAATAAATAATATTATGAAGTACATGAAAAATAATAAGGATTCATTAATTATTTTTAGAGGTGTGAAAGAAATCATTATAATGGGTTACATCAATGCTGGCATCCAAAATGAGATTATTTTAGACCACAATTTATGTTTTTATTTTTCCTTAATAGTTGGGTATTAAGTTGAAAGTGTTATAAATTATAATTCATGGTTATTTCTATATAGGAATTAGAATACATAAAAATATTACATGAAAAATAGAAAACTATTTCATAAAATAACATCATAACAAAACTTGGTGTGATATTTAACTTTAGGAAACTCAATAGACTTCATTATGAAAATAATTTAGTGTTTACAAAAATTAATGAACTAATTTATCACTAGAATAAAAAAACATATTATCCATTAGTTTAATCTCAATATATACATCATTTAAAAATTTAATTTTTTAAATAAAACACATCATGGAAGAAGTCATGATGTAGTTCCACTCCCCAAGGTGCTCATATTTTTTCTAAATAATATTTCTATAAACCAAAATGCTTATGATGAATGAATTAAATGTACCAAAAAGTAACAAAATTATAAGATACATCTCAAAAATGGTACATTCCATAAAAACACAAAACATAGAAACAAATAAACAAGAACCACAAGTAAAAAAATTTACTCTCATAACACACCTCATACACTCTAATCATTCTATTATACACGTTCCACATTCATCCCACACACAAAAATAATGATCCAATACCATGAAGTTGATCTACCATACATGAAATATATTTCATTAACAAAAAACATACAAATTATCCATGAGAGATAAATCCTAAAATGGAATGATCATACACTGTCAACAAACTCATATTGTCAAGTAAAATCATAGTCAAAATAATTACCAATATTAATACAATAAATAACCTCAATGCAAGAGTCACACTATAACACTAACTCGATTCCAACAGGGGTCACCTAGATCAAAATATCACAACTCTTAACATTCCTCTAAATGGGTTTGGAAGATTTTGAAAAAACTAAAACATGAAACCATCTCTTTTAAAATAGTGTCATGTACTTTAAAACTGATTTCAAGTTCCATAAATCATATTGATTATAAAAAAAACATTTTCTATCACACTAATTTTAAATCAAAGTGTTTTTGAAAATATTTTTTTACTTTTAAATAAAATGAAAACAATTTAATAATTATTTTCAATAAAAACATTTATTTCACTTCGTTAACATTATTTCAATAACACCGCTAAACATGTTTGAGATTTGAATCCAGTGAACAACTTTAATAAAAATCGATCCTAAAATATAGCATGTATGGAAAAATTATTTCATGTAAAATTTTAAATCCAAATTTATTTCTAAAAGTTACGTTTTAAAGGAGGAAACTCACATTTCTATTTCATTCTTTGATCCATAAAAAAAAATCAACACTACCATTTTTTTCCACCCACCAGGATCTCACTACAATATTAGGAAAAACAAATAAAAAGCTTACGATCAAAGGGTATACAGATCCACAATATAGTCAAATTTCATGTCCATACATATTAAAAATGAAAAAATAAACTCTCCTATCATGATACATGTCAAACCACTCAAACCTATATCTCAAAATCATATTCCATTCCTAAAGGATCACATTACCCATTACCTTTATGAATCGAAAGACCCAAATTTTGTAGCATACTTGGATTTTAAGGAATATATTATTTCAAATTGATTTAAATTATTTGATATCTTGAATAAAACATAATTAAAAATTTATGTTACATTATATTCAGAACCATTTTTTTCATTCATTTCATATAAAATCAAATTTCTCTGATAACTTGGGTTATATGTAAGGCTGAGTCTTACAAGACAACAATATACTATTAATATTATTTTGTAACATGATAGTTACCACCTAGCCATTGGAATAATATGATCGAATAAGATTAAAAAAATCTTGAATATATGTTTTAAAAATGTTTTTAAAATGAATTTATTTCCCACCAACTAATTATAAATGAAAATAAAAACCTACTTTTAACATAAAGGTTGTGTTTTTATGAATATCTATTTTTATGTTCCCAAAGGAATTTTATCTTAAAAAATTTAACTAATTACTATTATTAAATGATAGTAATGAAATATATATATTTATCATATATTCAAAAGTTTTTTTTAAATTTATTGAATAGATTTGAGATCCATAATATATGAATAAATCCAATTTTAAGCATAAAACGATGTATTTTTCTAAAAGATGGGGTTTCCACCTTTTAATGGAAGATTTGATTTAAAAATAAATTTTTACAATTTAATAAATTGTATTTGAAAAAATTGTTCTTTGAAATTGGAATATTAAAATTTTCTTAGGATGATTTTTTTATTTTTCTGAGAAGATTCATATTTTTGATGAATACTGAATAATACTGAATTTTAATTGAAAATGTAATTTTTATCAAACTAATTTATAATGATAAATAAACTTTTAAATTGGTTTAAATGTTTAATTAGATTAATTAAACATGTATTAATATAATTTAGGTAGTTATAATAAATTTTATATTGATTTTACTGATAAAAACATAAAAAATTGTTTGAACATTTTCACTATAAAAACTCAGTTTCCCTTTCCATCTACGAGATAAATTTCAATAAATTTTGGTAATTTCTGTGATTTAAATTTTAAAAATTGTATTAAATTTTAGGAATCATAATAATTTATAATTTCTAGAAAATTAAATTTATTTTGTGGCAAAAATATTACTGAAATAAACAAAAATTAATTACCATGATTAAGGAAAAACGAGTTTACTTAGTGGATAAAAATTATTATTAAGGTACCAAATGACCTAGAAACTTTTAAAAACCCATTTTATTGGCATATTTCAACCATATAACCTATTGGATATAAAAATGGTTCATTATGGGAGGAAAATTATGTAATTTATACGACCTAATAGTGTTTACCTTTTTGTATTTACAATAATGCCACTCTTCCCCCACTATAAATGGGAACTCCCCCACAATTATTCACACCTCTAAATCATTTTTCCTTATAAAGAAATAGAAAAAATTAAATCCAATAATCCTTAAACTCATCCTATAATCATAATTTTTTTTAAATCAAACCAATAATTTCCTTTGGCGAAAAACAAAAGGAGCCACATGAAGAAGACATAACATTCTTCAATGAGCGGTTTTGTTTTATTTATTTCTCTACCCATTAAATTATTTTTATATCATCATTATATAAAAATAGTAGTGCATTAAATACAATGATATGTTTTAATGTTAAGTTTATAACCTAAAACTTAAAATACTTCCATTAAATGGGATACCCAATCATAGTTCGTGTGTACGGAAGACTAGCACCTTGCAAAATGATGTCATTCCCTCTTCTATTACCACCTCACATGGTTAGGAATAATTATTTACATAATTTTTATATAAGATATATATGATTTATTTATGATACTTTAATTATTATATAACACATACCTCCATGCTCTCCACTTCATGGGAATACAATAACATCATTTGTTCATGTATAGACTATAACCTCATCAAGGTGATGAGATTTATTAATGCTTTATAGGGAGTATATTAAGAATTTTTTTAAATACACATATGTGATATAAATTAAATCTATATTATTTCCATGAAATAATTATCTTTTTTGAAATATTATATAATTTTCTTTATTCCATTTCACACACTGAAAAAGTGATAACGTTGTTTATAGACATGTAGACTATGACCTCCTCAAAGTGATTTGATTTGTTAATGATATACATGGAATGTATTAAGGATGGAATTAAATTAAATATGTGATATAAATTAAATCTATAGGATATTCATGACATAATTTTATTTCATAAAATATAACATATCACTTATTTTATTACCTTTTTACACACTAAAAAAGTGATAATGTTGTTTGGGGACGTGTTGACTACCACCTCTTCAAAGCGATATGATACATATTTTATCACCACCACATAAAAATAATAATAGATGTAAGTATTTATAATTAAAAAGATTTTAATTTATGATTTAATGGTAATTCTATAAAGTTAAACTTCACCTACCATTATTCTATAATGATCATTAAAAAATTAGAACACTACTCATACGTACGTACGACCTACAATCTCCATTATTTTAATGTTGGTTCATTATTCTTAATAATATTCCATGATTTGTTTTAAAATAATAATTGAGGTATAAATATTATTATTATTTCAATATTATTATTGTTTATATTTTTAAATAGTAACTACTTTGACTGTATTCAACCCACTTAAGTCATTTTTGGCACATAAGATAAATATGGTCAAACCGTCCAATGTAAACTTAATAAATTAAGTAAATGTATAAATATGGTAATAAGTGAAAAAAATTAATAATATACTTAAATTTTTTTCTCATTCATGTGAATAATTAACATAAGTTTATTTTTCATGAAGATAAAGAGAAAGCTTAACAATTCAGACTCAAGGTAAGAAGATTTCTAGTGTCTTTTTTTATTTATATGAGACTTGTGCCATATTCAATACTCATTTTTGTGTGTGGTGTTTATACTATCCTATGACATTTTATATTATTAATTTAATTTATTTAATTATATTAAATGTTTTAAATTTATTTTATTATTTCATGGTACTCATGATTCAAAAGTTAATCAAATAATAAAGGTTTTTTCTCATCTCACTTTTATTTATATGATAAATATAAAATATTCACCACTTATTTTTATTATATGGTGTATATAATGACCATGAATGTATTTTATTATTCATATTCATAATTTAATGAGGATTTAAATATCCATTTTAACATTTCTCTTTCATGGGGTATATGGTTTCAAGGTTACCAAAGTGTTAAGAGTCACTTGTTACAAGCTCATCGTTTATCGGGATTGTGTATGAGTAATTATCCAGTGTTAAATTCTTATAATTCTCATAAATTATCTTCTCTTCTAGTTATTCATGATATGTACAAGTAATTGTATACTTTTTTCCACTATTTGGTACTTAAAAGGTATGAGAATGTATTTTTGGAATTTCCAAATTCATTTCTCTCTTCACTCAGAAATTTGTGTTCTTTCAAAAAAATGTTTTCTAAAAATGTTTTGAAAATGTTTTTAAATTATCTCTTAAGAAAAATTTCAAGGGAAAGTATTTTGAGAATTTTTTCTGAATTAAAAAATGATTTAAATTATTTTTAAATCATACTTTATACGTTTCCAAGGTTTTTTTCAAATAAAAAGATTTTCAAAATGTATTATGTTTTAAAAAGTGATATTCAAAATGAAAATGATATTTTCCTAACAAAAAATTTTGGTAATATTTTTTTGTTATTTCCATTCATCAATATCAAAACCCCTTGTTATTACTTATCCTCTATTGCATATATTTTTAATTCATACCATCCTCATTCATTCCTTAGATTGAATATGATTGTTTCAAAGATATTATTTTGGAACCCATTAATTTTACATATGTTAGTCATATTTCAAAGATATTTTTATAAAACATATTTCCATTCCATGGGTTAATCATGTTTCAAAGATATTTTTATGAGTTTAAAATATTATTTAAAATGTTTTTATGATGATAGTGTTTTATTAATATTATGGTACATGAGAATTATATGAAATATGTGAGCCCGATACAACTTATACGAAGTGTTGAGCCCCATTATAGCTCAAGGGTGAGTGAAAAATTGCATATATGAATGTTTGAGCCCCAGTATAGCTCCCAAAGAATGGGTGAGCCTAATATAGCTTATACGAAGGGTTAACCCCCATTATAGTTACTAGATGAGCCTGATATAGTTTATAAAAAGGGTGAGCCCCATTATATCTCTCCAATGCATTAGGAAAAGATTATATTGAATTCCGGTAATAAGGTTATTTTAATTAAAAAGTGTTTTGAAATTGTTTTATGAATATGTTCCTCCAAGTTACTAAAAAGGGTTTCAATTTTTATCTATGGGTTAATAATTTGTCTAATGATTGAGATTGATATAACATGGCTCTTGATTATTGATTCTGATGACTCTTTCCTTTTCCATGTTTTTATATTTGATGATCTAGGTATTGATGGGTTTGGGTTATGTAATATCCTGAATTTTACAAAGATAATAAAGCCCAATTTTTGATAAATTATAAGTGGATTATGTGGAAAAAATGATTTATAAATCAAATTAAATTAATAAACGTGTTAAAGTCTTTACATGAGAGTAAAATCCTAGTGAACACTTTTTCATATTCAGTATAATTTTTTAAGATTCAAACATAGTGTTATAAAATATTTTTAGGGGTGTAAAGTCTCAATGAAGATGGAATATTTTTTTTAAATATATTATATTAAGTGCACACATTTTTTTTAAAATAATCTAATAACTCGAAAAAGGTGTGTCGTATGTGAAATCTAAGACCAACATTAGGGATGAGATGTAGTTTTTATCTTAGGTGGGGCATATAATTTGTAAGAGTCATATTTTTGGACTTCTCACTCACAAAATTAATTTATTTAATAATAATAATAATAATTTTAAATAATTTAATATCTCCCAAATGGGGTGTCGTTTAAAACATATGAGACCACTTTAGGTCTGAGAAGTGGTTTTTACTATAGAAAGGGTATAACATTTTTAAGAATCATACCTTTGGATGTATCATTCATGAAAAATACATTTTTATATTTAATTAATTATTTAATCTATTTTTAAGATAATAAATAATTGATAACACTAAAAAATTGCATCATATGAGAAATATGAGCCACTATTAGATCCATATTGGGGGGGGGGGTCTACCTTAGGTAGGGTATAATATTAATACACAACATGTGTATTTTCATATCACCAAATTTAAATGATTTATTGGTAGTTATATTAAATAATTATTTTAATAAATTATTTTAACTTATGAACACTAGTCATAAGTCTTCCACAAAAATTTCAAACACCATTGTTGACCCTTGAATGAAATGAAAACCTAGAAAATCAATTTTTTTTATTTAAAAATGGAAAGTACTTAATTAGATGGAATTCAACACTCCATAATAATTCTTTCAGTTTAAAGAGTTGATTAATTGGGGATTCAGTATTGAGTATAGAAATGTGTGTGAGGGGTTCATGAAATACACACAACCTTCAAAGATCTTTTTGAGATAGGTCTTGTTGAATGTGGTCAAACTAAAAACACCATACGTGCAACCATCAACTCCTTGGAAGGCCGAATTAAGAAATCAGAGGGTTTCCCCTCATCCTTGGTGTTCCATGCCCAGTAAGGTGTCTCCTTTTTTTCTTTTTTGATTTCATTTCATTTATTATTTTTCTTTTCTTGAAAATTATAAAGAATAAAAAATATTTAATATTAAGAAAATTGATAATCCTAAAATTATTAAATGATAATACTAAAAATTATCACATGATAATTTATTAATTTTTTGGATTATCAAAAGATAGTTTTACTTAAATTAAAAAATAAAATTTTCTGTGAAATTGTCAAATGATTAATATTCATATTTATAAAATGATTTTTTTTAAATTATTGAAAGATGATAAAAATATTAATAAAACAATAAGTGCATGGAATTATGTAAAAGTAAAAAATGATATATTTTTTTGAAATCACAATAGTAAAATTATTGAAGGATAATTTCAAACACATTCCTAATTGAAATAATAACATTAAAATTGACCAAGAAAGATAAATAATCATCACATGTGATAATTTGGATATGAATTTTAAAATTATCCTAGAAATATAAATTATCATCACATGTGATAATTTAGATAATAATTTTATAATTATCCAAAAGAGATATATTATTATCAAATGTGATAATTTTGATAACAATCTTATAATTTTCAAATAAAGATAAATTATCATAGAATGTGATAATTTAGATAATAATTTTAAAATTATCCCGGAAAGATAAATTATCATCCTATAAGGATAGATCCTTAAAACACTACTTAATCTTGAAATAAATGAATAATTCACATTGAGGATCTTTTTAGGTTTATAGATTTAGATAATTAGGCCATAACTATTACATCTCAAAAGTTACAAAGTAGACACTTCTACTCAGATTCCATTTTTTTCATAAAATAAAAACTTTTGATAAAAAAGTCATGTCCAGTTCCATGTTTTAGACAACATTATTTTCCTTAATCCTATCCTTGACCCTATTCCACTTTATTTCCTGTGAAAAACATTTCGAAAACTTGGTATGAGTATAAAAAGCTCATTAAAGAATACACAAAGAAGGAAACTATTAGTTTTTCAAAACAACAAGTAAACCATGAATACTTTAACATAAGTAATAATTTTCACCTTTATGAAGTAGTAAATACTATTTAATGAATAAAATATGAATACTTGCCCTTTTGTAACCAAAATATTACCCATAAAATAACACATAACATATAAAGGTAACTTGGAACATAAACATACTTAAATAGAATAACCATACGGTCGACTTCCACACATGTCAGTAAATGGAATAGCCATACAGACAACTTCCACACTCAATGCATTGGAGGTTATAATGTAACCACCCATCATTGTTTTCACAGCACCACCCGTCATTTGGTTTATCACGTAACCACCCGTCAAATGTCCAAGTACCATAATAAAATCTTAACACATAAAACCAATATAAAGGAATGATAACATTTCAACAGTTCAATCACAATATATCATTTAAATATATCGACAGAAAATAATCTTTTATCAAAACCATTTTCAATTACAAAATACATAAAAGAGTATATGATACTTATTTTCTTTTAAAACATTACGGCTTGTTGAGGAAGCCAAAGATCAAATAATACTCGCGGTGATAGAAAGGCCGTTGTCACCACGTACGTTAAAAAAACATAATTTTTGTCATTTAGTAAAATTCTTAATAGAGAAAAGATTCATTTTGAATAAAAGTAAAAGTAAAAGAGGTTTATACACCATATAAAATAATGTTTGTGTATAAATAAAAATATGCCTCAACAAAAAATATTGAGATGAAGTCCCTTACAAAGACGGTATCCTTAGATTAAGGATAAATCAATTACGTAATTATGTGTGACAAATATAAATACACACAATATAAGTGGATATTAAGTGTAAAACGATCAAAGGTCATCCACACATATTCATAGCATGGAATAATCAAGAAGTAAAGGTTTAACCCAAAGAATTGAAATTGGATTAAGAAGATCCCTTGCAAATATTTGATAGCCAAACAACGTCACTTTAAACTTCAGAAAATGAGATGATGAGAGATAAAAAGGGAATATAATCAATTGGACATTACATTTACAAAAATAAGGATATATAAGAACATATCCCAATATAAGAATATGTAAATTAAAATACCTAACAAAAAGAAGTCTTTTAAAAAGGGGAGGGTGAAAGGTTCCCTTAACGATTTGGGTAACTTTCGAAACGTACACCCCATGAAAGAAGGGTCATACAATGAAGATGTAAATACCAATAAATTAAATTATATTATACAAATAATACAATCATGGGAAGTAAATACACCACACAAAAGTAAATAGTGGAAAATGTAGCATGAATCTCACGGGAATAAAAAGAAAGATAAAAACCCCTTACCTCGTTGTAATCAATCGAGTCATATGACCAAAAGATAATAAACACCAAATGAATAACATAATAACATGAATATAAATAGAATCATGATAATATATATGAAATGTAAGTAAAAAATACACCACATGAATTAAATAATTGGTGAACGATGGAAATCTCACAAAATTAAAAGTGAGATAAGAAATCTATTACGAAAATTCGGTAGCCTAACGACGCCACTTAAAACTTCCGAAAATGGATTGATGAGATCAAATAGGTTCTCTCAGCATATGAACATAAAAATTAATTTAAGATGAATATAAAATAATATCCCCCAATATAAGAAAGAGGATCTTAAAATAAGTGACATAAAAGAGAGTACTTAAAAAGAAAGAGAGAGGTATGATCCCTTACCTTGAGTCCGACTTGTCTCGTTCGTTATTTATATTACTGAATAATAAACATAGGTCAATTTATAATTTCTTAATAACTTATTTTCAAGTTTATTATTCAATTCATATCACATATTATCATTTTATAATAATTAGTTAATTATGTGAGGTCATATCAGACGTTTTTTTCGATGTTCGGTGCAAGAGTAAAAAATAAACATGTTTGAAGAGAATTGTCCATGTAGTTATAAGTACATCATCTTAAGAATGGTATTCATGATTTAAATATCATATATATCCAGTATATATTAAATTTATACAATTACATAACATTTGGAGATAAAAAATGAAATGCACCGTTCATGGAGACGGTAGGCCGTATGTACGCATGAACGCTACTTTCATTTCTTTTTCATATTAAAGGAATTAAAAATAAATGAGGGATATATATATTATAATTAAAGTATAATATATATGTTATATAGGTAACATAAGTTCATTAATTTAATTCTTTATACATTACATGTATTTCATGAATGAGTCACATCACTTGAGGGGGCGGTAGTCCACACTTCCTCAAATGAAATTATCGCAATTACACGACATGAAAAGCATAATGATATGATTTAAAAATAAAATAAAGAATGATATATAAATAATAAATACCATATATATAATATATAAATATAGTGACATCTTAATGTCCACCATTAAATGTGTTAGGAGAATATTGAACAATCATCATTTCGTGAGGCAGTAATTCGCCACCAACAGAAATAATATGTTCCTTAACCATTAGACGGGTGTGTGTGTAAGTGTAAATAAAATAATTACCATAAAAATATCCTAGTATATTTATGATACTTTTTTTGTTATGGAATCAAATAATAATAATATTAGGGGGGGGGGTGGGGTGAAGAAAGAAAATACAACAAAGTATTTTGAGAGAAGGCGTTAACTCTAAATCGGGTAACTTCTCTTGATTTGAGGAAAAGACTCTCTCAAAAAGAATTATGCCCAAAGTGAGGCTTCTAGGAGGAAAAGAGGGATGTGGAGAGATAATATGAGCATATATTGGATGATCCAAGGGCTTTAGAGGTGTGGGTAAGGGGGTAGAGGTGAGGTCTTTTTATAAGAGGGAGGAGGGCACTCTTGGAAAGTCTTGAAATATTAATTTATTATAAAATGTTTTTCAAATTAGAATGGTTCAAAAATGATATATTTATAGGATAAGAGGATAAGGGGAAGAAATAAACTCAACCAATAGGATTTATAAAATTTTAGGTCATATAATTCACCTTATCTTTTCATTTTAACCCTTAGTTAAAATTAATAATTCTTACCACATCTTTTTTTTTATTTTCAAACTATAAGGTCCTAATAATTACTCTAAAGTACCAATAGTCCCAAAATTGTATAAATGATAATATTATTAATATATTATATTTCATTTGGCAGAATATTATATTTTTTGGACCTTTATACCATTTAATAAAATAACATTAGTTTTAAAAACTCATTTATGCCAATTTCGACACTATTTGGTAGTTGACTTTTGATAAAGGCATAAAAGCTTTATTCCTTCGAAATAAAAGAATTAAAATATATTTTACATGTAATAATTATCTATAAAATTCTTGGATAGCATCCCAAGTTTCAATAAAAATTATTTTAACACTTATAATATCATATATTTAAATCTTTCATTAATGATGTAATAACTGTATCATCATTGTGTCATAAATAAATTTATTTATTTATTGTCTAAAAATTCTAAATAAAATACCATGATGTAGGAAATATTTTTAGATTTCAAATGACTATTTATATTCAAAGATATCATTTATATAAACAAAATTAAAATTGTTTTACTTAGGTATTACATACTTTTATTATATTTGTCTTTCTTTAAAAATAATATGATAAAAGGTCACTATCACACAAAAGTGATTCCATGGGGTCCCAAAGTTGGCACAAGGAATAAAATGGTCATCCATGACTCAAAAAATAGCATTAATACACATGAATGGGTAGTTTTATATTATTATAACATTATTTTGTTTACCCCTTTTTACCCGATTTACTAATTAATCACTGTAATTAAAAATAATTACAGTAATTACTATTCATCATGTCAAAAAAAAAGATTCTTAATTATATAATTTGGACCTTATGATTCCAAATATGGAATCAATTTTACCAAATTACAAACACATAAATTGCATTAATTAATTTAAAAATAATTCCCGTTGTCAAAACTAATGACGGGTTTTTAAGAAGTAAAATCTATCAAAAGATTGATTTGTCTTTACATCCAATTTTAAAGTGAAATTACATAAAATGACAAAAATTGTATTAAATGATAAAAAAATAATTAAATTAAACCTTAAAACCAATTATAATGACAATCTAACTATATAAATAAATTGGATGAAAAGGCTGTTTTGAATTAAAATGCTATATTTTTCACTATTCATTAAAAAATGAACATTATCAGAAAATACCAAAAATTCACCCTAAGATATATTTGATATTACAAATTCAAAAGTGATGTCCATTTTACCAAATTAAAAACATATAAGTTTCATTAATAAATTGTATAGTTAATTCCCACTGTCAAAATAAATAGCGTGTTTTTAAGAAACAATATCTACCAAAAGATTGACACTTGTTTATGTCCATTTTCACAGTGAAATTAATTATAATAACCACCATTGGATTAAATGGTAAAAATATATTCTAATTAAACTTTAAAAACAATTAAAAATAAAATCTAACCATAGAAATAAATTAGATTAAAAAAAGGTTTTGAATTAAAATACAACATTTTTCACTATTCATTAAAAATGTACTTTGTCGGAAAAATACCAAAAATTTACACAAAGTAAATTTTGATGTCCTGATTCTAAAGAAGGATTTTATTTTTTTAAATATAACATATAAAGGTGACTAAAGTATAATTAAATAGGGTTTGCCATCAAATGGTCGTTAATCGACCCTTTTAAAGAATATTATAATATTTATGCTTAAAATTGGATTCATTCTCATTTTAAGCCCCTAAAATTTATTGGATAAATGTAAAAAAATATTTAACAAACATATATAATCACTTTTTAGTTAGTTCTGTTCATTCCTTCCATTACAACGGCTAGGCGTTTACTACCATTTATAATAATAATATTATATTATTAGTGTGCATCGTAAGATTTCAAAGAAACTCGTTGTTGCGTATTGGGTACGCCATCGAACATAGCATCCCCTATAAAGTAATATTAATATTTTATTCAAAAATATTAATAAATATGAAAATGTCATATTCTTTATTTACTTGGGATGTTACACATCCCATGTGATAATTTAAATAAAAATCATGTAATTATCCGAGAAAGATATATTATCATCGCATGTGATAATTTAGATAGTTATTTTATAATTTTCCATGAGAGATAAAATATCACCTTATGTTTTATTTTAATGACAGTTATAAAATTATCCAGGACAAAGAGAGTATCATTGTATATGATATTTTTTGTATTTTTGAAATAAATAATCAGTTTTTGTGCTAATAAACCTTGAAGACCATCTATTGTTGACGTATCTATAATAAGGTCATTAAGTGGTGTTAGTGACAAATTTATCCCCTCCTTTTTACATCGAAAAATTTTTAGGTAGGAAGTTCCTTACCTTCTTGGTCTTATGTTTATAATTCTTTCCTCAATGATTATATTTTTTGGATTTTTGATTAACCATTCTTGATTGTGATCACATATGAGTATGTGGGTATTCCATAAAAATCATTTTGATTCCATGAGTGTTATTAGTTTATCTTTTATCTATGTTTGATTTTGAACATATGTTATTGTATATGCCACTGTATAGTCATGTTGATATACTATGATTACTTGTGTTCTCACCATTTATACGTGTTACCGTGCCATGTTGGTTGTTAGTGGTATTTGAGATAGGTAGACCATTGTGACATATTAATACTCTAGTGGGTTGGGGTCACTCCATTTCAACATTAGTGTTGAAGGACCTGAGCACATGGTGGAGGTACAAGTATCCATGGTGTCGTGTTGAGGGTGTCCTCATGGTGGCCATGATTTTCCAAGTTTTATTCACCATGGGATATCCTGGTCAATGTGAATACTAGATATTCTCGTCTAGATGATCCAGGTGTTCTGGACCTCTTAAGGGATATATGAAATTGGGTATCACCTATACGAAACCATGAGGATTCTATACCAGGGCTAGTTTGTTTCTAACAACTCATTTAGTTATCCTTCGGTATGGAAACAAAGAAAGTACGGTCTGGGGTTGTGTCAGCTTACTTAGGGAAATACCTCTTGGTTTTGGATTTTATGTTTATAGGATTCCTTCATTTATTATTAGTATGTAATATACTTTTATACTTGAGAACATTAGGTTAAGGATGAATTGGTGGTGTTCAATTGTGTCTTGTACTCACACCCTACTCAAGCATTTCTATGAACTTGTAGATTTCATGAGAGACCCAGTGAACAGAAAGGGCCTTATGGTGGATGGATGAGCAGGTGGAAAATAGAGATGGGGTGGATCAGGATAAGAATTGAAGGACCCTATTGTTCTTTTATTTATCCTCTATTTATTTCATTCTATATAGTCCTGCCACATTGGTAGTTGCTTTTATTTTCATGACATGTATGTCATTTACATTTTTCATGATTACTTTGATTATTTATTATGTTGTACTTTTTTATTATTGACCATATGACATGATATTAAGGGTATATTCTCCCCAGTTATGGACATAGACCCTAGTTTCTAGTTGCAAACCTCTTGTATATGGGAAGGTACACATGATGTTATGTGGAATTTCGGCTCAGACTTGATAGTTTGGGTTTGGATTCTAAAAAATGTTATCAGAGAATCAGGAGTCACTAATATGTTTCTTCTTGTGTCTTGGTTTAGGACAGGGTAGACCAAAGATAAGATGGTTGGGACTTTGGAATTGGAACTATGCTAGTTCTTGTCCAACACAATATAGTGGACCTACGAGTTTCCATATATCGGGGAACTTATGTTTTGTTTTTATTGTTAACTAAACTCACCTCGAGTGATGAAAACAATGTTGATATGTTATTTATGAGATTTCGTATATGTTCATGCATCATGAATATGCACATAGGTTCACATGCCATATATATACCAATATTTTTCTTCACAGTATTTCATTAATTAAATTCCTTGATTTGTGGTATCTGTTCAGGATAGTTTCTCTTATGTGATATATTTGTGTTTCCATGCTATGTGATATATCTTATGGCATTAATTAGCTGAAAAGATCATCTTTTTGTGTTAGTATATATAAGATTACTATGAATATAATGGAGAGATGGAGATAAGGGGTATTTCTTGGAGGTTTATACCTTGGGTTGATGGTAGAATCTTAGGAACACTTTGTGTGAGCCATAGGATAATTTCAGTTTATCATAATGACTCTATTTATTTTTGAAGTGTTTCCTTAAGGTTACAGAAGATGTCGTATTGATATATTTTACGGAACTACTAGGTAAGTAGGCTAAATTAAATCATAAGTGGAAGATAATTAAACATTACCACTAAATGTGTAGGATAATACAGTTGAGACTTCTCCCCCACTTTACTTATGGTATAGGTGGAGGGGACGCTTCAACTAGAAGTCTTTCACATAGTGTCTATCCTAAGAAAAATAGATTAGAAATGTGGTTAAATATTCCAGGATTTTCAACTATATAATTTATCATCCTTCTACAGCATCAGAGTCCCTTGAGATTTTGAAGAATGGGTTGTGATATTTTTTTAAATATTTGACCAAGTAGAGACTCTCAAGTGATGAAACATTAATCTTTGGTTGAATTCATGTTGGTAGAGAAACCTTTTTGATACCTGCTTCATATGGTTCTAACTGAGCTCATGCATCTCAAGGTTCATCTGAATGACATGGAGATAAAGGGATTCAAAAATACTAAGAAATTCACTATGAGGTTCACCTATATTGTTTTTTATGAAGTAATATGGTAGTATTTAGGTATGTGTTGATTACTATAAGTTGAACAAGTTGACAATGAAGAACCAATATCAGTTTCCTAGGATTGATGATCTCTTTTATTTGTTACAGGGACCCCAGTGTTTCTCAATGATCGATCTTCAATTGGGAAACCACTAGTTGTGAGTTATAGATGAGGAAATTCTAAAGATGGTGGTTTGGAGCAGGTGTGGAATGTTTGAGTATTTTGGTGATGTCATTAGGACTTAAGAACACACTAATAGTGTTCATGGACATAATGAAAAAGATATTTCATCCATACATTAACTCATTCATCATAATATTCATTGATGATATATTCATCTACTTACTGACACCATAGAAACATTCTAGGAACCTTGAGATAGTCTTGAGTATGCTTCCAACACATAGAAATTATGTAATACTGTTGAAATGTGACTTATGGATTAAAAATATGAAGTTTCAAGGATTTTTGGTTTTTGAGACTGGTATATCAATAAACCTAGATATGGTAGAAGTAGTCATGTCTTGGAAATATCCCCAAAACATGTTTGAGATTATGTGATTTCTTGGTTTAGTAGGATATTATTGACAAATTATCCAGAAATTCTCCCAACTATCAACAACCATGACAGAACTAAAAATGAATGGAGTAAAAAAAGTTCTAGTGGTTAGAACAGTGTGAAGAGGCATTTATTGAGCTAAAGAGAAGTTTGAAGATAGCCCCAATACTAATACTACCTAAGCCCGAGCTTTGGCTATGAAGTGTAAAATGTCGAATCTGGCATTGATCTAGGAGCATTAGTAATGCAAACAGAGAAGGTACTAGCTTATGTGTCTCATTAGCTATGAACCCATGAGAATAACTACCCTACACATGATTTAAAGCCTACCATGGTTTTCCATGATCAGAAATATTGGAGAAAATATCTCTTCGGTGAAATATTTTTTATTTAAATGGAACATAAGAGCCTTTTATATATCTTCAAACAAAGGGACTTGAATCTGATGTAGAGGCCCTAGGTTGAGTATCTACAGACAATCAATTTTTTTGATGTCATTAATGCTTTGTAGTTAAGATTTATTGGTAGAGAGTAGTATTAGGTTTGGTGACCTCCTATGAATTACTCGTGTTTTACTCTACAACTAAGCATGCCTGGGTGAGAGTAATACTTAGATGGGTGCCCTATTGGGAAGTACTCTTGTTGAACCCTTGGGTGTGATCACACCAGCATTGATGCACCATATCCCATCATAATTTTACTATTTTTTGTCTCCCAATTCCTTACAGGTCAGAGGGTAAAGGCCGAGTGCCATTATCTAGGTGGTTTGTTGCATCCACTCTTGATAACTATGTAGAAGTTGGAGGATATCACGATTGAATTTGTGATGGGGTTACCTTGTACCATGATGAATCATGATGAAACCTAGGTGATTTTCAACTATCTAATAAAATTTTCTCACTTCTTACCTATCAGAGTGACTCACTCATTATAGGTGTTGGGAAAGATATTTGTACAATAGATTATTCACCTTCATGGAGTCCTGTTGAAAATTGTTTGAGATAGAGATGTGTATTTTATATTTAACTTTTGAAAGGGATTTTGAATATATTTAGAGACTCAGTAGAGATTGAGAATGTCATTCCATCCTGATATTGAAGGAAAGTCTGAGAGAACTTTAATCATATTGGATGATATTCATCAAGCTTGCATGATATACCTTAATGAATCACAAGGTGATCACATAGAATTGATTAAATTTACATACAATAACAATTATCAAGATTCGATTCAGATGTCACCTTATGAAGTTCATTATAGAAAGGTTTTTCACTCACCATTATGTTGGTATGTAGAGGGTGATGCAGCAGTTTTTGTCCCCAATATGGTTCAGGATACCTTTGAGAGGGTGCAGTTGATATGAAAGAGATTGATCATCTCTCAAAGAAGGAAAAGAATATATGTCAACTATAGGAGGATACCCTTGTATTTTTCTATAGGAGATTAGGTTTTATTGAGATTTAATCCTCAGTTAGGGAAAAGACATGTTGGGAAGAAATGCATGTTAGTACCATGTTTTTAGGACCCTTTGAGATCACTGAGGGGATAGGGGAAAAGGTGCAACATCTTTACCTAACTTCTCAGTATCGAGGAATGCACAATGTATTCCATGTATCAAAACATAAGAGATATATACCCAACCATGAACTTGATATTGATTGAGAGGAAGTTGAGGTGGTGATAGACATATATTATGAGGACCGTTTGGTGTGAACCATAGATCAAAGTGAGAAGGTGTTGTGAGGAAAGATCGTATAAATAATTCAGATTCTATAGTAGCATGGACAGATCTAGTAAGAGATGTGGGAGTGTAATATTGATGTTGGAGCTCAATGGACTATGTTGATTGAGAAAGACCACTAGAGATTCATCTCAAGGATGAGAAGTCGATAGAGGGGTAGAATTTTAATATCCTGAATTTTAAAAAGAAAGTAAAACCCTATTGTTGGTAAATTATAAGTTTCTTATGTGGAAAAAATGATTTGTTAATGAAAATAAATTAAGAAATATGTTAAAGGATTTCATTAAGAGTAAAATTTCATTTAACTCTTTGGAATATTCAATAGATTTTTTTTAGATTCAGACACTTTGTAAGTTTGAGATTCCAAGGTACGTAATTCCTCGAGGAAGAGGGAATATAGTTATTGGATATATTATATGAAGCACACATAATTAATTCATGATAATTGAATAACTCCAAAAAGAAGCATCATATGAGAAATTAAAGACCATGGTTAGCTCTGGTACGTGGTCGTTACTGTGTCTAGGGTAAAACATTTTTATAATACAGACGTTTGGGCACCTCACTCGCAAAATTAATTAATTTAATAATTATTGTTATTTTTTAAAATAATTTAACATCTCCCAAAAGGCATGTCATATGAAAAATATGATACCTCCATTAGTCCCAAGATGTAGTGTTTACCCTAGGAAATTTATAACATTTGTAATCATCTGATGTTAGGATGTCTCGCTCGATAAAAAAACCATGTTTCTATTTAATTAATTATTTAATCATATTTTTTAAAAAATAACTAATATATCTCAAATAGTGTGTCATATGAGAAATTTGAGACTAAAATTAGGTCTCAAATGGGAATTTTACCTAGGAAAGGTATAACTTTTATACGCAATAGAAATTTGGTCACGTTACCAAATTAATTTGATTTATTGGAAATTATATTAAATAGATAATTTATTTAATTAATTTATTCTTTGAATACTATTCATATATCTTCCAAAAAACATGAAACACCATTATTGAAATATGAATGAAATGGAAACCATGAAATTCAACTATTTTTTTAGATTTAAAATTGTAAATGCATTAATTAGATGTAATTCCACACTCAATATTAATTATTTCAGTTTAAAGAGAGAATTAATGGGAGATTCAATCTTGAATGGAGGAATATGCATGATAGGATCTTGAAATTCATGTAACCTTAAAATATATCTTCAGGATAGGTTATATAGAATCCATAAAAACTAGAAACACCCTTTACGTTACCATTAGCTCCTTGGAAGGCTGATACATGCACTCAGAGGGTTTCCCCTTTTCCATGGTGCACCACAACCTAAAAGGTGACTCCTTGTTTATATGTTTTTATTATTTTTGTTTATTTCAAATTATATAGAAGAAAAAATGTTTTATATTAAATAAAATAATAATCCTAAAATTTTTCAAATGATAATTTATTTAATTTTTGGATTATCAAATGATAGTTTTAAATAAATTAATAAGGAATAATTGTGTGAAATTTTTGAATGATAAAAATTCATATTTATAAAATGATAATTTCATAAAATTAGAAAAGGATAATCATAAGTGTAATAAAACAATAATTTACTAAAATTATGATAAATTACCAATCGATAACTTTTTTTTTTTGAAATTACAACATCACAATTATTAAAAGACAATTTCAATCACATGCGTAATTTAGATAATAATTTTACAATTAACTATGAAATATATATTATAATTTAATGTGATAATTTGGGTAATAATTTTAAAATTATCCAAGAAAGATAAATTATCATCACATATGATAAGTTAGATAATAATTCTAAAATTATCCAAGAATGATAAATTATCAACGCATTTGATAATTTGGATAATAATTTTAAAATTATCCAAGAAAGATAAATTATCATCTAATGTGATAATTTAGATAATAATTTCAAAATTATCCAAGAAATATAAATTATTCTCACATGTGATAGTTATGATAATAATTTTAAAATTAGCTGGGAAAGTTAAATTATCATATCATGTTATTATTTAGATAATAATTCTAGAATTTTTCGGGAATATATAAAATATTATAGCATGGTATATTTTAATGATAATTTTAAAATCACCTAGGAGAGAGAGTATTATCTCATATTATATTTTATTTCATTTTGAAATAAAATAAGTTTTTTTCATCCTAAGAAACCATGAGAAAACCTAGAGTGTCGATGTGTCTATAATAAAGCCATGAAGTGGTGTTCATGATCATTTTACCCCTACCTTTTTACATCAATGAGTTTTGAGGTACAATGTTTCTTACATTATTGGGCACACATTTACACTTGTTTCATTGATGATTATATTTTTTGGATTTGTGACTGATCATGCTTGATTGTGATCACATGTGAGTATGTGTGTAGCTCATAAAACTCAATGTGCTTCAATGAGTGATATTATGGTAGATTTTATTCATGTTTGATTGTCATCAAATGTTGTTGTGTATGTCTCTATATACTCTGTTGATATTCTATGACTACTTGTGTGATCACAATTTATATGTGTTACCATGCTCTGTTGTCTATTAATGGTTTTTGAGATAGGTGGACTATTATGACATAATCATCCCATAGTGGGGGATAATTCTTTATTATGATGATAGAGGTGATGAACTTGAGAAGATGGTGGAGGTACGAGGTAGCCATGCTATCGTTTCGAAGGTGTGCTCAAAGTAGCCTTGATTTTCCTAGTGCCATTCACCACAAGATATCCTGGTTGATGTGAGTACTACTTATTCTCATATAGATGCTCCATGTGACATGGACCTCTTGAAGGATAGATAACACCAGATATCACTTATATGAAACCATGAGTATGATGTACAAGGGGTGTTTTTTTCTTCTGACTCATTAAATTATCTTATGGAATGAAGAAAAAATAGGCAGGGTTATAGGTTGTGGAAGCGTGGATATTGCACTATCGCTCGATTTTGTATTGTATGTTTATGTTCCTCCATTATTTATTATTGTTATGGAATATAATTGTATACTTGATCACATCAAGTAAAGGACACATTGATGGTGTCCTAATGAGTCTTTTAGTCACACCCTACCTAGGAATTTCGATTCACTTGAGATTTTATGAGAGACCCAATGAATAGAAAGGGCCCTATGGTGGATGGATGAGTAGGAGGATCATTTAACTGAGGTGAACAAGCATAGGCACTAGAGGACCCTACAATTATTTTATTTATTATCTTTTTATTTCATTATTAATAGGCTTTCCACATTGGGAGATGATTTTATTTGCATAACATGTATTTCATTTACATTACGCATAAATAATCTAATTATTTACTATATTGTAATTATTAATTATCGATCCTATGATGTGATACTGAGGGTATAGTATCCCTGATGATGAAATTAGGCCCTCATTGCTATTCTGCAACCTCTTGCATATGGGGAGGCACATAGGAGGTTATGTGGAATTCCTAATCGGACTTGGTGGTTCAGTTTGGGATGTAACAAGTTATTTTATGATTCAATCATGCACTTTGATTATGTCATCATAAAATTAAGAAATCTTATTATCATTGAGAACATTCAATTGTTAATACTTATGTTTACCCCTACTTAACATCCGAGATCACCCTTATTATGTTTCAATTTCACTAGGTTGTAATTAATGATGTTGAATGAGTTATGTCTAGAAGGGATTTTATATGGATGATCATGATGAATTAATGTGACAATGAAAATCTGGGTTAAGTTGTAGAATTTATCATTTAATTTGAAATAAATTGGTTGTGTATAAGTTTTTAATAATCCCCTAAAACTATAAACCAAAAAGTACCAATAGTATGTAAGTCACCCATGTTTTCATTTTTATGTTATAAGGTTTGGATGAAATATTTGGATGATAATTATCGACATAAAATCCTTGAATGTAAAGGTATAGATTTCATTATAGGATGCGAGAGTATGGGTCATGAGTTGTTATAGTTGGTATCAAATGGTGGTTTAGATAACATAGAAGATTTGGATGTTTTCATATGTGGTTATATTAAAAGTTATTGATAACATCATATAACTATAAGGTTATGTTTGATCATCTGTTCAACGTCTTAAGACACCCCACTTGAGGATTATATGTAGTAAAATTTGTGAGGTTATCATTGAAATTTTTAGTGAATTGTTTTTTGGGGGGAGGTAATTGTAACACGCAGGATAAACCTGAAGCATTTTTATGGATGATTTTTTTCAGTATTAAATAAAAAATTTCATGATACCCATATTTTTGGTGAAAAATCATCACATCCTGTTAGGATATGGGGCATAAAACAATGACTGAATTATGATAAGAGTTCCACACCTACCATTGGTCCATGTGATGTCTATGTTAGTATGAAATTCCTACATGTTATGATTATGTTTAGTTTGAAAATATATGAGATTTTATTTTTGAAATAATGATTGATTTATATTGGAAGAATATATGATTAAATCATTCTAATATTTTGGTTTCAAAATTATTTAGAAAGTGTTTGAATAATTTTAAGGATAGATATTTATAGAATAATTTATTTTCAACTTTTGGTTTTACTTTTTAATGTTAATGTATCAGTTAAAAGTTTACTAATTTTGAGAATTATATTACCAAGTGCTAACTATTTTGGTATTGGTTAATATCTAAAGAAACATGGAATACCTTGACCATCCCTTCTGTGGTTATGTTTTATTTAAAAGTTAATTTTAGGGATTCAAAAATTAAAAATTCATCTTAAATAGTCACCATTTGGAGAAAAGATGAGATTTGGGGGGAAATTGATTTAAATATGAAATTATAATCATCAAGTAAGTATATTTCTGTTTTTTACCGCTTGGTCTAGATTATAAGAGAATTATTTAACTCTAGGAAAAGGGCTGTGAAACAAAAGTACTATCTTAGTACCTTAATTTATAATTAATTGATGGTGTTTTCAATCATCATAGATTTTTGTTTTTTAGGCCTTTAAATTTCCATTGATCATCCACTTTTTGTCATGGACAACCACAATCACTCCATATAATTATTTATGCTTTTCCATCATTCCCACCTATATTATCTTATTTGAAAAACTAGTTATATGTTATTCTAAATGAAATTTTACTTCCCCTTCTTTATCATTAAGTTTATGTTTTATTAAACCATTGTAATATGTGGGTTTAAATAAAGGAATTCTAAAAATTGTTAATATTTGGATAACCCAGATGAATTTCGAGGTGAAATTCATTTTAAAGGGGGTATGATGTAACATCAGAATATTTTAATGAATATATTCTTTCAAATAAGTTTAAATTATTTGATATTTTGTATTACATGAAATGCATAGTTTATCTTGAATTATATGTAGAACCATGTTTATCTTTAATTTCACACAACATCATGTTTGTCTAAGAACTTGTGTTACACGCAAGGTCGAGTCTTACCGGAAAACAATAACTATTAATATTAGTATTTAACATAATATTTATCACGTAGAAGTTGGAATAGTTGGGGTGAATAAGAGTAAATAAATTTTAAAAATATTTTTTACACATGTTTATAAAATTAATTCATTATTTACCAATTAATTAGAAATTAAAATAAAAAACAAATTGAATATTAAAGATGTGTTTTTATGAATAACTATTTTTATGTTCCCAGAGGAATATTATCTTCAAAAATAAAATTAATTATTATTATTGAAAGATATTAATAATATATATATATATATATATATTATATCCAATAAAGTATTTTTAAATTCATTCAATAAATTTTATTGGCATAAGATAAGAATAAATCCATTTTTTATCATAAAAACTGTATTTTTCTAAAAGACAATATTTCTACCTTTTAATGATAAACTTGTATTAAAACAAAATTGTGACACTTTTATAAATTATATCTGAAAAAATAAAAAATTCATAGAAATAAGATTATAGTAATTTAATTCAGGTGAGTTTTTGATATTTTTATAAGAAGTTTCACATTTTTATTAATAGTGAATAATACTGAATTTTAATTGACAACTAACTATTCATATAAATAATTTATAATGCTAAATGAAATTTTAAATTTGTTTTAAAGTTAAATTAGATCAATTATACTTCTATTAATACATTTTAGGCTTTTGTAATAATTTTTAAATAGAATTTAGATATAAAAACACAGAAAACTTTTTAAAATATTCACTTTAAAAACCTTATTTCTCATTCAATATGAGGGATTACTTTTAAATTAAATTCTGCCAATTATGTGAGTTGAATTTTAAAAAATGGGTTCCATATTTATGTCAAGATAATTTATAATGTTTTATTTGGTAAATATTTATATTTACAAAAAATAATAGTGGAATAAATTAATATTAATTACATCAATTAAGGTAAAAATGATTTTACTTACTGATTAGGGTGAAATGTAGAGTGCTTTGGACGAACAGGGGATAATAAGAATTAAGTGATAAGGTCAGGTCCTATAAGTAACATGGATACTATTAAAATAGTTACACTATTTGATGGTATAGAAACTAAGTGGATGACACAAGAGAAATGAGGTTTAGCACATGCGGAGTATTCCCCTAAGGAGCAAGGAACCTACGGGGGGTAGAGACAGATGATGTGAGTGCAAGCTACTTCTATAGAGACATTATTGAGGGAAGACATAGTAGATAAATTCATATCCCAAGAAGGAATAAAGGGAATAATGGAAAACAGGACTCATGGAGATTTATTTTGAGCAAGGGGATGAAATCTAAAGGGAGAAAAGATTATTCTCAATTTCCCAGACCAATGGAGACAAGGTCTGCTATAACAACAGACTCAAGGAAAAGAGATGGTGAGTTAAACAATAATGTAAATACATGTGATATTATTATACACTCTAAGGAACATATTTTGAATGAGTCATTACTAATTATGGTCGCCCATGAGGATGCAGACATGATCATTGAAAGATTTATTCAAGTGGACACTAATGATGATTAGTGTGAATGGTTCAAAAAACAAGAAATTGTTTTTACAAGGGGATTCAATGAAAGGAAAATAAATGTGGATGACATTATTCAAGCTTGGAAAAAAATTTAATATCTCTTTAAAGACTGCATCAAGGATGATCCAAAAAAAATATACACACTCTATATTGGAAATTATATAGAGATCAGGCTTCTAAGAGACTGAAATTAGATTATAATTGTTCCAAAATCACTTATGATGATTTATTATTGGTGGTATCGTATGTGGGGTGTTTTATGATTCTTTGGGTGTGTATTTATGATATTTTTTTTATTTATTGGTGTTATATTTTGAAGTTTCTCATTTAACCATTAAAAGTTATCTCTTTGTTTAATTGAAAATATTAAATTAGATGTAGTTTACTTAGTGGTTAAAATTTATTCTTAACGTACCAAATGAACTAGAAACCTGTCCAAAACCATTTTCATGCCATATTTGTACTACATACCCTTTTGTATCAAAATGGTTTATTATTGGCTTATCCAAAAACCTACCAAAATCAACTACCAACATCCCACACCTCATATGAGAAGCCTAAATTTGAGTTGAAATAAAAAAAATATGTCTTTTAGTGGCATCCAAAAGGATTTACTTAATGAATAGGTAATGTTCTTCTGTGAGAGCTTTCAGACGTGTGGAATACCACCTCCTCAAAGTGATTTAATTATTATTTTTTCACTATCAAATCACAATAATGATATATATAAATAATTATAATTAATTAAAATGTAATTTATGATATAATTTCAATTATGGAAAGATAAATTTTACTTATATTCTTTCTATAATGATCATTGAAAAATGGGAATGTTACTCATGTGTATGTACGACCTATCATCTCCATGATTGCAACGTTGGTTAATTTTTCATAACCATATTACATGATTGGTTTTAAAATAATAATTGATTTATATATAAAAATATTATTGAATTATTATTACTCTATATATGTTTAAATAGTAACCACATTAACCATAGTCAACCCACATAAGTCATTTTTCACACACATGCCAAATATGGTAAAAACACATGATGTAAAATTAATCAATTTTGTAATTGTATATAAGATAGTAATAAGTGAAATAAAAGTTAAAATAAAATAAAAACATGTTCTTAAACAAGTGAATAATTAACATAAGTTTATTATTCAGGAAGTTAAAGAACAATCTTGACAAGTGGGACTCAAGGTAAGGAGATTTCTATTATCACTTTTTTTATGAGACTTAGGAATTATGCAACACTCGTTTCTTTTTTGCAGTGTTTATAATGTAATATGAAATTTTATATCTTGAATTTAATTTATTTAATGATATTAAATGTTTTAATTAATTTTATTATTTCACATATCTCATGATTCAAAATTTATTCAACTAGTGAGGGTTTTTTCTCTCATCTCACTTTTATTTCTCTGTGATATATGCCAGATTTACCACTTATTTTTGTGTGTATATAATTCCCATAAATGTAATTTATGATTCATATAATTAATTTAATGGGGATTTAAATATCCATTTAAGTATCTCTCTTTCATGGGGTTTACATTTTCAAAGATACCATGGATTTTTGTATCATTTTACCTTTTTTGAGATGTAAGTTTTCCTATACACCTATATCTTTTTTATAAGGTGGGTTTTCTACCCATTTGAAATGATATATAATTAATCTAATTAATTTAATAATATTATAAGTTTAATTTAATGATATTATTTCATGGGGATTTTGAATAAATGTTACCAAAGTGGAAAGATTCTTTTGTTACAATCTCATCATTTATCGGGATTATGTATGATTAAGTCTATGATTTTGAATTGTCATAATTATAATGAATTATATTTCCATAAATTTATTCATGATACTTATAAGTAATTGTACCACTACTTTCACTATTTGGTACTTAAAATATTTTATAAATTGTTTTAAAGAAATCCAGTTTCATTTATCTCTTCTGTAAAAAATCTGTGTTCTTTTAAAAAAATGTTTTCAATTTTTTTTGAAATGATATTTTAAGATAATTTTCAAAGTAAAGGATTTTAAAAATGTTTTATGTTTAAAAATTTGTTTTAAAATATTTTTAATAAATTATTTTATATTCTTCCAAAGGTGTTTTCAAAGAAATGTATTTTTGAAATGTTTTATATTTTGAAAATTGATTTTCAAAATGAAACTTTTATTTTCCTCAAGAATGTTTTTAGTGATATTTAAATGGAATTTCCATTCATAAACATAAAAAACCTTGTTGTTAATTATCCTATATTGGGGATATTCTATATTCATACCATCCCTATTCATTCTTTGGATGAATTATCATTGTTTAAAAGATATTGGTATGGAACCCAATCATTTTCCATGGGATAATAAAAATAAAAAGATATTTTTATTGATCCTGTTTATTTTCCATGGGTTAATAATGTTTTAAAGATATTTTTATTTCTTTAAAAAATTATTTAAAAGGGGTTTTTGATGAAATTGTTTTGGTCATGTTATGGTATGTGATAATTATATGAAACAGGAGAGGACAATATAGATTATACAAAGGGTTGATCCCCATATAGCTCATGGGTGTGCCCAATATATCATATATGATTGATTGAAACCCATTATATATCATGAATAATGTGTGATCCCAACATAGTGTATATGAGGGGTTGATCCCCATTATAGCTTATGGTTGAGCTCTATATTACTTATACAAAGGGCGAGCCCCATTATAGCTCTCAAATGCATTGAGTAATGATTATATTGGAAAGACGTGGTATGGTTATTCCAATTAAAAATGGTTTTGAATGGGTTTTATGAATAACATTCTCCATGTTACAGAAAAGGGTTTTAATTTTTTGATATGGGTTTATAATGTTCTTAATGATCGATATTGATATCACATGGCTCTTGATTATTGGTTTTGATGACTCTTTCATTTTCCATGTTTTCAAATTTGATGATCTAGTTTTTGATAGAAGTGAGTTCTTTTATGATTATTCCATGCACTTTGATTATGTCATCATACCCTTATGAACTCATATGCTCATTGATGACATTAAATTGTTAATTCTTGTATTTTACCTTACTGAGAATTTGAGGTCACCCTTCTTTTGTTTTTTTCCCTAGGTTTTAAAGAATTATATTGAATGAGTTATGTCTAAAAGTTATTTCACAAGGATGATGATGATGTATTAATGAGAAAAATAAATGTTGAGTCAAGTAGGAGAAATGGTCATTTAAAATCATGTGAGTTTTTATGTTGTAGTTTTTCCTAATTTAGTAATACTCTAAACCTAAAACATCCTCCAGTATGTAAGTGATCCAGGTTATTGATTTTGATGTTGTAAGGTTTATATGAAAAAATATGGTCACAATTATCAGCATCAAAACTAGAAATGTAAAGTTATGGATTTCATCATAGGATTCAAGAGAGTGGGTCCTGGGATATTATACATTTTATTTCATTCACATTTCCTCTCCAAGATCACTGAGGGGGATTTATTTTGGAACAACCTATCATAGAAAAAAAATATTTTTGTTTATTTTAAATTACCTCTAACCAAATTTAAATCCTACGACAATAGATTAGGTAACATTTTTTTAAATTTCAGTTTTAATGTAGATTCAAATTGTTGTACTCACACATTTTTATTAGAAATTGAGCTCAATGATTAATTTATTAGCAAAAATTAGTGAGTTACATGGTCACTAAAATATATAATACTTATTTAAAGACTTTAAATAATTCTAAAAAATAATCCATATGGGTATATAAAATAAAATCCTCCATAAATAACTCATGAAACTCTCCCCATTACATTTCATATAGGATACCATGATCCATGTTCCACCACATTCAAGCTACATCATAAAGAAAGTTTACTTACAAGGCACTATGAACTGGTTCGGGGTCCTTCCAAATTTAATGTCAACTAAAACATCCTATATCCAACTCTCATCCTTACAACTTTATGTTCCACTATAAATCTTTGATACTCATTTTCATTGAAAATATTATGTTAAGACTCGACACAACGAGACTCGATCCACGACTCCCCAAGCCTTCCTCCAAAAGGCCAGGGGATGTAGACTAGTGCTGAGTAGGATATCACACACACGGTAGGCCTTATCCTGTCATAACTAAACACCCACACCCACATACACCTCCATGAAACAATATAGAGATATGTAGAAACTAAAAAGTAATGCATGCATACATCTATTCCCAACTAGAGTACAAAAAAAGTACAAAAAGGAAAAATATAGGTCCTGCCAAAAGAAAATTTGAAAAGCATCCAACCTGCTCAGATTGATAGGATCACTGTTAAAAGTCCCTATAGAAATCTCCTTGACCAATCTTCGTTAAACTCCCTGGTTAGTCCAGCTCGTTAAGCTCTGTCTGCTTCGGGTCCTCTAGGGACTCTGTTGAAAGGCTTGTAGTCTACACAAGACACAAAACATGTGCAGGAAAAGCCCGTACATGGGTGAGTAAAATGATACTCAATAGGCACCCCAAAAACCCCAAAAGAAAAGGATAAACTGAAAGGCTTATGTCCTCTTATCCCAGCTAGAGGGAACCTAAACGAGCGATAAACTTCATCTTGAGACCATCCTCAACTAAACATTACTAGTTTGGTCGATATCCCTAGAATGTCAATGAAAGGACACATTCCATAGAGACTCCCAGAACAATACCAAGATATAATAAGATCCAAATATCATGGTCTTGACCATAGACTATCCATGTTAAATGACTTGAGGTTCCAACACAATACTCACAACAGTCTCATGAGGTACTGACCTCATATACAATAACAAAGAGCCAAGCCATCCTTGATAGCTCACAAAATGAAAGGGGTAAAGCATCGAAATCTCAAAGTCTGTGAGATACCCTTACCATCCCAGATGTCACTCTATCTTGAGATACCACTTCATTGGTAAAAAGAACAGACAACAAACCCGACCAACAACCATGGTGCCTGTCTGTGAGGGCACACTTGACAGAAAATGTCACAGATGAAGTAACCCAATGACTAAACCAACCCCCAACTCCCCAGGCAGGGGATCCCACCCGGGGTCCATTGGGGGACACTAAAACCATAAATGGAACACCGAACATAGAAATGGGTATCACACAACAAACCGAATCTGGAAAAACTCACCTAGTAGAGGATCAATTCCCATTTAGAGTTTTTCATGCCGATTCTAATAACTCCTCCACAAAAAGAGTCACAATAGATTTTTGAAGGAAGAAAAAAATCTCAATACATAGATAAGGAGTCTATTCCCAGGGCTCACTGGGGGTTCCGTACCCAATTGGAACATCCTAGGTAGAGGATCAACACATGGGTAAATATGGGTCACACCGAAACCAAAAACCCTAGCAGGGAAAACACGAAGGGATGTGAGGATCCCTCTAGGCCTATCAGGGCGACAGATGCTCCAAATCCTCTATGTTTACTATCAAAACAGATCGAGACAACTCACTCTAGAAAACAAGAATGTATATGTGTTTCACATACACAAAGTAGCTGAATAACGATCTTAGTTTGGTGAAGGGGACGTGAAACTGAAATCCCTCGTAGTCGTTGAAGAGGGGTCATAGTATGATAAAGGGGATGTGATACAAAAAACCCTCGTAGCTAAAGGACCCATGTGATCCACTCAACCCAGCAAATCGAAATGTCACAAATAGAGACCTGGGGGACCCACTCAACCCCACTGGTAATGGCTTCACTAACCCAAGTGACCCATACAACATCGCCACACACCACGTCACCTAGGCCAAAACTGTGGTTGTAATAATGTCCTATAGGGGAAAACACATAGGATATGCTATTTACTTTCCCAAAATAGATAACTATTCAAAAGGGAACTTTTCTCTGCAACAAGATCGAGTGGGTCCGTGTGGGGTTGACACCTCGATCTTGAAACACATTTGAAAGATCACACTATTGCGATCCTCATGGAAAAACACATGGGATCAACTACCCATTCATCCAAAAGGGAAACCAGGTAAAAAAGTCACTTCTCACCACAAATTGCCAAACCGTGCCTCATGGGACCCACACCACAAATTTGGGCTGAGCACCTCAAATTGATATCTAAATTTCCACCATAAAGTTGGGGTTCCAATGCCTCTGAAGGCATGCCAAATAGACATCAGATGCATGAGATACATCTGATACAAGATTCTACAAATTATAATAATAATAATATTATTAAAATTGGATGTTTTGTTCCATAGATCATAGAGACCAAGACAAAAAGTTCTCCAACTAGACTTAAATGGTACTCCTCGACCTAAGGATGAAGTTTCCGTAGATGGCACATAAATCGAACACCCAGTTTCATAGTTATGGGGGTTTAAAACACCCCGAACTCTTATGGCCAGTCGGCCCAACTTGGGCTGACTCATGGACCATATGCATCCGACATGCAGACCCACGCCAAACCCAGCCCAACCATCGGTCTCCCATCGGACTCCACACCATGTGAGAGCCATACGCCCACTTAATCCCCTCCACCGCGCCGCCTCAGAGCTCTACTAGAACCCACCACGCCACCACCAGAATCATCCATACCACTGCCGCCAGAACCAGCCACACCCAGAAGCCACTGTTCCCCCTTTCGATGGAGATGCACCTCACCAAAAACACCACCAATGCACCACCGAAGCTTCTGCATACCACCAGGAACACTTTGGTGGTCCACAAACGAATCAGACCCCTATTTCTGAAACCTCAGGTTACGATAAACATATCATTGATGAAGATTTGAACAAAAAACAATTCATATACAAAGATATTGAAATCAAAACTCAAACTATATACCTCACTAGTGAATCATTGAAGATTCGGGTGAAGAACGATGCCTGTGACATGCTGATTACCTATCTAGTGATGATCAGTGTTGAAAACAGTTGATGGAGGCTCCTCCTTGGTTCGTCGAAGGGAGAGGAAGGGGGTGGGGGAGACACTTCCTCCTGTGTGTTCACACCAAAGGGTGATGGGGATGAATATGGTGTTTTAGTTTTTTAATAAAATCCCTTTCACTCAAAATCCCGACCCCGACTCATCTCTGAATAGAATCTCAACACAGACAAAAACTATGTCATTTATAGGGTAAAAACAGTTTTTTCGGAGCCAACCATAGTCTCTAAAAATTTGATCAAAGGAAACATTCAAAAGATATTCAATATGGTGTCCAAAATAAATTAATTTAATTTATTTATGAAAATTCTCTCGATAACATTTTTCATAGAAGGCATGCACCCACAAGAATTGTACCCCACTTAGGGTAAACGACACACTCCAGACATAATCACGGGCTCTGATTTCTGATTCGAGCTACCATTTAAGATATAACCCATTTCCACCATGTTCATAGTATAGAAATACTTAATAATTTTATAAAATTAATTTTGGGAACACTGGGTCACGAAATCGCACGCTGTCTCAGTGCCTAGCTCTGGAAGTATAAGAAGAAATATTCCAAAGTCTGACAGGGCCAACCTGATTAGCTACATCCTCCCCATCATAAGGCTTTTCATACTCGAAAAGTCAAATCCTAGAAACATGGTAAATAACCTAAGCTCTCCATTGGAACTCCCACACCATCAATCTCACCCAAGGATGTTGTTCCATAACAAACACTCACCAAGAAGAACCCCTACAATGAAATACCATCGAAAATTCCCCCAAGTATTCCCATGCTACCAACAAGAACACACATAGTGGAACCAAAATATATACCACACCCACATCCAGATCATCCTAGGTCAACATCAAGAAACTGGGCACATGTCTCCATAGCTACGATAGGTCTAGAAACACCAAATTCCTTATCTCCTGCAGTCATAGGGTCTAATGATACTTCACCATGCTAACCTGACATAGAGACCAATAAACCCACTCCTAACACATAAGTGAAAGGAAATCATCCACCAAACCTTGGCACCATCCACTCTAGGTGGCACTGACTCTCCCCCACAACTTTTTATCATGTCTCAAGAACACATCTTAGTGGGGAAAGTGTCCCTCATTAATGTGAGTCCAAAGCCATGAAAAACCATGCCATGACCTCCTCAAGTGACTCTCATACCAGGATGACACAAAAAAAGAGGGTATAAAATAAAAAAGTAGAGCTACCCAAGAACACACATTGGATCTTACCAGGCCCTTCTCTAAAACTTTCAAACACACAACCCCACCCCGAATAAAAAAATTTGAGGGACTCATCCACCACACTTCGACACTATCTACTTTGGGCATCACTGACTCGCCCAAATGGTTTTAGAAAGAATCACAAAAATGTGTATCAGTGGGGGAAGGATCCCTCTTTCTCATGCATTAAAAGTTACATCGTACAACCCCATCACATGGTCTTACCAGTTCCCTGAGAAAACATCAAGAAATAAATGGAAAGTGAAGAGTAATTCCTACCACTGTATATCAAACTACTGTAGTAAGTAGAAAGAACACATAGCGTACCTTTATCCATCCATGAATCCCTTGGCTTAAATTCCTCAATGGCCTATAGTTGTCCCCACCCCCATCATCCAGCTCCCTAAGTTTGGCATAAACCACCTGGGGGTGGTGGTGGTGGAAACTCTTACCACCTGACACCTCCTACCGCTGCACCCACTCCTCTGCCATGTCTACTACAATGTAGACCTATGTTCTAAAAATTATACATCTTCCAAGATGGTCCATCGACCATGTTCCTATTACCAGCATGCCGGGTTGGATAATATCTAGCAAGATGTCCCCAAACGTCGTAATCATAACAACGCCTCTCATACTACTAACTATAACCCTAGAGCAGAACCTAAGTCCAGGCATGGGTATGCCTCCAAAAACGACGATGCATCCTGCACTATACAGGTGCTAACTATGGGTCCCACTCTTCCTGGAACTTAGACGAACTCTGTATCTAAAGCTTGTGGTATGTTCACGAACCCAATTCATCTTCTTTCAATACCAATAGAGCCATCCATAGCTCAGTCTGACATGATTCACCCACCTAAACCCTCAGAGGCGGGTCAATGCACTGCATAATGAGTGGTGGATCCACTAGGTGTACAATTGAAGAAGAACCAACCTGGTGGCTAGGCACCTACAAAGCAACCTCATCCCTCATCGGTTCATACACCAAACTTGTCTATGGAAACCTCAAAAGCTATCATTATGGAAAAATCCTGAAACAAATCCAAGACATACCACAATCAAAGAGTATATCTAGGGAGATGACTCAAGAATGACTGGAGAAACCCAAAACCCAATCCTATATGATGCATGCACCATTATTTCCCTACAACTAGTGTCCTAATTTCCAGAGTCAAATGAAAAGTTATTACATTCCTGGTGAATGGATATATCAGACACCACACCATCACTAGATTCCTTGTCCTAAATGTCAAACTCAAAACAACCTAACACTGGCACTATGCCACCCAAACCCAAATCACAGCTAGACCAACTAAGCTATGAGATCCCAAAGGTGGAACATCCTCTGATACAACTCTATCATAATCTAATCCAACGAGGCTTCCGTCGCGACTCCCGAATCCCACCTCTAAAGGGCCAGGGGATGGTGACTAGTGCCAAGTAGTCTGTCACACACATGGAAGGCCTTAGACTATCATACCTGCACACACACACACACACTCCTCCATGAAATAGTGCATAGATATATGAAAAATTAAAAGTAATGCATCTACAAATCAATTTATAATCAGAGTACATCAACTGTGTAAAAAGGGAAAATATAGGTCCCACTAAAGGAAAACTGCAAAAGAGTCCAACCTGGTCAGATAGAGGGGATCACTCTCAAAAGACCTACCAGAAATATCCTCAACCAAGCTCTGGTAAAATCCTCGATCGGTCTGGATCTCTAAGATCCACCTACTAAGGTTCCTCCTGAGACATCATTGAAAGGCCTATGGTCTGAAAAGGACACAAAACATGTTCATGAAAATCTTGTGTAGGGGTGAGTATAAAGATAATCAGTAGGATCCCCAAAAACCAAAAAAGAAAAAGAGAAACTAAGAGACATCATTCTTCTCATCCCAGCCAGAGGTAACCCAAATGAGAGAGAAACTTCATCTCAAGACCATCCACGGCTAAACACGACTAGTCAGCTCAATGTCCCTGGTATGTTAAAGAAAGGGCACATGCCATGGAGACTCCTAGAACAATACCTAGATATACCCAGCTCCAATTCTCATTATCCTAACCATAGACTGACTCTGTTAAATGACTTGAGGTTCCAACACAACACTCACATCATTATCATGAGGTACCAACCTCATAGAAAGCAACAAGAGCCAAGCTATCCACGATTTCTCATAAAACAAAAGGGAAAAGGAATCGAAAGATCAAAGTAGATGATCCATATTCACAATCCCAGATGGTACTCGATGCCACTCCATCAGTAAGAAAAATAAATGGCACACCCATTCAACCCTCATGGTGCCTGTCTATGGGGGTATGCTTGATGGATATCATCACAAAAGATGTCTCCGAGTGACTAAAACAACCCCCAAATCCTTAGGTATGGGATCCCACCCAGGGTCCGCAGGGGGACACTAAAACCCTAGCTGGAAAACCAAACACAAAATGGGGTATCACGTATCAACGTGAATTTGGAAAAACTTGCCTAGAAGAGGATCAACACCCGTGTGGAGTTGGTCATGCTGATTTTGAGAACTCTACTGAGGAAAACGTCACAATAGATCACAGAAGGAAGAAATGCATCTCGATACATAGACATGGAGTCTGCACCCAGGGCTCACTAGGGGATCCATACCCTATTAGAACATCCAAGGTATAGGATCAATGCCTTTGTAAATATTGGTCAGGCCGACAAAAAAAAACTCTATCAGGGAAAACATGAAGGGATGCGAGGGTTGTGTTGGGACTCTCGAAGCGACACATGCTCCAAATCCACTGAGTCTGCTATCAATGTGGATTGAGACAAATCACTCTAGAAAATGGGAATGCATCTTCACTGCTCATACACAAAGCTTCCGAAGAGTGGTCACACTTCAGTGAAGGGGACATGATATAGAAAACCCTCATAGTATCCGAAGAGGGTTCCTAATCCAGTGAAGGGGACATGACAACAAAAACCCTCATAGATAAACAACTAGGGGGACCCATTCAACCAAGATGATTGAAACATCACCAATAGGGACCAGTGGGACCCACTTAACCCCACTATTTAAGGCATTTCAAACCCAAGAAACCCACACAACATCACCCACACACCACATCACCTTGGCCCAAACGGTGTCTAGTATCTTATTCTATGTGAAAACACACATAGGGTAGGCTACTTACTTTCCCAAAATGGATAACAGGTCAAAATGACACTTTTCTAAACAAACAAGCATGAGAGGGTCCTCGTGGGGCCCACACTTCAATCCCTAAACACATTTGATTGATCCAACTATTGCGATCCTCACAGAAAAACACACAGGATCGATTACTCATTCATCCAAAATGGACACTTAGTGAAAATTTCATTTTTACCGTAATCACCCAAACCAGGCCTCATGGGGTGAAAGAGTGCTGTTGTGGGTGCCTTCAAATGATTAGTGTAATTTTGGGGTAATTAGGTGCAACAGAGTGGCTGACCAAGGCCGTCTCTCAAAGGAGGAAGTGAATTTAACAACTTATTAAAGGTATTCTAAAAAAAATAAAACAGAATAGAATAAAAACACTACTTTAAAGGATTGGGGTTTGTTATAGTTTATGAATCTAGAAGAAGTTTTCTGTAAGAAGATTGTATATTTTTTTGTTTTTAGTTTTGAAATGAATTTCGATTAAAATGACACAACAAGAAGATGTTTTTTAGAAATCTATTTTAAAAGGCGTAATCGATCTAACTATACCAATTCATTAACTTATTAATAATTATCATTTAAATCAATATCCACTTAATTATGATCCCATAATTTGGTATCCCTCGAACCCTACGAGAGTTAACTTAACCACAAAGATGAAATTACTTAAACCCTAGGCTAGCTTCGAAACACGCAATCACATCACCCTGCTTTGATTGTTGTTATAAAAATAGATTATGGTCAGTGGTTAATTAGAGCACATATCCATTCTGGAAATGAGGATGAATTATGTTTAGGGATTATATTTGAACTCTACAAATTTATCCCGTGTGATCTTGTATTACCGATTAAGATCGGGCTCTCACAATTTACACAAAATCTCGACCTCGCGTGTTTTGTATTAATTGTTCAATTGATTGCTTAGTTTCTTGTAATTTAAAAACACAATTCATGGATCATATTATGTGAATTACAGTAGTTCATTTATTCAAAATAAATGAATGAATAAGTATAGAGGTCGATCAATTATTAAAAAGAACTACTCTTCCATGGGTGGCGTAGTCATCGGAGAAGCGTTTTGCATGTGCAAAGGTTTATAATGGGTATAACCCAATAATGTTTCTACTCAAGAATTACAGCCCAAATAGGAAGATTAAGAGAAGAATAAATTTAAACAAAACAGAATAAAAGAGAATAAATAAAAGAAGAACAAAGAAGTTTATTACACAAACAAAATCATTACAACATGAAGGAGAAGAAGAAGGCTTCGTCGAAGGGATCCTTTCTTCAAGATATACCCTTAGTGAAATGGTTGGATAATTGGAGTGGATCCACTTATCCTCTGCCCTAAAATTCCCAATGAACGTCCCAACCCCACCAAATGATAAAAAAGCAATTTATAGAGTGGTGGGGAGGCAAGGTTCAATGTGGTTTCAAGTGTAAATGGGGAATCTCGGCCAAATATTTTATTCCAACTTTCACTACCAATTTGACCACAAAAACGCATTAATTGGACGGCCTTACAGCAGGATGATTTGTGCCAAATCATGTCCCCGATCTTTCTTCAAAATTTGGGCTCAATACAAGACCGAATGAAGAATATATGATCCAAATACAGAACCCATGTCTATTCTGCCGAGTCCAGCCTACCATTGGCTTAATAGCCCATTTACTCCATCCAAATGCACTTTTTAGCTCTAGTGTCCTGAATGAAAGTTTTAGAAACTTAAGATAGGAATAGTGTTACAAAATATTAAGTTCAAATAATAAATATTAAAATATTTATCTTCAAAATACTACAGTACATTTTAAAAGGGTAAACCTGAAATTTTCATCAAATTTTCAAATGAATGATCTAATCCCAAATATTTCATAAATGAATATATTTAGCACAATGTGATGAAATTATATCATTTATTTTCAATAAAATATTCAAAAAAATAGTGTTTTATCAACTCCCCCACACTTACCCTTTTTCAATCCTGAGCAAAACCTCATATCAAGTAAAAATCAATATCAAATCAAAATCAATTTTAAAACACATATCCTTGAGATCAATCAATTTGACACCAAGAATCAAAAGATATCACACCTCATAAAAAAACTTATTTCAAGTTCTCCATTTATATCATTCAATATATTTCCACTTCATTTATCCTCCCATGCACAAAACACTTACCTCACTTGAATTTTCTCTCATCACTCAAATATCAATTTTTTTTGCAATGTCTTTCTCATCCAAACTCATACAAGGGTCACCATAGGATTGATAAATTCCTACATCGCCACCCAATGTGAGTCAATGAAATATGTTTATCATGAGGAATTTTTAGGGTTGTTCTGTGGCTTTCAGTTGGTAGGATTTAGATGTGAAAAACTCTGAGGCTGAATGAGGAGGGCTTGACTCTTTTGGAAGAAAAATTGCATTAATCTAATTTTCACTTAAATATGGTCTTCTCCTCAATCCCCATAGTATCAATTCAGCTCCATCATCATGAAAAGTCATGAAAGGTTTACACCATTCATTATTTTAGCATAAAAAATTTCAATCTTTTCAAACATGATTTTCTTGAAAGCTCCAGATGGGCACAACTTTCCACCTCAATTAGAAGCTCCAGAAAAGGCACAGCTTCACTTGTTATGAAAGCTCCAGAAAAGGAACAAATTTTAATATAATGACTTTCTTCAGTAGAAAACACATCTCTTCATAATTTAAATTTCCACCCAAAGTATCACAGAATGTGGTGGCACAACACAAGATAGATCCCCCCACACTTAAGCTTAACTAGATTATGCAATTTCACTTCAAGAGTTGGTTGGATATGGGAAATTGGCTTGTAATGTGGCTAACCTAACAGGATGTTCATGGATTATAAGGGCTACAAGGATTAAATATTCAAGGTAGGCCATTATAAAAAAGGATTCTTTGAAATAGGGGCTTTAATACCAAACAAATGCCTCAATCATTTAAACATAAGTACCTCATACCCTCAGGTTTTGATAGGAATAGATCAAATTCTGGTTAAATCAAGCATGGTTTGGTTCTCTCAAGAAGTGAGGTGAATGTAAAGAATATTAAAATAATGGTTCAGAAGCCTCACAGGAAAGTGATTTCAAATATAAATATAGTGAGATGTGGCATGGGATTCAAAATTCAGTGTACTTTTCATGAAATTACTAAATATTTGAACTTGAAACAAAGTCATTTCAGCATTCATTAGGCTTAGTTTCAAGGGGAAAATTGTTTCACTTATTGATATGGATTTAAAAATGGTGATGAGAATCATTTCAGCTCAAAAGTTTCAAAAACACAAAGAAAATTGAAAAATAAACACACAAAATTTGAAAAACACAATTTTGTTTTTGTTTTTTTTAAACAGGAAAACAATTGAAATTACTAAACTAAAAGGTTCCCTCCCCCACAATTAAAATATTGCATTGTCCTCAATATGAACCCATGAGATGATATATGCACATGAAATGCCGAATTTTTAAATAGGACAAATAATATAAAAGTGAAAGGGTTAGGAACGGCCTGATGTGCTCAAGTGATGATGTGGTCATGCCGTGTGATAAAATCCACTGCATTAGTAGGAAGTCCCTCAATGTATCTCTTTAAACGTTGTCCATTGACAGTAAAGCTCCTTGCAGTGTCCTCTTGTGTGATCTCTACTGCACCATAAGGAAAAACATTAGATACAATATAAGGACATAACCATCTGGAACACAACTTACCAGGTATCAGCTTCAGTCGTGAACTGTAGAGAAGGACTTTATCTCCAACATGAAACTCCATTTGTTAGATCATTCTATCATGAGCTACTTTTGATCTTTCCTTATAGAGCCTTGAGTTCTCATATGAAGACAATCTAATCTCCTCAATCTCTTGAATTTGCAGCTTCCTTTGGATTCCAGCTTTGGCCAAATCCATGTTGCATTTCTTTATAGCCCAATAAGCCCGATGCTCAACTTCCACATGGAGATGACACGCTTTCCCAAAAACAATCCGAAATGGGGACATACCAATGGGTGTATTGTATGCTGTCCTATAAGCCCACAATGCATCATCCAAGGACTTGCTCCAATCCTTCCTATTTGTCTGCACAATTTTCTCCAAAATTTGTTTTAACTCACAATTTGAAAGCTCATCTTGGCCATTTGTTTGGGGGTGGTATGGTGTTGATGTTTTGTGTGTTACCCCATACTTCCGAAGAGGGGAATCAAGATTCCTATTGCAGAAATGTGTCCCTTGGTCACTGATGATAGCCTTTGTTACTCCAAACCTGCAAAAAATCTACGCCTTCACAAAATCCACAACAACATGAGAATCATCAGTCCTGGTGGCCTTGGCCTCCACCCATTTGATCACATAATCAAAAGCAGCCAAAATATACAAGAAACCATATGAACTCGAAAAAGGACCCTTAAAATCAATGCCCCACACATCAAAAATCTCACAGAATAGTATGGGTTGTTGGGGCATCTCATGTATCCTAGAAATATTCCCAGTGTGTTGGGAACAAGAGAATGACTTAAAAAACACATGGGCATCATGGAATAAACTAGGAAAATATAATCCAGAGTCCAAAACATTCCTAGCTGTCCGTTGAGGTCCAAAGTGTCCACCACATGCAAGTGTATGACATAATTTCAAAATAGACTCAAACTCATGATCGGGAACACACCTCCTAATAACTTGGTCACTACATATGCTCCATAAGTATGGATCATCCCAAACATAAAATCTTGACTCACTGTTTAATTTTTGGACTTGATGTTTCTTTAAATTTGCAGAGATTTCAGAGGCAACAAGGTAGTTAACTAAATCTGCATACCAAGGATGCGTACCTAAGATGGAATAAAGATGCTCATCAGGGAAAGTGTCTCGAAGTGGTACCTGGTCTAAGGTGTCATCCTCTAGTGTGTGAGTAAGCTTACTCATGTGGTCCTCCACCAAGTTTTCTGACCCCTTTTTTTCCTTTGTCTCGATGTCAAATTCCTGAAGAAGGAGCATCCATCGGATCAGCCTGGGCTTTGCATCTGGATTCTTCAAGAGGTACCTCAGAGCTGCATGGTCAGAAAAAACAACTACTTTAGAGCTCAATAAATATGAACAGAATTTATCTAAAGCAAATATGACTGCAAGAAACTACTTTTCCATGGTTGTGTAATTTGATTGGGCTGAATCCAGTGTCCTTGATGCATAGGCGATCACATGTGAACCTCCATCCACCCTCTGAGATAAGACATCTCCAACCGCGAAGTTGGAGGCGTCACACATAAGCTCAAATGGAAGGTCCCACCATGGGGGCTGTATGATTGGTGGAGTGGTCAGACACTTCTTTAGCTCATCAAATGATACCCTGCATGAATCATCAAAATTGAAGTCAATATCTTTTTGAATCAATCGATATAATGGTAGAGAGATCTTACTAAAATCTCTGATGAAGCGTCGATAAAATCCAGTATGTCTAAGGAATGATCAAACATCATGCACACATGTAGGATATGTGAGGGATGAAATAATGTCTACCTTAGATTTATCAACTTCAATTCCATGTTGTGAGACTATATGACCTAAGATAATTCCCTTTTCGACCATGAAATGACATTTTTCAAAATTTAAGACCAGATTCTTCTCAATAAAACGATGCAACACATCACCCAAACTAGAGAGACATTCATCAAATGAGGACCCATAAACTGTAAAATCATCCATAAATACCTCCATGCAGGTCTCAATGAAATCTGAGAAAATACTCACCATGCATCTTTGGAAGGTACATGGGGCATTGCAAAGTCCAAATGGCATCCTTCGGTAAGCAAAGTTACCAAATGGGCAGGTGAATGTCGTCTTCTCCTGGTCCTCTGCTGTAGTGGGAACCTAAAAATAGCCAGAAAATCCATCCAAGAAACAATAGTGTGTCTTCCCAGCTAGTCTCTCAAGAATTTGATCAATAAATGAGATGGGGAAATGGTCCTTTCAAGTGGACTGATTTAGTTTCCTATAATCAATACACACACGCCAACTGTTTTTCACCCTTATTGGAACTGACTCATATTTCTCATTTTTAACAACAGTAACACCACTCTTCATAGGAACAACCTAAATAGGACTTACCCACTGAGAATATGAAATGGGAAAGATTATACCAGCCTCGAGCAATTTTTCAACCTCTTTTTGAACAACCTCCAGAAGGGTTGGATTGAGTCTCCTTTGTGGTTTCCTTACCAGTTTAGACCCCTCCTCCAAGAGAATCCTATGCATGCAAATGGAGGGGCTAATACCTAATATGTTAGCCAAGGTCCACCCAATCACCCTGATGTTATCTCTTAAAATATTCAAAATCTTTTCTTCATGTTCAAAAGGGAGATTGTTAGCAATGATAACAGGTAATATCTGACCACTCAACAAGTAGGAGTATTTCAGATTTGGTGGCAATGGCTTGAGTTATAACGAAAGAGGGTGTAGTATGGATGGAGACATTGAAGGAACTGAAATATGTGCACAAAGAGCATCATTATCAGAATAGACATCATCAAAATCAGCGAATAAAGCATCAAATCCATCAGCATACTCAACAACCATATCATAATAAGAGTGAACATGATCAAAATTAGAATATGAATCCACATAAAAATTAAATCCAAGAGAGGATTGTGTATCAACAACATGAATGGAAGTGATCTTAGACATCAAACTCGAACCAATACTCATAATCTCCCTAAGAATAGTACAATCAAATTCCATGGAGTTTTTATTTGGTGGTTCAAAATGGGAGATAACAAAAGCAGAATAGTCCTCTAAGGGGTACTTCATGGATTCCATGACATTAAATACCACAAATTCATCTCCAAACTTCATGTAAAGTGTACCCTCATTGACATTTATGACAGTTTTTGCAGTTTTGAGGAAGGGCCTACCTAAGATAATGGGGGCATGAGAACTTACATGATCATCCTCCATGTTAAGCACATATAAGTCTACTGTAAATATCATGTCTCTTACCCAGACAAGTACATCCTCAAGGACTCCTACTGGATATGCCGTAGCTCTATTCGCCAACTACACCACTACTCTTGTTGGCTTCAACTCACCAACCTGTAAAGAAGAGAATAAAGAGTGATGCATCACATTTATTGAAGCTCCTAAATCACAAAGTGCATAAGAGAAGTGAAACTACCCTATGGTACATGGGATGGTGAATGTCCCGGGATCCTTGCACTTTGTTGGCATTTCTAGAGTTGGTGTAATGAGTGCTGAGACATTCCTTCCAAGGTTGATCCTATCATTTCCCTTGATCCCTCTTCGATTGGTACAAAGTTCTTTTAAGAATTTTGCATACCTTGGAATTTTCTTAATGGATTCAAGTAGAGGAATGTTGATCTCCACATGCTTGAATGTATCCAAAACCATATTTTGCATTGCTTCTTCAGCCATATTCTTGGTTTGAACAACCCTGTTGGGAAAAGGAAGGGGTTTAGGAGGAACATCATCAATCTTTTTCTTACCTTTTATCTTTCTCCTTGGATTGCACATCAGTTGGTATGGAATGCAACTTCTCTAGAGTTGAGGTGAATCCTGGTGCAATGGTAGGTGTAGATGTATCGTTCATTTTCTTCCCACTTCTCAATGTGATGGAACTAACATTACCCTTTGGATTTGGAGTGGGTTGGGAAGGAAGATTTCCATAATTCTTACTTACAAGTTCATGGAGGGAAGTGGAAATCTGGCTCATTTGAGTCTTCAACTCCCTCAGCTCCGAACTTTGACTCTTCAGCTCATTCTTTTGATTAAGAACAATTTTCTTCAAAAGATCATCAGTGTTAGAGTCTACCTTGTATTGGAGATTCCCTTGTTGCTAAATTTTTGATGTTTGAGCTTCGAATCTCCTTTGGGGTTGTTGGAAACCCTGTTGGTAAGGTGGAGGCTGCTGGAAGTTTGGTTGAAACGGGGGCCTTTGTTGTTGCCCAAAGCCATACCTCATGTCTGATTGATCCTTCCACCCTTGGTAGAATGTTGGTGCAAAGGATTCATACTTCTTTTGGGGATGTGGTTGTTGTTGTTGCTGATATGGTCTCCCAGGGAATACTGCTGCACAATCTTCTATTTCTTGTAGTTGGGGGCAACAGTCAGTTGGGTGGCTTGTCTCAGTGCAAATGCCACAAGGCCTTGAAGGAGGGGGTAGAGATGTCTTTTGTGACAAAGAAATTTTCCTCACCATATTTGTCAATTCTTCTAACATGGTATCAATCAAATGACTCTAAAAAGAAGAAGGACTTACCTGATGTACTCCCCTGACATGTGGTGTACCTCGATCACCAAATTGTTGGTAGTTTTGGACCATCTTGTTGATCAATGCATGTGCGGCTGCTGGTGCCTTGTCCACCAATTCTCCTCCAGTTCTAGAATCAACCATGCTCCTATCCATGGGTGTGAGTCCTTCGTAGAAGTATTGGATGAGGAGTTTCTCACTGATTTGGTGATGTGGGCAGCTTGCACAAAACTTCTTGAATTGCTCCCAGTACTCATACATTGACTCCCCTTGGGATTTCTTGATCCCCGATATCTCCTTTCGAATGGATGTGGTCCTTGATGCTGGAAAAAATCTTTGCAAGAAAAGACGTTTCAAATCATTCCAACATGTTACATCTTCAGGTTGAAAATAATACATCCAATCTTTAACAGATCCATCAAGTGAGAATGAGAATGATCTTAATTTGATTTGATCTTCATAAACATTTCTTGGTTTTAAAGTTTAGCAAACCACATTAAATTCCTTAAGGTGTTTGTTGGGATCCTCACCAGATAAGCCAAGAAACTTTGGAAAAAGGTGAATTAATCCAAATTTCAATTCAAAGTCAGATTCGAGATTCGAGTATGCAATACAATTTGGTTGATAGTTAATATCAGGTGCAGCCAATTCTTGAATGGTTCTATTAAGTTAATTTCCATTATTTCCAGCCATTGGTTCCTCTTTTATGTTTGAATTTGAATTGTTTCCAATTTCAATGTTTCCAGAAGAGAGGAATTCACCAACTGGTTGAATATTGAAACTTCCCATAGACTGAGAATGTCTGATTCGAGCCCTAAGTCTACGTTCAGTCTCAGGGTCAAGATCTAAGAGATCTTCAGGATTAGTTTGTGTCATAAATCAAATAAAAATGAAAAGAAATAAATTTTACCACATTAAAATAAAAATGAGAAGTTTGAGTTGATGGTCCAAAAAAGAAAAGAAGAGGATGAAAAAAATGAAAACTTGAGAAAGGGGAAAGATAAAAGAGAGAGGTGAAGAAAATAATAAAATGAAAAATAAAAGAAATACCTCTAAATGGTTGAATAAATTACTTGCCTCCCCGGAAATGGCACCAATTTTAAAGAGCGCTGTCGTGGGCGCCCTCAAATGATTAGTGTGATTTTGGGGTACTTAGGTGCAGCAGAGTGGCTGACCAAGGTCGTCTCTCAAAGGAGGAAGTGAATTTAACAACTTATTAAAGGTATTCTAAAAAAAATAAAATAGATTAGAATAAAAACACTACTTTAATGGATTTGGGTTTGTTATAGTTTATGAATCTATAAGAAGTTTTCTGGAAGAATATTGTATATTTTTTTGTTTTTAGTTTTGAAATGAATTTTGATTAAAATGACACAACAAGAAGATGTTTTTTTAGAAATCTATTTTAAAAGGCGTAATCGATCTAACTCTACCTCTTCATTAAATTATTAATCATTATAATTTAAATCAATATCCACTTAATTATGATCCCCTAATTTGTTATCCCTCGAACCCTACGGGAGTTAACTTAACCACAAATATTAAATTACTTAAACCCTAGGCTAGCTTCGGAACACGCAATCGCAGCACCCTGCTTTGATTGTTATTATAAGGATAGCTTATGGTCATTGGTTAATTAGATCACATATCCATTTTGTAAATGAGGATGAATTGTGTTTAGGTATTATATTTTAACTCTACAAATTTATCCCGTGTGGTCTTGTATTACCGATTAAGATCGCGCTCTCACAATTTACACAAAATCTCGACCTCGCGTGTTTTGTATTAATTGTTAAATTCCTTGCTTAGTTTATTGTAATTTAGAAACACAATTCATGGATCATATTATTTTAATTACAATAGCTCATTGATTCAAAATAAATGAATGAATGAGGATAGAGGTCGATCGATTACTTAAAAGAACTACTCTTCCATGAGTGGCGTAATCATCGTAGAATCGTTTTGCATGTGCAAAGGTTTATAATGGGTATAACCCAATAACGCTTCTACTCAAGAATTCCAGACCAAATAGGAAGATTAAGAGAAGAATAAATTTAAACAAAACAGAATAAAAGATAAGAAATAAAATAAGAACAAAAAAAGTTTATTACACAAACAAAATCATTACAACATGAAGGAGAAGAAGAAGGCTTCATCGAAGGGATCCTTGCTTCAAGAGATACCCTTATTGAAATGGTTGGATAATTGGAGTGGATCCACTTAAACTCTTCCCTAAACTTTCCAATGCACGTCCCAACCCCACCAAATGAGAAAAAAACCAATTTATAGAGTGGTGGGGAGGCATGGTTCAAAGTGGTTTCAAGTGTGAATGGAGAATCTCGTCCAAATATTGTATTCCAACTTGAACCGCCAATTTGACCACAGAAACGCGTGAATTGGATGGCCTTTCAGAAGGATTATTTATTTCACATCATGTTACCGAGATTTACTCAAAATATGGGCTCAATCAAAGCCCGGATGAAGAAGATATGGCCCAAATACAGAACCCATGTCTATTCTGCCGAGTTCAGCCCACCATTGGATTAATGACCCATTTACTCCATCCAAATGCACTCTTTAGCTCTAGTATCCTGAATTAAAGTTGTATAAAAATAATCTATGAACACTGTTACAAAATATTAAATTCAAATAATAAATATTAAAATATCTATCTTCAAAATTATACAGTACATTTTAAAAAGGTAAACCTGGAATTTTCATCAAATTTTCAAATGAATGATCTAATCCCAAATATTTCATAAATGAATATATTTAGCACAATTTGAGGAAATTATATCATTTATTATCAATAAAATATTAAAAAAAATAGTGTTTTATCATGGGGCCCACACCACAATTTCAATTTATGCACCTGAAATCAGTCTTGAAACATTGACCTTAAATTTAGGGTTGCGAATCCACTGATGGAACATCAAAAAGACATTGGACGCAGGAGATATGTTCGATACAAGATTCGAAAAATAATAATAATAATAATAATATTATTATTATTATTAAAATTGGAAGTTTCATGCCACCAAGCATCGAAACTAATAAAAAGTTCTCCAACTAGCCTCAAAATCACCGCCTCGGCCCAAGGATCATGTTTCTATTGAAAAATCATTAATCAGACACCCAGTTTGAGAGTCACGGGGGTTTAAAACACCCAAAGACTCTTCTAGTTGGACCGGCCCACTCTGGCTGGTCCACCCCACCCAGGCCGACCCATGACCCAGCCACATCTGGCCCACACCGACCTCGGTCTTGCTCCTATTCACCCACTGGCCTCCGCACCATGCGAGCACCATGAACCCACTGACTCCCCTTCACCATGGCCTGCTCCAGTCACGACCACCGCCACCTCCGGCACCTCATGCTGCCTCGGTGCTATGTCGGAACCCACCGTGCCGCTATTGGAGTCCACCATGCTACTACCTCTAGAACCCGACACACTCAGTGGCCACCAAGCTGCCTTCCGTTGAAGCTGCACCTCATTGGATATACCACCGGAGAATCGTCGGAGATTCTGTGGACCACCGAGAACACTCCGTTGGTCGAAAAAATGAATCTAAGACATGTTTCAGAAACCTTGGGACCCAATCTACATATACTTGATGAATATTCAAACAATAACGAAGCATAAACAATGAGATTATAATCAAGACTTGGACTGCCTACCTCGCGGGTGAATCACCGAAGCTTTAGATATAGAACGACACCTACGATGTGAAGATTCCTGATATGGCGATGATCTATGTTGAAAACAGATACTGGCGGCTCCTCTTTGGTTCATAGAAGGGAGAGGAAGGGGGAGGGGCTGTGGTTCCTTTTGGGTGTGCACACTAATGGGGAAGGGGGATGAAGATGGAGTTTTATATTTTTTTTAATTAAATCCTCTTCACTCAAAATCCCGACCCCAACTCGCCTCTGACCAGAAACTTGACTATGATAATAATTATGTTATGCCTAGGGTAAACAATGAATTCCGAACACAATGACGGTCTGAAAAATTTTATCCCAGATTCTATTCAAAAGTTATCCGACCCAATTTCCAAAATAAATAAATTTAATTTGTTTATGAAAACACTCTCGATAACTTTTTTCATAGTAGGCCTACACCCACAAAACATATACCCTACCTAGATTAAACAACACTCTCTAGATGCAACCATGGCCTTATATTTATGATATGAGCTACTATTTAAGAGATAACTCATTTCTTCCACATTTATAGTATAAAAAGACTTAGTTTTTTATAAATTTATTTCGGGCACACCGGGCCATGGAATCGCACTCCATCTCAGCACCTAGCTCTAGAAATATAAGAAAACATATTCCAAACTCTGATAGGGCCAAAACCAATTCACTACAATAATTTCACTTTATTCCATATATCCTCATCCTTAGGTGCACACTGTATATTTTAATTGTGTTTCAATGAAATTTAGTCCACTAAAACTTCCATTTAAAAAAGGTCTATATAAATAATTAAATCACATATAAATCATCACATCCTACATAAAATATACCATGTCTCTAAAAAACCATCGTTCTGCTAAAATTACCCAAATCGTTATAAAATTTTCAACCATAATTCAATTAATTATCAAAGATAATATTCTCTTCAAATTATAGTTACACCATTACCTCCCCAAAACTAACCAAAAGATCATTATTCCCAAAAACCCCCAAAATAAAGAATTCCCCCATCTTCCCATTAACTATTTTCACAAAATTTATATAATAAGGAAAAATATGATAAGTCATGATAATAATTATATAGTAATTTTATCAGGGAAAAATTATTAATAAAATTTTGAATCATCATATTTATAGAATTAATTTTTTTGAAAGGATAATGCTTACATAAAAAAATCAATTTAACACCTATAGTTTTCCTTGAAAACTAAAACAATTCAAACTTTTAAATTAATTTTCAAACCTCATCATTTTAAAATTTACTATTTCTATAATCCATCCAAAAGAAAAATATTAAATCTGTTTTCATTATAATCAAAACACACCAATAACTTTAATAAAAAATATTTTTTTCATTCTCTATTTGTGGATAAATTTGTTAACAAAATCACCAAAAATTAAAATCAACAATGGAAAACATTTCTAATTAGAACCTTAAAAATATCCATAATTTAATAAAAACTGGTAAAAGATTATATATACATCCACCATCAATGTAGAGGATACTCATATTATCAACATAAAATTTAAATTATTAGATTATTTACATGTTTACTTACATATAATTAAACTATTTATCAATTTTTTAATGTTTTACCTAATAAAAAAATAGATTTTATCATTAAAAACATGATCAAATTAAATATTCCATGTTTGATTCTCAAAACTAAAACATTATTTAGAATATTTTATTATCCAAAAAAATTATAAATATGGTACTTATCAAAAAATTTAAAAAATAATTAATTTCATGAAATAATCTAACATATCATGTTTAAAAATGCATCATTAATAACTCATTTATGATGGCATAATCATTTAACATGTCATATTGTTTTAGAAAACCATTAAATTATATTTCGTTTAAAAAGTTACATAAAAATATTTAAATAGTTCATTTTTCTAAACAAGTTATTTATTAATTTATAGTCATTTCACTATTTTTAAAAAAAATTATGCTTCATAATTTGAAATGAATAATATAATTCATCTTACCATAAGACGTGATATATTTTAGAAAGAAATTCAGATCATGAAATGCTTAATAAATTACACATTTTATTTAATTTAATGTTTTACAAACCTATCATCTATCACTTGGAAACAAAAAAATCCAAGAACAGAATCATAAAATATAAAAAAAATTATTTTCAATTTATTATTCTAAATTTATTAATATTTATAATACTATAAATATTTATTTTATTGTTAGTCATTATCCTTTAATAAGTATCATTTCATATTATGGTTTCAAGTTTAACATTTCCATTTTTATTCTAACAATACATAAGTGATATAAGCACTGTGGTACAAAGAGATTCATTATTGTGAAAGACCAACATAATAAATCCTAAAAATATCACCAAATTTATAAATCAATAATTTCAATAATGATCACAATTAATGATGATACATAAACCTCATCTAAGTCTTTACCCCATAATCAATACACTCGTATTTATGCTTTGTTAATAAACTATCAGGGTCCTTCTGTTGGATTACAGGGTCCATTTTAAATCACATTCGATCTACCTAGCCCACATCATGTACTAAACTCAAATGATATTGCTTCCATATAGAACTAATGAAACCCCACCAATGCCTAAGATGAACTCCATCCTTGAGAAACTCTTTTCTGATAACTCTATTTTATAACATGACTATAATATGACCCTAATGGGTTAGTGATAAATTGAATAGTGTCCCAAAAAACAAAACCTTTAATAGGTCATAGGTTGGTGACTACCACAAAAGGTATAAAATTATTACATGGGAGGAATTACCTAGTTTAATCACATAAAACAAAGATAATACACCAATGAAAAACAACAATATGAGAAAATACAACTTATTGAACCCATGAATACTATATAAAATTAAATTAATGAAACACAAATAAATTAATATAACATTTACATTGTCTATACAAAAACATAGAACAAATACTTGTAAAATAAAAAAATAATTCCTTCAATGTCCACTGGTTAATGAAAGTAAAATTTAGTAAGGTCCAAACCCTTCTACCACACAATTATATGAATCTATTAAAGAACATGGGTGACCATTCAAGTAAACAAAATTAGTTCATCCATGGTAAATCAAATGCCAATTCGGAAGAATAATTGTAGACACCCCAACATTATAATTCAATAAAAAATGTTTACTTTGTTACATTGGTATAAGTGATCGTACCCTAAAAGAAGGAATATAATATAAATATTGGAAAAAATGATAAATAAATTATTACTATTTTATATTGGATATATAAAAAAATATCATAGGAAACATTCTTGATTCTTTAACATCATTAATTATATCCTTCATTAAATTATTGGGAAATGAAAAAAATATAGGGTGAGCTAAGATGATCAGTAGGGATTCTGAAAAATAGAAGTTATCATGAGTAAGGAATTATCTATATGGTACTGTGGATAATAAAAATGCATTTAATTTTAATTAAGTCAATCCATTGGTTCAATGAATTTCTGTGGGTAGTATCAACATAAAAAACATGGATAAACAAAAATAATTTTTTAATAAATGAAATTAATAATTCAAGACATTCATGATCAAGTCCTCTCAACCAAATATCTTGAATCTTACCATCATGGTCTTTCTAACAAAACATTATTCTTAATAAGTGAAGAATTATAAACCAAATAACCATTTAAGTAGTATGTTGGATAATTTTTATTATGAGACCTATTGATCCATTAAGGGATAATTATTACTAGCCCCCACCCATAACTTTCACATCATATGCATTAATTTTATTTTAAATGATCAATAAATTTTTCTATAAAAATTCCTTATAATTAAAAAATTATCGGTATTGAATCAAGAATACATAACATCAATACTTCATCAATGTGTGTTTTCAAAGTTGAAAATACCTTTAAAAAATCATTGGAACACTTCTTTTGAAAAATACCTATTTTTAAATTGAAATCATGTATTAAAACCTAAAAAATTATTAAAATATTAAGTAAAAAAATTATTTGAAAACAAAATTTGAAAAATGTAATGGATTATTCAAAGAATTTATTATTCAGGATGTTGGTAAATTCTATTAATTACATTTACATTAATAAAATGATTTTTTATATTTTTTTGTAAAAATTCAATGGCGAATCATTCAGGTAAAGACAAAAATATTCCCTTAAAAACATTTTTTAAGTAAATCATGTGTAAAAATTAAATAATATAATTATAAGGGATTATTAAAAACACACATGAATACATTTTTAGGAAACTTTTTCATGGAATAAAAATATTCCTAACATAAGAGGAAATAATGTATATCATTATTAAAAACATTTTCATTACCTTTTTAGAACACAAGAGAGGAAAATGGTTCTAATAATTGAAAATTGAATAAATAATCAAGGTAAAAAATAATTTTTTTATTATATATGTAAAATATAATTTCCCTCAATGAAAATTAAATCATATTCAATCATGAAATAAAAGAGATTGTAGAATAAATCTCTTACCCCATGTTTAACATTACTCAGAAGTGTTTTTAACCTCAATTATAATAAATTTATATTTAATATAATTTAATAACTGATTCATGTGAACAAATATAATATCAAATATTATCCAATTATAACATTTCAATACCCATTTAATTATAATTCCTTATTAAAATCATTGTTTTATGGTATTAATTGTTTCTTTTTTTTCATAAGAACTTCAGCTTTCAAGTTCTAGTAATTCTACATTGATCATGGATCCATAATCTATAGAATGTTATTAATTATATAAATATCATAAATACTCATTATATATATATATATATATATTCATCTATATATGGTAGATATATAAAAATTAATTACACCATTCATAGATATGGTAGGTCATATGTACGCATGAACATTGTTTTCAATTTCCAACAGACAGAATAAACAAAAGGTGAATAATAATTTATATTTAAATATTTATTACCATATCATATATATTAGATAATACTATCCTTATTACCATCAATGAAAATAATAATTTTAAAAAAATTACATTACTTAGCGGATGTGGTAGTCTACACATACGAATATGAGACATTATTATTTTCCAGTGGATGGTAAGGTAAGAAGTTAGATTTGATATTATAATTTTATAATAATAATTATTTCAAAAATATCATATATAAACATTAAACCAATCATACTAACAATATATTAAATTAGGTAATGGAAAATGAATTGTATCGCTATGTGAAGGTAGTAGTCCACACGTATGCAGGAGCGATACTTTCACTTATTATTTGTTTTAAGAGAGTTTAAATAATGGTTGTTTACTACTAATAATAATATTTTAGTATATTAATGAAACATAAGTTATTATATTGTTATTGATAACACTAATTTTAATGAGTTATAAGAATAAATAAATTGAATGTACTCGTTTAAGAGTGGTGCATCTTCGTTGAAGAACCTATTTTGGCTTATACATTTATCCTTGAAAGGAAGGTCTTTTGAAAATAAAAAAATATCTAGTAAGTGGGAAATGAATATAGTAAGGTATTATTATTGGGATTTTATATGATATAAATATCAAAATGTGTGAGGAAAAGAGAAGAAGGTGTGCTATTTTAAAAGTGAGGGTAGGGGAACTCTTGGAATTTATTTTAATATCAAATAAATAAAAATTAATTTCAAAAATAAAGTGGCTCCAAAATGATATATTTTGAATATAAGATAAAGAAAATTTTAAATTATCTCATCAAATAATGTTTAAACAATTTTATGTGATATTTTATACCTTTTCTATAAGTTAAAACCCAATGTTAACCCTTTTCACTATTATAATAATATCAATGTTCTTAACTTTTTAAGGGTCATAGATTTTACAATAAAAGAACAAGTGTACCATAAATGGAAGAAGGTTTTTATTTTAAACCATATCCAATTAAATTGTCGAGTGATAGTATTTTAATGAGTTTTAAACAAATTATTAAAATATTTTTCATTATGAAATATATCTACTGTCATTTTTGGAAGAATTCAATTAATTTGAAATTAAATCCATCGAGAAAAACATGAAATTAGAAAAATAAACTTTCAATAAATCATTATTATATTATATTAATATTCAAAAATCATGTAACAAAATACTTAATTCAAATTGTATTACTTTTTATATTTTTAAAATCATTTATGTTATTTTTTATTAATTCAATAAATAATGGCCAATGTTACATAAGAATATTAATTATTATATATCCAAAAATTAAAAATAAATTACAACAAAAAAATAATTCAGCATTAAAATAAATATTTAAAATCAAACATAACCCCTTTTATCAATATTAAAAAATATTAGAGATGTTAAAGTTAAAAAGTGACATTTTGTTTTTATTATTTTCTTAAAATAATTTAAAGGTCAATATCAATGAAAAATGGAACCAGGTTATCATAATTTTAGGATTTAGATGATTATTTTTAAAATAAATCAATCCAATATAATACTGTAATGTTTTAGTGATATTTTAATGCCTTATCCCAACATTTTTACCCTGATTTACCTGTTTTACTCTTACTAAGGGGACAAACATTTATTCATTTTACTATTCATAATGACCAACAGAAAAAGGTACCTATTTAAAAAAAATTATCCTAATGATTTAAAATATTGGATCCATTTTATAAAATTAAATTTATATAATTTGAAGAAATTAATTAATAATTAAACTCATGATACCAGATAAAAAAACAATTTTCCAGAAAAATTCCCTTTTAAGTATAAAAATATTTTTTAACCAAATTAAAGTATAATTTTGATTTAAATGAAATTTATTTGGTCATGTTTAATGAAAATTAACAAATTATATTTTAAATATGATCTAAAATATAATTTTACTTTGTAAGTACCTAAAAAAGGATAGTTTTCAATAAAAATTCGTATTTTTTATATTCATCAAGAAATAAATTTTTTCATATAATTCACAAAATTTTATTCTAAGATAATTTTTATACTTTAATTTAAAAAATTATACCTTTTTATCAAATAAAATTTCAAAATGTACAAGAAGATAATTATAATATTTTCTCAGAACAAGAAATAAAGCCCAATTTTTAGGAAAATGTATTTTTAAAGCATATAATGACTTTACAAAAAATATTAAGGATACAATTATTCAAATTCAAACAATAAAAATAATTGATAGGTTATAATTGTATATAATATTATCATTAATTTTCACTCAGGGCTGTGTGTATCAGATTCTATAGAAGAAATTAAATTTATTTGAAGTAAAATATATCATAAAATTCCATGTCATTAAATAATATCCCTCTTAAAATGAAGTTCTCCCACAAAATTTCATCACTACCATAAAAAATGAGGATATATATATATATGTATATATATATATATAATAAAATCCATGGTTTCCCATTTAGCTTATTTAATTTTTTTTGATTCCATTAATGTACATTAACCAGGTGGGTAGTCTTGTTTCATATAACTTTTTCTCTATGATCCACAATTTATACTAGTTTTTCTTCATAATAATGATCATGATACAATGGTATAACCTATTATTTTGATAAATGTGAATGATAAATTATGTACTTCATCATTAGAGACTTGTGTAGCATATCATAAACTTGAGATAAGTTTGGCAGAAGCACTATTCGATATGATATCATCCCTACTCAATCAAAAATATTGAAGGGTACAATATACCAAGGGCATAGTTTTACCTTAATTTTGAATATCATAGACTTATTTCATGTATAAATTATCAATAATACCTTATCTTAAATAAAAAATTCTATATTTTTAATATGATTTTATGAATTACTTTTTTTACTCTAACCTTCCTTCATGTGTTGATTAATGGCTCTTAATTTCTCTAACATTTTTCAAGCTAGATAATGTAACAATAGTATTGTTTCCCCAAATTATTATTAGTGTTTTGGTTTTATAAAATTCATTCCATAATGGGATCTATAAATATCCATATTAATTCTTGAGTGAAAGATATTATTGTAAGATAATTCCACTAAAGCAAGATCTTGATCCCAACCACCTTTGAAATTAATATAGAAAGCTATTAAAATGTGTTATAGAGTTTCAATGGACCTATGATAGTGATAAATTAATAAGAGTTATAAGAATCAATTAAACTCAACTCTATATCTAGATCCTAATAAAGAAATATCCATAACTTGAAGGTAAACCTCAGATCCCAGTCCAATACAATTGACAATGGTACTCTATGAAATCTCACAAAATCATTAATTTATAACCAAGAAAGATAATCATGAGAGAAATTTTATATATTTGTAATAAAAAGTAATTATTTTATAATGAAAATTTAATATAACCAAAATATAATTATGGACTTTAGAAAAATTTGGGACTCCGTTGATTAAATCCATGGAAATGGTTTCCCATTTTCTCTATAGTATAGGTAATGGTTGTAAAATTCCCTTATACCTTTTCCTATCATCCTTAACTTACCGACACACTACAAATCAGGTTACATACTAAAAAATACACCTTTTCATGTTTTACCACATGAAATACTCTTTTAAATATCTATACATATTTTTATTCTATGATGTATAGAGAATGATGAACTGTGGGCTTTATCTAGCATATCCTTCTTGAAGTCCAGTATTGACGAAACACATACTCAGTTCCTAAAACCTATCATTTCTACATGATCATCATTGAACTTATTATAATTACTCACATTATTCTAAAACTCCACAATATTATTTTTGTGACTTCTTAATAATCGTATAGATAGATTATTGAACATTTATCTAAGAAATATAAGACTTTGACCTTTCCTAAAAATTTGAATATACAAATTTAAAAAATCCATAAATATTGAATCTATTTATATTCTAATCAAGGAAAAACTAGCATGTACTTTTCTATTCATATCATCAAACATCCTTTTCATCTTATTAGGGTGGTAATGTATTGGTAAATCATAATCTTTGATCAAATACAACTATATTCTCTAGTCTATATTCAACTCAATGTATGTAAATATATACTTTAACAATTTATGATCAGTATATATATCACCCCATTCACCATATAGATAATTAATCCATATTTTTAATGAAAAAAACACTACATACAACTCCAAATTGTTTGTTATGTATTTTTTCTCAATAATTTTCAATTATTGGGAGTCATAATCTATCACTATATAATTCTTTATGAGAAAGAATCATAGTACCTTATTTGACACATCAGTAAATATCAAAAACCTTTCTTCACTATAGGGTCATGTATGAATAGGTTCTATAAACTAACTTCTCTTCATTTCTATAAAATTATTCTCACATTCATCTATCCACAATAACGTAACCCCATTTAGAGTTAACTAGTTGAGTGGATTTCATAGTCATGAAAAAATTATTACGAAGAGTCGGTAGTATCCATACAACCCAAGAATACTAAAAATCTCAGTTATCATGGTTGTTTTAGTCTATTTCTCAATAAAATCCACCTAGTAATGATCCATTGGTATACCCTCACATTAAGTTATATGACACATGAATGTAACTTTTTATATCCCAAGTTCACAATGGTATATTTTTCTTATAGATCCTCCTTTATTAGGGTCATCAACATAATCATCAAATGTTCTTCATACCCATTATTGATCTTCAAAAATATAAGAATATCGTCTATAAATAAAACCAAAAATAGATCAAGGTAATGTTTAATATCTATATTCATTAAATCCTTAAATATCACAGGAAAATTGGTAAGTCTAAATAAAATTACTATAAATTCATAATGACCATACCTCATACAAAAGGTTTTCATGATTATATCCTATTTATTGACCCTTAGCTGATGATATCCCAATCAAATAAAAATATTATAAAAATAATAATCTCTTTTTATCAAATAGACCATAGATAAAAGGTATAATATATTTGTTCTTAATATTGTTCTTGTTATGTTCTCGATAATCAATGTAAAGATGCATTGAATTGTCTTTATTTAAAAAAAGGAGGATGCTTACCACATTGTGAATCACTATTATGAATGAATACCTTTTCTATATTCTCTAATATTTTATTCTTCAATTCCTACAACTAAAATAATTATATTATATATGATGTTATTTAAATAGGTGTAGCATTACATTTGAGATATAATGAAAAATAATCCTCATGATTTGGGGGAAGACTATGAAAATATTCTATAAATACATCAAAAAATCTAGTACAATAGGAATAAACTTAATACTAAGTTTCTACCTAACCAAATAAGTTAAATATCTCTTTTTAAGATGTACAAAAACCCTTATAGTGGAGATAATTTTCTTTTTGGATTTTAGGTTCATCCTCACACTAATATATAGTCATTGGTTTATTCAAAATATAAAATATAACTTTTCTTCTTTGACAATTTATTTTTTATTAATACTAAGAGATATAATCCATACTATAAATTACATTAGAATAAACTAGAGGAGGAAAAAAAATGAATTTCAATAAGCATATTCCCACAAACGTCAATCAGAGAGGATCTATAGAACTGATATGAGATTATTTTACCATTATGAGTTTTCATTTCCAACTCAATATATAATCATTGAGGTGGTGATGTGATACCCTTTCAAAATTATTCATATATAATAGAGTAGGTAGAACCTAAATAAAATGAATCATTTTCACTTTCATAGTGGATAATTAGTGTACAGTTCACTACATCATTAGGAACTCCTAATTTGAATAAAGTAATTGTATAATATCATCCTTATCCCCTTAGATTTCACTATGTTGTTTCCCTTAATTATTAGGTAATTGGTTTGAATATTAACCAATATCATTAAAACTATGTGATTTTATATAAGTGATTTTTTAATTAAATTTTATTCAAGAACCTTATAACCCCTTGTTACACACTTAAAAAAACTCATGATCTCATTAATCAAGTACCAAGGTGTTTCATTCCAAAATACCCATGTGGTGGAAATACCATTATCCCATTATTATTTTTTACAAATAAAATTTTCCTTAGTGGTTAGCCGTTATCTTCATTTCTTGACTTCAGTTGAAGATATACGACCTAGAAAAATCATTTTTTTCTATTTTTGGAACATGAAACTAAATAATAATATAATGAAAACATTTGAGAAACCAATTTACTTTGAAGACTTTGATTAATCTCATCAAAGAAAAGGAAAATAATTATTACCTGATTACATATATAGTCTATAACATTCCTTCCAAATAATGTAAAATTAGCCTCATACTTTACCACACCATATTCTTCCTAATTATTTAATGTGAATAAATTCATCTCTGTTTCATTTAAGTACTCTAGAGGGAGGTATTTCTCAAATAATACAAATTTAAATGTTATCTATTAAATTATTTCTATTTTTTGAACCCATTTAGTTTTTTGGATAAATTATTAAAACTAATTAGAATCTCCTTTCAAACAATGCACTACCAAAATAACATTTTCACTTTCATTACATCATAACATAAGGAAAATATTTTTGAGGGACATAATCTATTATTCAACAATGAATGGAATAGAAATTCCACTAAAATATGGAGGCCTTTATCATAGGAAGATATCCAATATAGGTGAATCATGTTTTAGGATGATAGGTGTTTCTATATGGGTATGATTATTCATCATACTCTGAGTTAGTTACCATAATATGGATTTGATCTGGTCAACTTCCACACAAGCTATATTTTCCTTCTTATTAGGACAATACTAACATTTTCTATAGGTGTTTATTCCATTTTTTCCATTAGGTTACATCACTAAACATTGGAACACACAGAGTAATGTCATAATCATTATGAACATTGTGTCATAACATAAAAATACATATAATGGTAAAAGTTATCAATTACTATATGGGATTATTATAATTATCATGTTAGATATATTCATATAAAATATACTTCTCAAGGTTCCTTATAAACATCCTATGGTACCAACTATAGAGACCCCCAATCTAGTATCACAGATCCAATGTTTACATTATTATGTTGCTACAAGATATGATGAATCTTACCAAGAAGGATAAAAAATTTAGAACTCTTGGAAAAATATATACATACTTGATTCCCATATTATAATATAAATATAAAAAATATAGCAGAGGAATTATTATTTAATCCTTGATATCATTCATAATATTCTTCTTCAAATACTAGGGAAATGAAAACAAATAAAGGGTGAGCTCAGATGCTTAGAAATGGTTATGTATAGTGGATGTTATCATGAGTAAATAAGTAATATTCAACATGGAAGTGTGGATAATAAAAACACATTCCATTAAATCCATACATGATATTAGTGAGTTTCCATGAATAATATCAAAATTTAAAATACGTGGATAAAAAACTAAATTCTTAATAAAGGAAGTTCATAATTCTGGACATTCATGATTAATGCCTCTCAACGAGGATATCATTAATGTTACCGTCATGGCCTCTCAACCAAGAATTCATTCTTAATCAATAATTATGTTTAAACAATAACCCCATATAATATAGAATTATATATATTTTCTCTCATAGAACATGAAAATGCATTGAAGGGAAATCTATAAATAGGACCCACTCATTACCTTATTGTATTTTCCATTCCTTATATTTTTAATGATTAACAAAATTTATTCCTAAAATTCCTTATAAGTAAAAAATTACGCATATGGAATTATGAATATGAACATAAACACATCATCATAATAAATAATATAAATAATTAATAAATATTGTATAATTTTTTCATATCCCCATTAACATCAATGAACATTGTCATAGTTGAAAATACATCTAAAATATCACTAGAATGTTTCTTTAGAAAAATACCATTTTTACTTTAAAATTACATATTAAAATATAAAATTTTCACCAATATCAAAGAAGTAATTTTATTTTAAAATAAAATTTTGATCATGTAAAATAAGATTTAAATCATTGACTGTTCATGGATGTTGGTAATTTCTTTCATTTTATGTATGTTAAAACAAATAATCCATTTACATTTTTGGTGAAAAGTCAAAGGTACCTCATTCAAAAAATGAAAATAATATTCCTTTTAATTTTTTTTATAAAACATTAATAATAGTTAAAAATTATTATAAGTAATCATATGGTAATTTTAGAAACATTCTTGATAACATTTTTTGAAAACCTGGAAATGGAAGAATAAGATTCCCGACTAAAGAGTAAATAATTTCTACCTTTTTAAAATTTTCTCCAACTTTTTAAGTAACCAATAGAGAAAAATTATAATATTACTTAAATACTTTAGGGAATAATGAGAGGGAAAAAATTAAATGGTTTTATTAGATATGTATCATATAATTTCTCTCAATGGAAATTCAAACACAAACAATTCCAAAATTAAATGAGATTATAAAATAAATCCCTTACCTTAAGTTCAACTTACATCATAAATGATTTTAACTACATATATAGTAAATATATATTGATTATAATTCTATTAAAGAATAATTTACATACTTATAATATCATATAGGATCCACTTATAACATTTCAACCCCAATTTATTAATAATACCTTATTAAAATAGTCATTTATAAGTATCAACCATTTTGTTTTTCATGAGAAAATTGGTCTGATTCTTATGATAAATTTAAAATAATCATGGTTACATCATATAAATAATTTTTATCTTCATTTAAATATCATATATATTCATTATATATATATACATCCATATAATTTGGAGATATAAAAATGATTTACATTGTTTAGGGAGACGATATGTCGTACATATAAATGAAATTTGTTTTCACTTTTCAAAGGATGGGACAAAAGAAAGGTATATAATAATTTAATTTTCCAAAATCATTATTTTTTCATATATATTCATTAAATATATCATTATTTCTGTCATTTTAAAGTATAAAAGAAGAAAAAATTACCTTGATTCGTTGAGGTGGTAGCCCACACGTACCCATGAGCGACGTTATTTTTTTCCAATGGATGATAAGGTAAGAAGATATATTTGATATTATAATTATAGTAGAATAATTATGTCATAAATATCTCATATTAACATTAAACCCATCCTATTAACTCTACATGAAATATGGTGATGGAAAATGAATTGTATCGGTACATGGAGTTGATAGTTCACATGTATGAACGAGTAATATTTTCACTTCTCATCTTATGGAAAAGATGATGTGTAATGGTGGTTTCATAATAATAATAATAATAATAATATTTCAGTATATATAAGAAAATTAATTAATTATTTTATAATTAATACCATATATTTATAAGAGGTAGAGAAAGAAAAAATTTGAAATTACTTAGTTATGATTTGTACCTATTCATTGAGAAACCTCTTTTGGTTTACACCTTAAGCCTTGAAAGGAAGATCTTTTAGCCATAATAGATGCTCTAGGAAATAGGTAATGAATCTAAGAAGGAAATATGGTAGGTATTGGACTAGATATAAGGTTCCAATGGTGTTATTAAGAGATTATAAGTGGTTCTCTTTTATAAGTGAGGGGAGGATCACTCTTAGAATTACTCAAAGTATTAAATTAATATAAATTAATTTCCATAATCATGTCACTAGAAATTGATATATTTATATGATATGATGAATATAATTTTAATATGTATCATCCAATATTATTTAGATAATTTTAGGTGATTTTTTAACTCTTATTTGGTAGTTTTAACCCATCATTAACCCTTTTTACAATTATAGTAATATCAATGTTTTTAACTCTTCATGTGTCAAGAATAGTTACATAAAAGGAAAAGTAACCCAAAAATTGTCTATGGTTTACATATTCAACCACATCTCATTCACTTGGTCTAATATAGGATTTTTATGAATTTTAGTTAATTTAATAAAATATTTTTCATTATGAAATATCATTAATGTAATTTTTTAGAATTATTTATTTAATTTCAATTTAAATAAATCAATAAAAATATGGAATTAGAATATAAATGTTTAAAAAATTAACAATCATGATCAGATTAAAATTCTTGGAAAAAAATAATTCATCCACATTTAATTACATTAAATATTTTTTAAATTCATTTATTTTATTTTTCTATTAGTTGAATAAATACAATATTGGTGTTGTGTATGAATTTAAGGATTTTATTCAATAATAGAAAATTTTAAAAAAAAATATATGGTAAAAATAATTAATATTTAAAATAGAAATCTAAAAATTAACATATTAATTTTTTTCATTATGAAAAAATACCGGAGATATTAAACCGCGGAAAGTGAAATTCAATTTTTCTTCTTTTTTTAAAATAATATAAAGGTTAGTATCCAAGGAAAATGGCCTAAAGTGCCCATATTTTCTAAATATGAATGATAATGGTCAAAATACATTTTTCAAATAGGATATATTCATATGTTATAGAAATATTAAACCCTTATCTCAAAGATTTAGCATTGTTTTACCTGTGTTACCATTATCAAGATGACAAACATTCACCAAGGTTACTATCCATAATGAGAAAAAAATAAAAATAGACCTATTTACCAAATATTATTAACTAAATTTACAATATTGAGTCCATTTTATCAAATTCAATTCACATAATTAGAAGGTATTAATTTAAAATTAAAACTGGGAGACATGATGAAAATCGATTTTCTAGAAAAATTATTTTTTATGTATAAAAATTAGTTTATACCAAATTATGATATATTTTTTATATAAATAATATTTATTAGATTATATTTAATAAAAATGAACTAATTAAATTTTAAAAATAATAAAAAAATATAATTTGAATTTTTAAGTACTTGAAAATAAAATATTATTTTCAATAAAAATCAGTATATATCACTATTCATAAAAAAAAGAATATTTCAGAAAATTATAAAAAAAAATCATTATAAGAGATTTTTTTAACTATAATTTCAATATTGAAATTATTTTTATCAAATATCATTTCTAAATGATGCATAAATTAATTATAATATATTATCACAATAAGCAATAAAAACCATTTTTTAAAAAATAAATTTTGTATGCATGTAATGACTATAGTAAAAAAATAAAAATATTATAATTCATATTTGTACCTCAAAAATAAAAGATAGGATATAATGGTATATCTTGTTATGGTTCATTTATACATGGGGTTATATGTATCCGAATCTATTAATGAAATTAAATTTATTTGAAGATAAATATATCAAAAAGTCACAAGGTGGTAAAAGAAAACTGAAGATAAAATGAATAAACTGTGAAACCGAGTTGTGTCCCATCCTAAAATATCTGCAAACCTATATCACCATAAGTGAAATAATTAAAGTATTATATAGTATAATTATAGTAAATGAATCAAATATATCAATAGTGGTGCCCAAAACTCAATTCCTCACAGATCTAATCATCCTCACATCTCAATGCAATACAACTTGTCACACTCATCCCTTACCATGTCTACATCCCAAAACCTCAAATCAAACCCTCATATCATATCAATATACCATAACCACTACTAGTAACATGGATAAAAGGAAGGGAATAATGGGGGAAGTATTCACCAATCCATTCCCACCAAATCCTATATATTAGAGGATCACCCAGTATCCAAAACCACATATGTGAATCAAATAAGTTTTTTAACATGGTTGTTGGTGCATACAGAATAATAAGACATATTAATATATATAATAACACAATTGACACATCATATTTTTATTTCATACATGTACAACCCTATCAATCAGATTACACAAATCATCATTATCACACTATTTTCACCATTTCTCTAGTCACATAGAACAAATTAATTCATCAAGGAAAAAAATTATTTTAATAAATAAATTCCAAAAAATCCACTTCTTAATTAATTAAAAATTACAATATAATTGATTTAACTTTTTTTTTATAAAAAATTGAAAAAAATTTCCATTCATATTATAACACACCCGATTCAATTATACATGTTATGTTATTGGTTCATTACAAATCTATATACATTCATTAAATATCATATAAATCAACTACCACATTAACAAGTTTAGTTTTAGCATGATATAAATTCATTCAAAACACATGTTACAGTCAATTCCTCCTCTTTATGCGAGTTTCCCGTAAAATACGTTGACTACATTAAACACTTATTCAAGCACTTCTAAATTAATTCATACAATACATCACTAATTTTTTTTTTATTTTTTTATTTTCATTTCTAATACATAGAAAAATTCATAAAAAAATACCTTTCTATGCATCAATGCCATATTATTACATATTTAACATCAATACATCACTATTATTATATCAACCATAATAGAAATCATGAAACTATGACTTAAATATATCATATATATTTTCAAAACTTCACATCCATTTTTGATGAAAGTTAATTTTTTATAATTAAATCAATATAATTTATCTAATAAAATAATATAAATCATGATTATTCTGCATCCATAATGAAAAATGAAAATATTTATTTAATAACTTACCTCATCACATCACCGAGAATAATGTCAAATTCATTATACCCCCACATTATTTTTGAAATACTTAAATATATCTAAATGCATAAATTCGTCATTGCAATAATACCTAAACAACTACCCATAAATGCTCAATATGGATGAAAAAAGAAAATAGTTAAATGGATGAATAAGAATAAATAGGAAAAGGGTGTGTTAACTTATATGAATTTGGTCTGATAAGATATGAAACTCAAAACCAACCAAGTAAAACCAATAAATTTATAATGAACTACTCTATACCACGTGTCATCAAGAGGGATAATGGATTAAACAATAAGAATTAGAGTTAATTGAATTTATAATTAAATTATGGTTATCCAAACCATGCCATGGATACCTAAACCATGGAAAATTTTGGTTTAACCAAATATGATATTAAAACCATGGTTTTCAAAACTAGATATTCCCTTAAATATTATAGTCCCTTTTCCTTCAAATAAATATATTCAACAAAAACCACAATATGGTGGAATCTACCATGTCATGGCTCTATAAAAATCATTTATCAGATGACATGGAACCCTAACATAACCTCCTCAACCAAGACATGGTATAAGACACATTCAAGAAACCATGTTATGGTTTAACATTTTTTTTGAATGGAAGATCCACCAAAATATATCTCCCAACCATAACATGAACCATGCATATTTTCAAAGAAAAGTATTATTGATCAAAAAATAAATGATTTAGTTTCACTCCTCATATAGTCTAAGAGATTCCCCAATATTATTTACGTAAAACACGACTCCATCAAAACGTGAACTTGAAACTATGAATTAAATCAAACCAAAGTGTAGTGTTGACAAAACCATGACATGGTTTTGTAAAACTCTTTATTTTTTCAGATTTTATCCCATAGATTTACCCCAAATATCTCTCTATTTAATTTAAACACCTCCAAAATTCATAATGAAAAAACCCAAACCCATCCTTTCACACTATAAGAGTCAATAATCTATTAGCTATCATTTTTTAAGAAAAGTTTGTAACTCCCCAAACTTTTAATTTTATATGATTAGTTCACACATAAAAAAAATTACACTGTTCATTATATATATCTTACTATTTATTTGATTTTAAAATCATTTATATTACCCTTCGATCATTTATAATATCCTAAAATAGCTAAAAAATATAATTAAAAGGAATTTTTTTTTCAGTCAAAGTTAAATTTATATAAAATAATTATAATACGATACCATTTAAATTTATTCCACAATCACACATGAGAATAATAATTCCATAAAACATAAATTAAGACATGGTTGGGACTTTTAAAAATTAGAAATCCCCTTAGTCTCATGTCATTTCCCTACCACACCCCATCTTCTCAATGTATCTATGATCATAAGAATATTGTTCAATATTCTCAATCTTAAAAAAACTCATTATTCTTATGATCCCATAAACATCATTCTCTATCCATTTGATTATAATTTATAGGTACCTTATTATTTTTATTTGGTTTATCCGCACTTTACATATCCATAGGCTCTCAAAATTTTGATTGTTCATTTATATAATTTTTCAATCCATCATTGGTAATATATTGTATACCAATTTTCATCCATAAATTTCAAACCCAAAAATACAGCATCATCCCTATGAGTGATATAATCATTATAGATGTTCCCGTCCTAAATACTATTTTAATACTTATGGTGTTATAACATTCAAACATATATCAAAAATGGAAATTTTAAGACCAACCACTTCATTAAAGAAAATATTATCACATATCCATATTAATGATGGGATGTTTAATTATTTTTGAATCTGAGTAATCATGAATAAACTAATTATCATCTAATTGTGTTACCATGGTGTTAAATTTCACCACCATCCATAAAAATGTGACATGACAACCACACACTTGACATAAGTATGATGATAATTTAGGTGATATATGATAGATTTAATAAAATTTAATATTTTTTATTTAGATATTGTATCCATGCTTTTTTGTTAACTCTATGAGTGGTGAAAAGTCAATCAGAATGATATATATTCCCCATAGGTTAACAAAACCATCTTATTGAAAAATTATATTAAGTGAAAAATTATATGTTATATTACACCACTTAGAAGATCTATATTCCTCATGTGTATTTTTTAATTTTTTATTTTAATAATGGTCTTAATTAGTGGTTGATTTATATGTTATTTTGGTTTAATTAAAATAATTTTAAGAATTTAAAAATCAAATCTAACCTATATATCATCCCCCAGTTGATGAATGTCAAATTATATTTATATTTCTTCTTCTCTATTTAAAAAACATTGCTTCACATATCAATTTATGTCGAAAAAAGATACACAATTTAATAATAATATAATTTTTCTACAATAAAAATAATTACAATGTATAAAAATAAATTTTACATGTCATCATAAATCTAGTAAACATCTATCCTTGTTATCATTCTAAATATGATAACATTTTAACATAGAAATTCCCTAACGATATTAACTTATGTTAACCCTTATCTCGAGCCTCAAAACGAGGCATAAACCAATCAGTTAAATCTATGGAGACTTATGTCAACCATTTAAATGAATACAAGAATAATAAGAATAAAAAATTGAATAATAATATTTTAGTGTTGATGGGGTATTCACATGACTAATTATCATTGATTATTATTTCATTATGTAAGTGGTGAAAAAATATCCCAAAATTTCCCTTAGATTTTACATGTTGTTTTATAATAAATATAACCTCAACTAAAAAATAATTTTATTGTTTCTCTCTATCTATATAAATAGCATAACACTTTTATTTCTACTAATATTCTAATTTATAATGACCTGGATTGGGTTCTACATGTCGGTGCCCTGAGACAGATCACCACATGACCTCGGGTGTGCCTCCCCTCATGCCCGAGGCTTTAGAGTAGCAGTGAGGTTCTAATATAGAATGTGGGCAGACTATAGACTCATATAAAAGTTTCAAAATAGTAAAAGTAAAAAATAGATAGACAAATGGTAATAAACTATTAAATGGATAATATCACAACAAATTGAGAACAACATCACATGATAATCCCAAAACATGGAACATGACCACCATATTATGTTTTAGATATTTCATTCCATATAAGTGTCATGTTTCTAATGAAAACCCAAAAAATAAATACTCACTCAAATCTTCCAATCATGTCCTGACATCATGTCTAGATCCCTCATCCATGCTCCATCCTGAATCCCATGTGAACCTTCTAACATATGGCTCCCGCACTTATCATGTATTACAATAAAAAATACTATTCGGGTACCAATCAGTCATCCCTAGTAGTGTTTGAGTACAAATCAGTAGTTCACCACCAACATATTCTAAAGATATGTCTAGTATATAATAGTGTATACAATTTTATAGAGAATAAAGATCAAAAGGAAAAGTAAATATGTTAAACATTTATTATTCTTTAATCAACTATATCATACCTTCTTTTTCCCATGTTGGAATATGAACCATATACCATAGGTATATCACACTAAATTATTTCATGGTATTTTAATATTAGTTTAATTCAAATTTTAGTCCCCATATCTATGAGCATCAGTCCAAGTACAATAATCTTGGGCACATAGAACATCATTTCAATGCCAATATCTTAGGGGCCTAAAGCATCATTCTAGAACATCATGGGAAATTGGATCATCAGTCTTTATCCAAATATCCATTTTTCACATACATGAATTAAGGGCCTATATCATCAATCTATTACCCCATGGGTAATTGGGAAATCAATCCCTTATTCACAACTCATTGATCAATCAATCATAAATATCACATATATCACATACATATCATGGATTAACATCATTAAACTTCTTATAAATAATTCAAATCGAAATGAACCGTTTTATTTATCAATAAAAACTATGTTTGTTAATTTTAATCATAGGGAAAATTATGAACAAAACACCATTAATCCATTTTTCATCAATTAATCACATATAATTAACCCTTTAATGTTATGCAAAATAACCCTTTAAATCCAATAATTAATCCTAAAATAAGGATTTAATTAAATATCAATAACACATAATCCATATTTTTTCAATTCATAAATCATTATTTCAAGGGTAAATTTGAACACCTCAGGGGTTTCCATCAATTCAGTTTCATAATTATTCAACATTCCAAAGGGATCTGTGAAGGGTTTCCCAATTTTATAGAATTATATTCACACATTTTTATTTAAATTCAATTTCACAATATGGAAATTCAATGAAACAATTACATACACAAAATCAAAATCAAGACAATGGGAATTAGAAATTAGATCGCCTATATCAGGATCATTGATGAACACCTACCAAACTATATCCCTCAATTTGATATAGAATAGTCAAATTCACAACAATGAGGAGGATCTTGGACTGAAACTGAATGAGAGGTTGGTCCTTCCATCAAATCTTCGATTCTAACCATAAGGGGTTCAAGGAGGCTTGGAATCCTCTTATTTTCCTCAAATGATGAAGGAAATCATATTAGTTTGAGCCTATATGTTTAGGGATATAAAATAAGGTTTTGGTATTTTTTTATTAACATTTTAGGTGATTAATTCTACACAAATTATTTCCAGGGTGGGGCTGGATGAGTTAACAAACTGTGCTCCATAACCATGTGTCCATACTTTATGGGGTTTACAGTTACTCTTATGTGAGTGAAAGGTTTTCCAAACCATGTGTAAATATTAAAAATACCTATGTTTGAAGCATCATGGTTTATTGGGGTGGTCACATGGTTTAAAAAAACGTATGCCAATCACACATCACCCAAAACCCTCCAAAAGTGTGAAACATTCACCCAGATACACCCAAGAAAAGATACAACTAAGGTAAGACTAAACAAAGGGTATATAGGTACCTGAATAAAAGTACACTACATCTTTATAAAGTGAAGGATCTTAAAACCTCCCAACCTTATAACAACACTTCCTCAAGTTTTACTCCCAAGCATCACAAAGCTTTTGTGGTAAATAGGTCAGGCCATTGGGCACGTATATCTAGTTCCCTATCCCATGTTTCATCCTAAAATCTTTCATTCTACCACAACACTTATACAAACATCACATCGTTCCCTTACATCACTTTCTAATTGTGATTTAAAATACAGATCAGATGATCCTCTAAGGACACATCAGCCTCAATCTTAGCATCATAAATATTGATCACATGAGAGGGGTCATGTTGATACTATTGAATCTACAACATATGAAAAAATGATTCATAAAACTATACCTCTATGAAAGATAAAATCACTACACTACCATTCTGATTCTCTTCACAGTCTCAAAAACTCCAACAAACTAGGGTGATAACTTTCCTTACCTCCAAATCCTAAGATGGACCAATCTCAATAACACCTAAATAAATACATGGTCACCCAATATAAACTCAATGAATTGAAGGTGTCGATCAGAACAAAAATTATTCCTACTATATTCTATATCTATATGTTTACTAATTAATTTAACATTCTCTACTGACTCATGCATGTGAATCGGTCCCAACAACTCAGAATCACCCTCCTTCATCCAGCATAGATCTTATCTGCATGGACTTCCATGAAGTTATTCATATGGTTCTATTTGAAAAGTCACATGATAACTATTTTAATATGAAAAATAAATGAGTTATAAGGTCTTCTATCATGACCCTCCAAAATTATTGATCCATTCTCTCAGTATGCCCTCTATCACCTTGATAGAACACTCTGATTACCCATCTATCTGCAGGTGGAAAGTCATCCTTAGAAACAATTATGTAACAAAAACCTTCTTCGAGTCGTTACATAAGCATGAAGTAAAACAAGAATCAAGATATGAAACTATGATCCAAGGGACCCCATGAAAATAGACTATCTATTGAACATATAATTTACCCAACTGATCATCGATGAAGGTTTCATGGATAAGAAATAAATGGGATACTTTTTTCATCCTATTCAAAATCACGTATATTGCATCATATATTTGATGTGTTCTCAGAAGACTCACCATTAATTCCATGGTAACTCCATCTGGAATTTATTTTGAAAGTGTAAAAAACTATTATATACCATTAGGTTGCTGATTCTTAGCCTTCAGATACTGAAAAGTGTATCATCGTGTCATGATACCAACGATCTCCCTTTTCATGCCTCACCACTAATACTATTGATGTTGTTCATAGTAAATTTTTAAACCAAGATTCACTTACCAATTCAATTCATGAAACTCATTCTTTAGATCTGAAGTCATAAAATGGACACAAAAACATGATTTTATACATAGATAATCTCATCCTCAACTATATTCCAATCAGAAGGTGACTCCACACCATCAAGTATTTCCATCAGGTCTAAAAACTCTAGATCCTAATATGTCCTATATATGATATAGCTTAGATTTATGGATTCAATTGATAAGGATAAGTGGGTCATCTAATCCTAGCCCTTCAGAACCTCAATATGAATCTCAGTCACTAAGGAAATTATCTTGCACTCAGAATGGAGTCTTGAACTACCTGAGTTTGTGTCTTCCTACTCAAAGTATCCACAAAACGTTTTCCATTTCCTAGGTTTTATTCTAGTAAAAAAATCAAAATAATTCATATAATCAAACCATATTTTCTATCGGAGGCTCAAATATAGTTATGAAATATTTTCTTTAAGATTTTTTGATCAGTATACACAGTAAAATTTTCACTAAATAAGTAATATAGAGAACACATTAAAAAATAAACTGTTGGAGTTGGTGGCCTAGAACCAACTAATTTGTACTTTATTCATTAAATAACACCTTATCACATATTTATTTTTCTTCTTCATGAAAATTCATTTGATAATGTCCTAAGGATAGTTTTTTCACTAAAAGGTAATAGCGGATCCCTATAATTATGAGAACCCAAAAGTGCAATAACACTGTTCTTGAATATATGTTCTATGGCCGAATGATTTTATTTTAGGGAAACAAAGAATACATACCATTAGGGGTGAGGACTCATAAAACTTTGATGCAAATTCTCATGGTGTTCGCCCTTGGTTATATCTAGGAGGATATTATGAGAACAAGACCCGCCAGTAGGAAATCCATATTTCATAGTGTCATTGGATGTTCCTACCTACGGACGTGTTTATTGGTCCTTAGACTTTAAGATTATTGTTAATGGGTATTACAACTCGTGCACTTAGATGTATTGACAAAAACTGTGACGACACACTATTTGCAACAAGGTAGGATATGTTGGGTGTGTCATGAGTAATATTGCATTAATAGACAATGCAAGAAAGGATTTTTACCTTCTATTCCATAACGGGAGTTGATATCTTAGGCCCTTTGATGGAATTGATATAGCATAAATAAATCCTTGGTCATGGTAAGGAACGAGCAATTTAAATTCCAAAAAGTCAAAGAAAGAATAATCGAGCACATGGGTTGATGGAACTAGCATGAAACCTGCTTGATTAGAGATATCAAGACAAAGGGATTATATTACATGATAAGTATTTGTAGGAGGTGATATGTCATTGTGGTGTTACATTATTTCTCTATGGGCGACTTGGCGTGTTTCTAAACACTAACCTTGGACTTTAGGCAGGCTTCTCTTAATGCCACTGAGAAAGAGGCCTAGAGGGTCACACACTAAGTGTGTTCAAGTATCTTAGTTAAATATTAATTTAACAAGTTGAATAATTATTATTCCCGATTGTGGTTTAATAATTATTCAAGGATGCCTGATTGCATTTATTTAGACACTAGTTATTCGAGAGAATATATATTGGGGGAGAAATAAAATATTTATTAGCGAGTAATGCAGTAATATTTATTTAAGAAATAAATAGTCATTATTCAAGTTCTAATAAATATGGTGGAGGAAATAAAGAGAATGGAAAAACAAAAGTACACACAGTTTATATTAATATACACGCTGTGTAGTTTTTTGGGGATTTATGAGAAATAATATTATTTATTTAATTAAATAATTTTAGGTGTAATTTGCTATGTGCATGTCAAGTAATAATAATAGTCAACTATTATTATTAGACATAGGGTCTTAATGATAATTAAATGAAATGAATAAATGATTTCAGGTAATTAATTTATTTTATTATTCTAAGTAATTAAAATCCTAATTATATAACTCTCATTAGCCTATCCATTCATGTTTTTTTTGCACAACAGATCTAGAGAAATCTCTCAAGCCAAGAGATAATTCTTTTCTTCCAAGAACTCTCTCAAGATACGAGAGTGATCCTCCTCCACCGGATCAAGGAGTGCACTTTGTAAGCGGCTCTGAAGGAGATCAAAGGCAGACATCGCAAGCGAAGTATCTTCCATGATAGCACCCGCAGATCCCTTCGGCGATGTACAGAGATACGTGGAGCATGTGTGGATCACCCCTAGAGGAATCCTACACTTGGATTCTCTAATGCAATGACGGATCACATCAGATCATTACCAAAAACATCAATGGAGAGAGAATTCCATCAAGGTAATTCTTGTCTTTTAATTAAATTAATTATAACCAACATATGATGATCCTCTCTATGGTTCTGAGACTCCCTTTTGTTCTTTCATTCTTCATTCTATTCTGAAGATCCGAATTTTTATTATTGCGACTGATCTCAGATTGATCATTGTTAATGGAAAAAATTATAGTGGGGTACACCCACCGATGCGCTTCCACTATGCCCGAAACCTACAAGTGGTATCAAAGAGTTCATATCATTGATTATAATTATTTTTTTTCATGATTTGCGCTTTTAATAATTTAGTTGTTTCAATGCAAGTTAATAGTTCTATAAATCTGAATCTCGAGATCTATTCCTCTTCTTCCATTTCTCATTCACCTTATAGAAACAATTTTTTATTTTAATTTTGATAAAAAATAAAACATAGGATATCATCCAGAGGTGATAAACTTTCCTTGTCATACTACACCAGAACAAATGAATTTTATTCAGCAGTACACGCCGTGTTTTCTTGGTTCAATGAATCAGAATGGTCTGCCAAACCAGGTCGTGTCATTAGATTCTATCTAATTCTTTAAGACTCCATGTGTTGTCCAGGAACACGTGACACATGGTTTCCGGATTACACACCATGTGACCCACTTAACACGGCATGTAGTACCTTCAGGTTAGGGTTGGACCGTGTACCCCGTACATGGCTTGCCTGACTAGAAACCATGTAATGCGAATACTACACAGAGTGTGACCCACTGAACATGACATGCACTATGAATATTTCCAAAGTACATCTACATGTCATGTCCCCAAGCATGAACTTTGGATGGATGGTGAACATAATTACACACCGTTTAGTCAAAACTACATGCTGTGTACTCATCCAAATTACACAGATTTATTAAAATTTATTATTATATTATACAAACCCTTGAGATGTTTACCATAGTGTGGGTGTAAATCTTAGGCACTACATATGATATGAGTTATATATATATGTTTTTAATTTAACATCTGTGTAATGTTCATTTCTACTCATTGGGTAGTTATAAATGGGAACTCACCAGGTTTCCTCCAAGGTATAAGTTACGTAAAAAGATAATTTTAAATTAATTTATTTGTTTAAAATTATTATTGATGATAATCTCAAGGAAATTCAAAAAAAGAGGTTTAAGATAAAAGGTTTGATTAATTAGAGATAATTAATTGATTCATGTATGATTTATCTTAAACAAGAATGATTAAATAATTGAATGCTTGTTTTATTTAGGCGTAAATATCATTGAATGTATGGATGATCATGATCTAGACTAATACCTTTGTATGTGAATGATTTATTTTAATTTATTTATTTAAATTGAATTTGTTGGCCTTCGAGCCTTCTCCTCATTAATATGTAGGGCCTGCATACCCAAGGATTCTTTTATGTAAAATCCTGTTTTACCCCTCACTTGCGAGTGAGATAAAAGCATATGTAATGGATGGAGCTCCCAAGCTAGTTGAGGTGGCTCAAATTTTGATCCAAGGTGAATCTAATCCAAGGAGATACAAAGTTGGATAAGTGGAAAGTTGGAAACACAAACCCAAAAGGTTCAAGGTGTTTCTCCAATAGGTCTTGGGTTAGTTTATCAATTTCTAGATAAACTATCAATTATAATGAGCTCATGATCATACAATTTATTTTATTTCTATCAGTTACATGGTTTATTTATTGTGGGTGTGTTGTCATGATCACACAATTAATGAATTATACAAGCATGTAAGATGGAACTATAATAAGACCGACTTATGCGTAAATATTATCTTAGACATGGTTAATTACTTAAGTATATCCCAATTAATATTAACAAAAATTTAATAAAGATAATAAAAAGGAAATTTATGTATAAGATAAAATCCCTCAAAGAAATATAAAGTTGGTATAGCCATCCATAATCTTGGTTAGAATCGAACCATAGTTAAAAGTTCTTAACCAGCCCTAGTTGGGGTGCTTTCAATTATCGGGGAATTCTAAATCAAGGTTTTGGGTTGAATTGATTTGGTTCACATCAAGGGTTGACTTTCACAATAGTACTTGGTGTGACTAAGAGGAAAAGGTTGAGGAAATAAAAAATAAAAGGATTTAAGTATTGGGGAGTCCACTCAGCGAATCTAGGAGCTACGAGTTAATGTTGTTGGAATTTGGAATGCCTATCTAAAACCCTTCAAGTTTCTTAACAAACCCTAGTTGGGGTAATGTAAAGGGTAATATGGATCCTTTCCACTAGAATATTTAGGCAACATAATATTCTGAAGTCAATGGTCAGGGCTATTGGATTTTGATAAAATAGTGGGATACTAATAAGTATTAATTAATTTATTTTTCTCACTTTTATCATGATAAAGTACTAAAACTTTTCTAATATTAATTTGTAGAAATGGAAAGAAAAATGACTTCAAACATATCATTGCGAACCATACTCGAGAAGGAAAAAATTCTCACTGGAACCAATTTCCAGGAATGGTAGAGGCATTTACGCGTTATCCTTCGCCACAAGAGGAAATTGTATGTACTGGAAGAGCATGTTCCAGTTGTGCCTGGAAAAGAGGCCAGTGATGTGTAACTATCTCTATATATGAAACATATGGATGAAGCCACATATTTCCAATGTTTCATGCTATCAGCCATGTCTAATGAGGTCGTGAAGCAACATGAAAACATAGACGCGTATAGCATGATGTCTCACCTTAAGGATCTATATCAAGATAATGAAATACATGAGAGATATGAGATCTCCAATGATTTGTTCACAACTAATCTTGGAGAGTCTGCGCTAGATGAGACTCATGTAGTAAATCTTATTGGCTACATTGAAGGCCTAGACATCTTAGGGATTAAGTTCCCAGATGAGTTGCATACAAATCTCATCTCATCATCATTTCCCAAGTACTTCTCTGGATTTATTGTCAACTACAACCTGAGCAACAATGAGAAGAGTCTATTAGAACTTCTGACCTTAATTCACCAGGTATATAAGAACATGTGGTGTGAAAAACCCACAATCCTTATGGTGAATAATAAAAGGAAGGACAAGGCAAAGGGGCCAATGATTCATAAATGATCTGAAGCCCCTGAGCACCGTCCCTCCAAGAAGGGGAAGATCCAGAGACATGGAAAATAACAAGAGGTGGTATGTTTTTCATGTGGAAAGTAAGTCCACTAGAAGAGGAACTTCACCTAGAGGTGTGGGGATGTTAAAGTTGCATTAATTATCGAGTGTAATCTTTCCATTTCTACACATTGGGTATTAGATATAGCTTGTGGGGATCACATCTGTATTCAAATGTATAAACCAAGTATATTTAGAAATATTTACAGAGGATAGGTGGATCTTTGAGATACCAATGAAATGATGCTAGATGTTTTGTCCATTTGAGATTACCATATCTCATTGCCAATTGGAATGATTTTGGTTTTACGTAACTGTTATTATGTTCCTAGTGTTACCAAGAACATAATTTCTATATCTTGGTTGGATATGGATGGATTTATTTTCAAAATTTTAAATAAGGGTTGTTTATTTTATAAGAATAACATATGTTATGGTATGGCTCATTTAAATAATGGTTTATATGTATTAAATTACAAAATCCAAGTGTTGGTAATCAATAATGAAACAAATTCACATGACTCATACAACACCCAGTTGTGGCATCACCGTCTTGGTCATGTAAATGAGAATCTCTTGAAAAAGCTCTGCCAGGATGGTTATTTAGACTCTACTGAGCTAAAACCACTTGACAAATGTCATGCTTGTTTACAAGGTAAAATGACCAAGATGCCTTTCGGTGGACATAGTGAAAGGGCCACAGAGCTTCTAGTATTGGTGCACATGGATGTGTGTGGACCATTTCGAGTAGAATCTAGAGGTGGATATTATTAATTCATTAATTTTACTAAGGATTTTAGTATATATGGCTATGTTTACTCAATTAGGTTTAAGTCAGAGACCTTAGAAAAATTTAAGGAATTCAAGAATGAACTATAGAATCAGTTTGGTAAGAAGATAAAGAAACTTCAATCGGATCAAGGTGGAGAATATCTGAAAAAAGAGTTCATCAATCTTCCATGGGAGTCTAGGATTCTATCTTAGTTAACACCTCCTTATACACCATAGTGGAATGGTGTTAGTGAAAGGAGGAACCAAATCTTGTTGGACATGGTGAGGTCGATGATGATTCATGCAGATCTTCCATTATCCTTTTTGGGATATGCATTACAAACTGCAGCATACACATTCAACCGAGTACCAACTAAGGTGGAAAATGGAATTCCATCCGAGTTATAGAATGGAAAGAAACCCATTTTTTCGCAAACACGTGTATGGGGATGTGAGGTGGTTGTTAAGGCCTTATTAGGCAACAAAATAGCACCTCGGGGCATGAGGTGTATCTTTGTAGGATATCCCTAAGAAACAAAAGGATATTACCTATATAACCCTTCAGACAAGAAAGTGACTATCGCCAGAAAAGCTATCTTTCTTGAGAGGGATAACATCCTAAAAAAGGATAGTGGGAGCAAGATTGACTTCAATAAAGTTGATGCTCAAGATACACAACAGTTGGTACAAGAACAAGTTCCATAGGTCCCCGTGGAAGAGGTTCCAGAAACACAAGTACTGTATAGAAGCTCAAGATAGGTAAGGTAACTAGAGAGATTTGGTTTCCTAGTCACCGAGGATGGTGAATCATTATTGTTGGACTATGATGAACCTATTTCCTACAAGGAAGTAGTATAAATCTCAAAAGATACAAGATGGCTAAAATAAATGAATTCTAAGATGGATTCCATGTATCAAAACCAAGTATGGGTTCTGGTTGATGAGCCAGTTGATGTAAATCCCGTTGAATTCAAATGGGTATTCAAGAGAAATATGGACATAGAAAGTCAATTTATAACTTATAAAGTAATGTTAGTGGATAAAGGATTCATACAATGTCAAGGAGTTGACTATGATGAAACCTTCTCACCATTTTTCATGTTTAAATCCATAAGAATCATACTTTCCATAGTATCTTACCATGACTATGAGATTTTTCAAATGGATGTAAAAAAATCATTCCTTAATGGGAACCTTCATGAAGATGTCTATATAACACAACTAGAAGGGTTTGTGACACCAAGTGAGGCCAAGCGTTTTTTCAAGTTGTATAAATCCATTTATGGATTAAAGAAAGCATCCAAGTTATGAAACATTTGATTTGATGAATCCATAAAGGAATTTGGTTTCATTAAGAATGAATGTGAGCCATGTGTTTATAAGAAGTTTAATTAGAATTCTGTTGTTATCCTGGTAGTATATGTTGATGACATACTGCTTATTAGAAATGATGTACCAGTCTTACAGTCAGTTAAGGACTAGTTGAACAAGTGTTTCTCCATGGAGGACTTGGGTGAAGCAGCCTACAATCTAGGGATTGAGATAATTTGTGATAGACCCAAGAGGCTACTTGGACCAATTCAGGGTATATACATTGACCCGATACTAAAGGGATTTAGTATGGAAAAATCCAAGAGGGAATTGGTTCCAGTGTCACATAGCCTACATCATTCTAAGAAAATGTGTACTCAGACACAATAGGAGAATGATAAAATGAGTAGGATCCCACATGATTCGACTATAGGATCCATCATGTATTCCATGTTATGTACCAGGATTGATGTTGACTATGCACTGATCATGGTAGGAAGCTATCAAGAAGATATAGGAGAACAACTTTGGACTGCTGTTAAGACTATCCTTAAGTATCTAATAAGAACTAAGGATATGTTCCTGGTGTATGGAGGAGACAAGGAGCATGTCATCAGAGGGTATGATGATTTTTGTTTTTAGACAGATCAAAACAATCTAAAGTCGTAATTTGGATATGTTTTCTAACTCAAGGGAGGAGCTTTGAGATGGAAGAGTTCAAAGCAACCAGTTGTTGCTGATTCTACAGAAGAGTCTGAATATATAGTGGATTATAATGCAGCCAAGGAATCCATCTGGATTCAGAACTTTTTCCAAGAGATTTATGTGGTGCCTAGCAGTAAAGATCCTATCACATTGTATTGTGATAACACTATAGCAGTGGCTCTTGCAAAAGAACCATGGTCACATCAACAGACAAAGCACATACTCCATAAGTATCACCTATTGAGGGATTTCTATCAAAGAAGTGAGGTTGTAGTGAGAAGAGTGTCCACAGAAGATAACAAGGAAGACCCCATGACTAAAGACCTATCTTAGCATAAGCATGAATATCATGTGAGAGCTAGCAGGTTAAAGGTTTCTAGCTGTCTGCTCTAGTCCAAGTGGGAGTCTGTTGGAGTTGGTGGCCTAGAACAAACTACATTGTACTTCATTCATTAAATAATACCTTATCACATATTGATTATTCTTACACATGACAATACATGCAATAATGTCTTAAGGATAGCTGTTTCACTAAAAGGTTATAGCGGATCCCTGCTATGGTGAGAACCTAGAAGTGTCATAAAACTGTTCTTGAATATATGTTCTATGACCAGATGATGTTATTTGAGGGACACAAATAATACAGTCCATTAGGGGTGAGGACTTATAAAACTTTGAGGCACCTTCTCATGGTGTGTACCCTTGGTAATATCCAGGAGGATAGTATGAGAACGAGACCCACCAGTAGGAAATACACATTTCATAGTGTCATTGGATGTTCCTATCTATAGATGTGTGTATTGGTTCTTAGACTTTAATATTATTATTAATCAATATTACAACTCACGCACTTAGATGTATTGATGAAAACTGCGATGACACATTGTTCGCTGTGAGGTAGGATATGTTGGGTTCATCATGAGTAATAATGCATTAATATATAATGTGAGAAAGGATTTTCCATTCTATTCCATAACAGGTGTTGATATCTCATTCCCTTTGATGGAATTGATATAGCCTAAATAAATCCATATCCATGGTATGTAATGGGAAAGTTCAATTTCAGAAAGTCAAAGAAATAATAATCGAGCTCATGGGTTGATGGCACTAGTATACAACCCACTTGATTAAAGACATCGAGACAAATGGATTACATTACATGGTAAGAGTTCGTAAGAGGTGATACATCATTTTAGTGTTAAATTCTTTCTATATGGATTCCTTGGCGTGTTTCTAGATGCTAACCTTGGACTTTAGGAAGGATCCACCTAATTCCACTGAGAAAGAGGCCTTGAGGGAAACACACTAAGTGTGTCCAAGTATCTCAGTTAAATATTAATTTAACAAGTTGAATAAAGATTATTCCTGATTGTGGTTTAATAATTATTCAAAGATGCCTGATCACATTTATTTAGACACTATTTATTCGAAAGAATATATTATGGGTGATATAATATATTTATTAGTGATTAATGCAGTAATATTTAATTTAGAAATAAATAGTCATTATTCAAGGTCTAATAAATATGGTGGAGGAAATAAAGAGAATGGAAAAACAAAAGTACACACCGTGTATATTAATATACACACAGTGTAGTTTTCTAGGGAGTTGTGAGAAATAATATTATTTATTTAATTAAATAATATTAGGTGTAATTCGATAGGCACATGTTAAGTAATAATAATAGTCAACTGTTATTATTATACATGAGGTCTTACTAAGAATTAAATGGAATGAATACATTCTTTCAAGTAATTAATTCATTTTATTATTCTAAGTAATTAAAATCACAATTATATAATTCTCATTAGCCTAGATATTCATGGTGTTTGTGAACAACAGATCTAAAGAAATCTCTCAAGAAAAGAGTGAATTCTTTTCTTCCAAGAATGCTCTCAAGCTACGAGAGAGATCCTTTTCTACTGGATCAAGGAGAGCTCTTTGCAAGTGGCTCTCAATGTGATCGAAGGTGGACATCACAAGCAAAGGATATTCTGTGATAGCACCCAGAGATCCCTTAAATGACATCTAGAGATACGTAAAATACAAGTGGATCACCTCTATAGGAATCCTACACTTGGATTGTACGACATAATGATGGATCACATCAGATCATGACCAGAAACATCAACAAAGAGAGAATTCCATCAAGATAATTCTTGTATTTTAATTAAATTAATTATAACTAACATATGATGATCCTATCTATGGTTTCAGGAATCCTTTAATTTCTTTCATTCTTCATTCTATTATGAATATCTGGTGTTTTATTATCACGACAGATCTCATATTGATCGTTGTTAATGGAAAAACTTATAGTTGGGTACACCCACCAACGTGCTTCTGTTGTGCCCAGAACCTACATAAACCACCATGGATAACTCAAGATCATGTAGAATATAATTTCATTCATGTTGTTTTAATTAATGTGACCCATATTCCACAACTCGATCCCCCTTTATTATAATTACCCCAAGTCCCACTATGGATTCATCATAAAACATGGTATATGCCTCACTCATATTGGGTAGGATCAAAATCGATGAAGTAGTCAAATGCATCTTTATCACTTGGAAGGAATTATCACATTACCCATAGCCTTAAATATTCACCCCCTTCTTGGTGAAGACCAAAATTGGTGTTTTCAAATGGAAAATATATTGGTTAAACCACTGATAATATCCCTCCAGCCCCAGAAAACTTCAGATATCAAATACATTCTTGGGATTCTCCAAAGACACAACTTCCTCAAATTTCTATGGGTCTACTAACACACCTTCCTTAGAAAAGATGTGACCCATGAAATATATCATGTTGATCTAGAATTAACACGTATAAAGATTGGTGTATAGATGATTATCTCTTAGTGTACACAGGATGATGTCATGATGTAGGGAATGATCATCAGGAGTATTAAAGTACACCATATTTTTATCCAAAAAAACACCACAAACATATCTTGGTCTGGGTGATAGATTTGATTTCATCAGGTCCATTAACATATTCAGAGTGTTTCTCAACCCTAAAAGACATTATAACAAAGTAGTATAGCCATAACTACTTCTGAAAGTATTTTAGGGTGTATCAGAAGGTCTCACTCTTAGATGATGAAACCATGATCTAAAATCAATATTATAAAATACATGAGATCCTCTCAACTATTAAAAGAGATCAATGATATAAAAAAAGGATATGCATTCTTAACTTTCATCTGGTTCAGTTTATAGTAATAAATAGATAAAAAAAATTTCATGTCAGCCTTCTTAGCAAACAAAATCAAAAAACCCCATGGAGATATAATCAAAAAGAAAAATATATTTTCCATATTCTCTTCTAACTATGTCTTAATCTATTCAATAATTTTTGGTTCCATTGTGTAATGTGGAATTGAAACTGTCTTAGTACCTAGCATGAGATCAAATTTAAACTCAACATCTCTTTCAGGTGAAACCGTTGAGAAGTCCTTAAGAAACATATTCTGAAATTGGTCCACTACAAATTGAAATACATCATGAATTACACCCCCATCATCCAAAAAAGGACACAAAATATGGGTAGTGATCTCCCCATGTTGCTAATGAACTGGTTGTGCACAACCTATCTTGATATCCCATTTTCTACTATGAACATAACAATTAACCTCATGGTACATAAAGGTTACCCTCCTATAGTAATAATCAATGTGGTCTCGATACGATACTATCCAGTCCATACCAAAATTCAAGTCAATAAATGACATGTAAAGTACGTACAGATTCCATAGGAAATTATTCTCACAAACCTTTAGAGAACACCCCTTACATAAGAAGATGACCCTAAACCATACTCCCAATCATTTGTCAATCATCAAAACCCCACTCATAGACTCCATAGTTAGACATAAAGTATCCACATGTTGAGAATATATAAAAGAGTTGGAGAATCCTATATCAAAAATAGTTCTATAAAGCTTAGATGTTATAAGAATTATACATCTTTCAATCGATGGTCTAACAATTGTAACCAAAATTGTAGGCTAAACTACATGAAAATTTATTACCCCTATGCCATATTTTGTAGTATAAGTCCCTTGAGTCTCACTACTCAATTGATATGGGAAAACATTCCAGGAAGTAAAACATCCAATCCCTCATCCAGTATGTCCAGTAGTACTCTAAATTCCATACTGATATGGTGTAGAAGAATCTCTTCCTTTACTCTGGTTCAGTAAAGCTCCTCCATCAATTCCCATCTATTGTGGGTTTTTGAAGAACCATTGTAGATGTACCATATTTCCAGAAATAATATCACTCCACAGGTGGTTAGGTACACTGAATATGATAGTATTGTATCCTAGCACACTGATAGAAAAAACACAAGTATTTTCTTAAGTATCTATTCCTTACCCCGTACAACTTTGCATTCCACCACACTAATTCATGTTCTCATAATGACACTTCATACCCTAAAAAGATATACTTCATGGTTATCAAGATGAAACCGCATGTACTATACTAGAATCCGATTTTTTTACTCATAAATAATATATTGATTTAGTACCTCAAAAAACTTGTTCAGCCATAATATATTTTCTTGGGAATTAATATCACATTTATGTACATATTGAAAACATATCACCACAGTTTTCTCATCTTTAGACAATGATAGAAAAATGTTCTACAAGTTATTAATGTGACCAGCATAGTCCATCATAGACAAAATCCCCTTGGTCATCCTCATAAACTCGACTTCCCTCTCCTACCTCAGTGTCTATGGGTAAAAGTCCTCCATGAACGACTTCAGGGAGTCCTTCTAGGAAACGTTCTTTAGCTACTCATCCTAAACCAGGATATCCCACTACTACATTGATGAGCCAAAAAATATATAAGTTTCCATCTTGAACCTCTTCTTATATGTAGTCTTTAATGGTCATGAATCATCTGGATAGAATTAATCCAGAACTCAACTGCCTCAGGTCCACCCTCTCTAATGAAGGTAGGAGGGTTTTGCAATTGGAACTGATGTTTCAGGAATGAAATATTCCTCATATCCCACCTCGGGTCTCTCCCCATAAACTAAATACAACAAGAAAAGTTCTCAGTAAATTTCTCTCTTTCCCCTTCACCAAGAACTATTAAGGAATTTGCTTCTGATGTTGGAGGATCATTTCAAGCTATATCATCCGATCTTCCTACCAACAGATTTTTTCATGGAGGCATATATCTACAATTTCAAAAAAAAATCATAGGACACATAAAACATCATTAAAATAATTAAATAATAGAGTTTCAAATACCACTATAAAAGGTTATCCCCATACTCTTCCACCTGGCCAAAACTGAGGCACACTGACTACCCTCCACTATCCCTCACCTAGGTCATGGATAACATAGGTTAAAACACATAAATAACATAAGAATCCCATTATAAACCATTTTTTCCATTTCAATTTACAACATTTATCATTATTTTTACCATTTAGATTCATCGTTGGGCACCATTTATTTTAAATTACACAAGTAATGAAAAGAATTTTAATTTCAACAACTCACCCAAGAGCTTATTTTCTACGTGTGCCTAAAATGATGCATGTCACATAAAATCTTATGTATCTAGAATGATGAATTTATACTCAACTCTCATTCTATTCTAGGAAATGTGGAAAATTAGAGAAAAATAATACCATCACACAATAATTTCATCACCCATGGTGAAATAACATTCAACTATAATAACGAACATCAAGAACATCATTCCCAACCTGGTTACTTGGGGTTTCCCCCACACATGGTTTATCTACTCCCATGAATGAGCTCATGAGTAATACCTGACACATCCTATTATACACTCTACCATTTTCAAAGTATAATATAACTAAAAAATGAATGAAAAAATCCTCTTTTACCACTTTTTATTGCCTCATCCTAGGTACCACATGATGATGCCTCAAGCTGAATCACCACATGACCTAAAAAATGCCACCATATATGTAAAAGGCTAAGGAATAGAACTAAGGGTCTAATATAAAACCTGGATAGGCTATACCCCCATATCAAATTATACCAACATAAAAAATAAATAAACAATATCCAAATGATAATAAATAAGAACTAAGATAGTACCATAATCAATCAAGACCAACATATCATGATAATATTAATACATTGAAAATGACCATAAACTAAATAAGTATATATTTAATTCCATATAAGTTTCAAGTGTCTAATGAAAAACCAAAATAAATACACACTGAAATTTCCCAATAGGGTCACGACATCATGTTTGGTTCCCTCATCGAAGCCCTATCCTGAATCCCAACCCAGATATATTATATTCGGATATTTCCATTATCCTGTCATGAAAACATAAATTTGATTTAGAAACTGATCATGCAACCCGAGTAGGGTGTGAGTACAACTCAATAGGTCACCAAAAATGACATATAAAGCAATAAAAAATCTAAAATAGTGTATGGAGCTATATAAAGAATGAAGATCCAAAGAAAAATTAAGCAGGTTACACATTTATTGTTCTTTAAAAAACCACATCATACCTACTTCATCCCATGAAATATTCTGAACCATATACCATAGGGACATCAAAACACATTATTTCATGGGATTTCATTATTCATTTCATTCAAATTTGATTTCTAGTATCTTGGGGCATAAATCCATATACCAATATCTTGGGAACTTAGAACATAAGTCCAATGTCAATATATTGGGAGCCTAGAGAATCAATAGGATACCACATCAGTATTTGGAGTACGAGACCCTATCCCACAACTAATTGTTCACATGCATGCATTGGATCCTAGAGCATCATTTCGGCACCCCATAGGTATTTGGAGCATCAATAACTGAACCAAAACTCATTGTTCAATCAATCAAAAATATCACATATATCACATACATAT